>OY720443.1:2051657-2588435 GCA_963082915.1 Dolichopus griseipennis | reverse complement strand
GTTCAATTGATTGCTTAGTTAAAATTTTAAAATTTGACGCATTAGAAAAATCGGCGACAGAAAATAATTCGTGTAAGAAATCTGACAGTTTGAGATTTAAAAGATTCTTTTTAAATTTGGAGCTTTGTTTGCTTGAAAAGCTTACCAATTCTGATCTATAATTCCAAAATGAAAAAACCCATTAAAGTTTTATTGTATATAATCTGTAGGTGATATTAATGTCTTGGACACAATCAGCGTAGTCATGACGGAGGAAAAAAAACGGCTACGCTCATTTTGCTTAGCAGGTAAGGTTTGTGAAAAAAGCCTTATAAATCTAAACTAACAATCCGAATATTTTCTGTTAATGGTTATGTACTCACTATTTACTTGTAGAGCTAATACTTATCTACTACTCCTTAAAAATTTTAATTTAACTTAAATAGACATGTACATATCAAATCTGTATAGTTAAGTATAGTTACTCTATTATAGTAATAGTGAGTGTTGAGTGTTCTTACAATTCTTGTGGTAATAGAGTTAGGCCTTTCTTCTGTACATTGGCATTCTTTCTGTTCATTCTGACATTATTTTGAACATGTAATGAAAAAAACCAAGGGTTTTTAAAAAAGCACATTTACAAAATTATATAGTGTTTCATACTGAGTATTTTATCGAAATATAATGTTGGAGCTTTAATGTTAATGTTTAATTTAGGAAATAGTTACACTCATGACTAAGTTACTGCTTACTTATAAAAACAATAAAATTTTTAATTTTTAAGTCCCAATAGCCCTTCAATGAAACGATGTAAAATTTTTTCGAAACATAAGGACGAACGAACAGAGTAAAACTATATAGGCACATTTTTACAAAATCTTTTGAAAATGTGCTAAAAACTAGATTATTTAATTATTAATTTCTCTAATATTTATATACATACTTATGAATATACACATTTCTTAAGTAATTATTAATATGATTATTAAATATCATTCATTATCTAATTAATTTTTCTCCAAGTAACTATGTATTCTTATCTAAAAATGAATACTATAATACCATGTTCAATAATAATTTTATTTTGATTTGTTTGTCATACAATAAAAAAAAAGTTTTCATTTTAAATGTTATAAATGTGTATGTGTGTGTGTGTGTGTTTGCAAGTGTAATAAAACAAAAGTTATATTAATCCATAGTTTTGGTTTGACTTAATTATTATCTTCAATAAATTACTAATAAATTTTTCATGGTTCTTTAATTTTCTTGCATTTTCAAGATAAAAACAAAAAATTTATTAATCTTTAAAAAGTTTCATTTATTTTGATTTTCTTTCTTTCATTCATTCATTTTTTGTCTCTTTCTTATTTTTCATTTTCCCCATTTCATTTCCATTCAATATTTCCTTAAAAAAAATAATTGTATTTACTTACGTACAATATTACTTACGTACGACGATATACAGATGGTGGTACAAAACTGTTAATATTTCAATTCCAGAATTAAAATGAAATTTTTATTGATCTGAAGAAGAAGAACAAGAAAAATTTTCCAATTTTCAAAACTTGTGGGGGAAATCAAAGGGGGAAAATAAAAAGCAAAAAAACAAATAAAAAGTTAATATCCAAGTTTTTCATTATGATATTTACCCTTGAGAGTTATATATATACGTATACGTATATATATTGTGAATATTTAATGGATACGCGGACCCACAAAAAAAGATGTATGGGTGGATTATATAAATAAAATTTATACTGCAGTATGCATGAGTGTGCATGTAAATGTGAATGTTTTTGATACGGAATGCAATTTTATTTTTTTTTTGCCATTTTGCTTGTATATGGCAATAAACTCATTTATATTATTTTGTTATTTGATTGCTTTTTAAAAGATGACGGTTTTTGTTTTTTTTTTTTTTATTTCTGAGGAATCAAGATCCAAAATTAATTTCTTATTGCGTTCTAGGAAGAAAAATACAGTTGAGTGAAATAGTCTGAGAACATGACAATCCTTAAAAATTTCTACTATATCCAAGCATTTGTGAAGAGTTGGGAAATTTTAAAATGTTAATTAATGTACTGGGGAGTATTGAATTTTCAGTACTACAGTTATATTATATTGAGATAAAGCCTTGTTCAAACTTTTGATATCTGTTAAATCTTTAAAACAACTGTATATTTGTATCACAGGCCCCACCATAAAGTTTGGTTCAATAAGGATCGTGATTGAAGTGTGTTAAAGTCGCACACTACCCAACGGACTATCACACAGTTACAGTGGATACCTTTTGAGCTCACTGTCCCTCTTAAAAAATGAAAAGGAAATTTGAAAAGTTATATGTGAGTTATAAGAGTCAATCAAAAATGATTAATTTTTATTTAAATCTTAACAATTGAAAATCGTATGTCTCTTTACTATCATCAAGTTACTGAAAGTCAATATAATTGTTATAACTATGGTGAGGAATTTTAAAGGAAGTTTAAAAATAAATTAATATATCAATTTGGAACTCAAGTAAAATAGCGGTCCGCCACTGCTTTTTTAGTATTGGTTTGATTTAATTGGGAAAAATGGATATTTAAATAAAAACGGACTTTGGTAAAGGAGATTTTGAAAGGTATGCCTATACATTAGGGAGGAGTCCTTAAATAAATACGATCCTTCATTAAGCGGAACACTCAAAAGAGTAGTTTAAGAAAAGAAAATCTAACCCTCAGATATTTAATTGATACAGAGACACTCTTCAATAAAGTGAAAACCATCGAAATAATAGATACCCGCAGAAATAGAGGAATTGAAAGAACACTTCATAAATAGACGATCAATCTATGTAAAAAGGATTTAACTGATCACAACTTGGTTTTGGCTCCGCCATTGAAAGTAGAATACAATAAAAGCAGCCCTTGACATAGCTATAATATGAGCGATTAAGAACGTTTTACAATTAAACTTAAAAAATACGAAATAAATTCCTCTAATAGTGGGATTTTTAAAAATCGAGACTATGGTATTCGTAGACTTTATAATTACTCTGTATTACTTATATAAATTTCTTATTAATGAAAACTGAATTATTTCTTAATGCACTTCTGCTCATACATACATATATACATACATTTAATATATAAGTAGCAATTTTCATGGAATTATGAAAGCAAAGACGTCATTCTTCTGTAACAAATTAATGGTTAAGAAGATTTAATTTTCTTTTTTTTTTTTTGTTTTTTTTTTTTTTTAATTTTCTTAGAATGAAAAATATGCTGAATTTACAGTAAATTAAGTTTTAAGGGAGTGTTCTAATTCTTATTTTGTTATCACTTAATTTTATTTTTCCACTACACTTTAAAAAAGGGGGCTTAAAATTGTTTCAGGGGGTTAAAAACTATTATAACAAAAAACAAATCTTTTTGCATTGAAAATAATATATTATAGTTTTTGCGATTTCAATAAAGTTTTTCATTTTAAATTTAATTTTCAGAATTCAGTACAAATAAAGTTGTGTATAAAACTTGAAGAATTTTTTAGAAAAGTTCTTACTTTTGATTAATTGCCCTGAATATAATAATTTAAAACTTTTAAAAAATTTATTTTATTTAAAAAAAAAAAAACATTTTAATTTTTTGAAAACATATATAAATACTTTTTTTTATATAAAAACTTAATTTATTTAATTTAAATTTCATTTCAAACATTTTTTCTATTTTTTTCTTTGCAGGTATGTATGAAAACCATTTTTCAACAAACTAAAAGTATGCAATTTTTTTTTTCAAAACTGAAAACTTAGACAAGAATGAAATTCGCCTGAATTTATGCAATTTTAAACGTATGTATTAAGAAAAAGTTTTATATTTTATTTTTATCAAATACATCAACCATTTTTTTGATAACATTAAATTGTAATTTTAGAAATGTTCAACATTTTTTAGTATCTATTCTAATTTTACCATTTTACTGGAGTTGATAAATTAAATTTAAAAAAAAAAAATCAAAAAAACTTTTAATTAAAATAATTAAATATTTTGTATTTTAAAAATAAAATAATTGAAAATAAAGTACAAAAGTTACTTTAAATTCTATGTAAAAAAAAATGAAATTACTTAAATAACATGTAACTAAGCAATTAACTACAAAAAAAATAATTAGTAAGTACCTAGATAGGTACACATATATATATATTATGTAATTTAAAATAAAAAATTGAATTATATCATATATATATAACAGTAACACGCAAAATGATTTCATAATGACAAATTATTGTAAAGGTGATGATGCGATTGCTGCGCATTTTCAAATGCCATTGTCATGGAAAATCTCTTATTTATTTCAGTTTAGTTAAAATTACATGCATATATGATAAATGTATATATATACATAATAAATGAAAACTCAAACGTGTGTGATATTAAAATCTGTAGATTTAGAGTGAGTACAAATGAAAATAGAAAATTAGGATTTTTCCTTCCCTTACCTGTACAAATTTTTTTTTTATCATGTCACACTTATTTATCACGAAATAAATTTTTCCAATTTTTCACTCTAAATTATTTACTATATAAGTAAGTAGATACTTAACTATATAAATAAATATTTTACATACTTATATATTACAATTACATGATACTTAAATGTATATATGTTCCTAACGTACCACAATACCACATTCCATTTAATCGAATTTTAAAAAAAAAAATTGAACGTAGGAAGTGAATTTAAAAAAGAGAAGAACAACAAACACACAAACTCAGAAACCAAAAAAACAGGGTATTAGAGAAGAAAAATCAATAAAAGAAAAATTATAATCTATAGGATTTTTCCTAACCACATACATATATGCTATAAATAATAGATTAAATATATATATAACTAGGAAAACTTCTTTTTAACTGGTTCTCCTTACAATTATTATTTATTGTGCTTTGTTAAGTAGGCTGCTCTACTGCTGCTCTGCTGCTTTAGTTGATATTGATGAATTATTGGAAAATATTTGTGCCGAATCAATAAACAAATTAACTTGTTTTTTTTTTTAATTCTAGTTACTTTACACTATCTTAACCCAGAATTTAAAACAAATTAAAAACAAAAAAAAATTCTTTATATGATCACAGGAATTAATTTTAATATGTAGGTTAAATTTGGTTCTGTGTTATCACATTAGGAAACTTCTGCATTTAAAATAAATATGTAAAGTAAATATATAACCTGTATATAGTATTTACTTTTATGCAAAATAGAGTGAGATAATCATTTTATAATTTTAAGAACCAGGTGACTAATTTATGATTGTAATACTATTTAAAAGCTGCTTTAATTACAATATAATTTGTATAGAATAATCCAATAACTGAAAACCTGTTAATCGAATCACTTTGGATTAATTTTAATCATTAGTATACACTAGTTTTTTTTTTTAAAGTAAATTAAGTCTTGAACAATTGTTAAGAAATTTATGATTAGTTATTAAAATTTTAATATTAAAATTATTATTATGTTGCTTAATTAGAGTAGTTAACGACACAATGTTGCTTTAAAGTTTAAATGTTGTCTTACCTTGAATTAAGTTGCAAAAAACAAAAAAAAAAAACAAATCAAAATCTAAAAATATAATAAATTTTATTTTCATCTGTCTTTAACTTTCAAATTAACAATAAATTCAATTATTATCACCGGAATCAATTCAATTATTATAATACAATTGTATATAAATTAATAAATTATATTAATATGTATAAAATAATAAAATAAGATTTATATATTTATTATAATAAAGTAGAAATATAGTCACAATTTTCTTATATTTGTTTATATAATTGTATAAATTATCTTAATAATAAATTTTTATTATACATGTACATATATTAGTTATATATATATATATATATATACTTTTTCATATGTATTTGAGCTTATATATTTATTTAAAAAGTGACTGATTTTAAAAGAATTAATTATTTTTAATTGGAATAATCAACTTGAAATTGTTAATAATAAAATCTTATTAATAGTTAATATTAATATATATATATATATAATATATATATAATCATACTAATCAGAATTAATTATAATATAAAAAAAAAAATGAAAATGTATATAAGTAAAGTATATAATCATTTAAATATTAATTAGACTAAAAAGATTTAATGAGAAACTTATATATTTGGATTAAAAATTATAATGAACAAATTTAATATATGCGATTTATAGTTATTATATTAAGAAATTGTATATTAAGTTCACATGACTTTCTTTTAATAATATGTCGTAATAGTAGCTTATCCTAAGACCTATAAAGTAATTTTTTTTAAATTTGATTTTGTATTTCAATATCTACTAATGGTTAGAGTTTGGTATATGTTTGAAGATTAAGGTCCGACTGCACAACAACTTTTCACTAATCAGATAACTCAGAAATTAATTTTTTTAACAATCAAAACTTTTTTGCATTAAATTATCGAATACGGTTTTTGTGTAATTTAAACTTATCAAAAAATCATTATTTTAGTATTTATTGATTGGTGATAAGTGGTTGGTGCAATAGTGTCCTGTTAAAAACTCATGTATATATTTCAGGTTTCTCTTTTACAAATAGTAAAATTTTCGAACCATTTGACCGCAAAACAACTTATCGCGTAAATGTTCGATTAGTATGTTCGATGATCAAGATCCCAATGCACAATCAGTAATCAAATTAGAAAATAATGAATTTTTTTTCGATCTTGCAACACGATTTTCGGTGCAATGAAAACTTTTCAAAAAATCCTCAAAGATAAGTGGTTGCAATGGCGGTCCTATCTAATACTCGTATATTTATATTTCAGAAAAGCTGAGGGTCGAAATCTCGGTTTAGTAAATCGAGTTTTCACAAAATCTTGTTTTAGGAAATAATTCCGTTTAGAAAATCTCATTTTAAAAAATCTGTGTATGAAAAATCTAATTTTTGGAATTTTGGAAGAAAATAGAAAACTCTGATAATTCTGATTTTGTATTCAACTCAAAAACATCCCAAAAAAACGAGATGTTTTTAAAACGCGAGATATTTTAATAAAAAAATAGATTTTCTTATAACGAGATTTTTCTCTGGGGAATGGGATTTTAAAAAAAGGATTTACTATATCAAAGATTATATAACGCTTCCATTTCCGGCTCCACTTCAGTTATTGGTTATTTGAGATTTAATAATAGTCATTAGTATTAATCTTAATATACCATTAGTATGTTTCTGTATATAAGAATATATTTAAAACTCATGATTCTCTGATTCTTAAATATAATTCTTATTTATAACAATGATACCAAAACCCAAAATCTTTAAATCCACCATTTAACATACCTGCAAATTTTCTACCCATAACTAATGCGAAAAAATATTCAAATCCCATTCCATATAACAATGATCACTTAATAATTTTCAAAACTTATTTTTTGAATTAAAACAACACTGCACAATTCAATTTTAACCTGTTTTACTTTAATAAATACCCAAAAAACTTTTTATTAATAAAAACTCACTTTAAAAAACTACAACAACAATATATACTTAATACTTATTATAATTCTCTAATCAAACTTTGAATATTAATTCCAAAACTTTTTTTTTATTTAAATTGTTTTGTTTTTTTTTGGAAAAGGCCTTTGATTTTCATTTTACAGAACAACTTTATAAAACACATTGCACTGCATCTATACAAAACAAAATATATAACAATTAACAAACAAAAAAAAAAACAAAAACAAACAAACAAAACATTCAATAAAAAGAATTAAAAAAAAAATACAAAATAAAACTTTGAAGGCTGATCGAGGTCATTAAAGCGCCATCGGCAAAAATTTATTTTAATTTTATTTAATTTTCTAACTATTTTTTAATTTTTTTTTTTTTTTAATTCTGGGCAAAATAATATATGTAGGTATATATATAATGTAATGTATATATGTAATGTTCCTATAATAACCTAATAACTAACTAGTCGTCAGCATATCTATAGATACTCAAACTAACAGAATAATAGATACTCAACAGAAGAATGAATGCAAATTTTTTTTATATGTAAATTTGCCACCTTTATTTAATTGGATTTAATTTTAATTTTAATGATAGCTTCTAGTATACTCTGGTACTCTGGTGTTCCATATTAAGATTCGATTGTTGTAATAGATACATATGTACCGACCGATTAAACGACCACCAGAATTCATTAAACACCGTTCACTTTTTTTTTTTTAAAATAATTCTCACCATACCAGTTCTGAATTTTCCCATTTTCCAATTTTTTTTTTTAATTCTGAAAGAAGTCGTGAATTGTTTTTTTTTACGAGTAGTAAGTATCTATAGATTAAAAGCTTTTTCATATTGAAAAACTTACTTTAAATTCTTTATGCTGCAGTTGTATCTACTATCTAGTACAAGGGTGGGCAACAGCCGGCCCGCGGGCCAATTACGGCCCGATTTAATATTTTATCCGGCCCGATAGCAAAAATAGTACATTTGAATTATGCAATAAGAATTCACTTTAAAAAAATATTCACTTTAAAAAAGGAATATTCGAAAAAGAAAGCATTTTGTTTGGGCTGTTATTACATCTACTAAATTACATTATCTTACATCTACTATAAAAATCGTATTTTACATCTACTACATTTCAAAATGATACAAATATAATGATGAATTATAGGTATTTGACATTTCAATAAATATTTGAACAGTTGCCGTTGATTGGAGATATATTTTGAGTTCACTATAAAAATAAATTGTTATTAACAATTGTTAAAATATTTTAAATAAATTAATATTATTTTAAACTGTTTTATTTAAATTTATAAATCCAATTATAAGTAGTTAAATTAATTTATATTTAATAATTTTTAAATGAATTTAATAAATAAATAATATTATTTAAATGAAAATAGTTTACTAAAAAAAAATCAAGATTCTATCGCTTGTTTATACTTAAAAATAAATGCCTAATCTTACATATACAGATAAAATGGCCCGCGACTTTCTTTTTAAGAAAAAAATTTGCCCTTTGTCTCCAACTGTTGCCCACCCGTGATCTAGTATCTAGTTTTAGTAATTGTTTTGTTTTTTTTTTTTCAACAAAATCAATTCTGAAATTGAACTTAAATGTGTTGCAAAAGAATTTTATTAAAAAAAAAAATGTTTCAGCAATTTTTTTTTTTCTCATATACATAAAATGATGCTGAAAGTTTTTTTTTTTATTTTTTTTGACATAAACCCAGCAACATACTTAAGATATAGATAGGAGTTTGGATCTAAAATTCATATGTGTGGTACTTTGATGAATTGATGAATGCATAACTAAGTATAAGAAATTAAGTATAAGTATATAGAATTGTTGCAGCAACGGATGTTGTAAAAATAAAAAAAACAAAAAAAAAAAATCAAATTCAAATTCAAATTTGAATTACATTTTATCGGATTACCCATGAGGCGTTAAAAAAAAAACCTTTGTTTTTTCTTAAAACAATCGGGTTTTTATTTGCTAAAAATTGTTTTTATTGTATCTGATGGGATAAAATGAGAAAGGAAGTACTTAAGAAGTTGCATTAGAAAGAGAGGACAATAAATTAATAAAAAAAAAAAAAGATAAATATTAGCATTACTGTCAGAGATCAAAGATATAAATTTTTAAATTAAGAATTTTATGAGTATAATGGAAAAATCCAAATCCCTAAAAAAAACTAAAATTGTATTAAAAGAAAGAATAAACGGTTTATTTCTAAGATTTTTTGTTATTGTATTGCACATTGAATTGCATTTAAAACGCGTATACACACACAAACACGCGTATAGACTTTTAAATTTAAAAAAAAAAAATTAGTTTTAATTAACGTTAAATACCAGATTTAGATCGAAAAATTACAGTTAATATCACGCTTGTTGTATATTACATCAAAGCTGTTTATTTTTATTTTTTTTTTATTTTGTTAACTGTTGTGTTTCTGTGACTGTTATAATTGCACCATATACTTATTAATAAAATATATGTATATGTGCATTCTTTTATTGCACAACAAGTTAATAAGACTAGTTTTGTATTTTTATTATTCTGATTTTTTTTTAATTTTTCAATTTTTATTGTTGATGTACGATTGTACGTGTGTGCTATGCTCGTTGAATTCATCTATATATATATATATATATATGTATATATATAAGTATATATATAAAATATTATTAGAGATGTGTCTACTTAAATTAAAGAAAACAAGACCAACAGTTCTGATATCGTCATCATTTTATTGCATTGATTTTGTATTTATTTCTATCTCTTTTTAGCATATTGAACTATGTTCACATTTTTCTCAATGTCTGTCTGTCTGTCTGAATGTTTGTCTATAAATCTTTTAAACAAACGTTACTTACTTGTAAAAATCGTTTATAATAAAATTAAATGAAATTTTAACTACGAATAGCTATATATTGTGGGTTTTTTTTTCTGGAGGCGTATTCGTTGCAAAGCTACAACTCCCAAAAATTTGGAAAAACCCTATATTTAAATTCTTATTATAACACAAGTTTGATAAGGTCTATCTTATAATCAATAATAGGTTGTTGCAGATTTTATAAGCTTTATAAATACACGTCAAATAAATATGCAGTGTTGTCATATGGTACTTTAATTTATCATTATTCGATACTCAATTTTTGTAAAACTATTAACCTCTTATATCTTCCAAACTTTAAGTTTAAATCCTTGAAGTGGTTTGATCTTTGAAAATAAATATGAGTCATTTAAGGAAGTCATTTTTTGTGTCAGCTGGCTGTCGCTTAGTAGGAACTTTAAGTGGTTTAAAACTGAAAATTCATTAATTTTTAAAGAACTAAAACTTGAACACATGTAAAAATACATTTGATTAAATATGTATATGCAAAAATTAAAGCTCCATACTTAATGTTAAAAATTATTAATTATTGAGGGCTTCTTTAAAATTATGTCTTTTGTCATACAATAATTTTTTAAAAAGAGTTCGTGGAAGTTATTAAAAATAAGTTATTATAAAATATAACCGTCTTCGATTCGATTCTGAAAACACTTGATTTTTGCCATTACTTATTTTTCATCAGATAGTAACAACATTATAAATTTATAATTTACAAACGTTATCTGCTTTAAATTACATTTTTTAAATGTGTGTTCCGTTCCGTTGAACGAGGAAATGTAAAACAACTACAAAATTATACTCCCCTCAAATGATAGTAAAACATGAATTAACTAACCAGCATATTTTATACATTTACATCTATACTTATATTATTATAATGTATATATACCTACTGTCTTTAATGGGTTTTCTACTATGAAAATTTATAACTTATAGAATTTTTTCGAAATTAAAAATTAGGCCAAACTCTTTGAATATAACTTTACACTATAAACCAACCAACAACAACAAACCAATCAACGAACTTTACATTCAAATGCAGATTTTGCAGTTAATGCAGTTTTTATTTTGAATTTTTTTCTGTTTTTTGGTTTTTGTTTTTTTTTTTTTTGTCTATTTCAGATTTATAGGTTAAAAGCTTTTCAAAAAAAAATGTATAGAATGGTCGAAGTACCACAGAATGGTTGAATTGAATTTTTATTTAATAAATGAAAAAAAAAAAAATACAAGATGGAATGAAAAAACCAGTTGAAAATAAAATGAGTTTTTTAAATGTTTGTTAAAAGTGTTGCACTTAAAACTTATAAAAATAAATGTGTATTTACTTTAATAAAATAGTTTCAAAAACTGGAAAATGCAAGTAAAAAAAACTGGGAGCAATAACAATATCATAACATAATCCAAATACAAGGCTTCAAGTTTAATGTTTTGTTTTTTTTGGTTTTTCTGGTTTTTTTTTTGATTAATTTAACGTGTGGGAGGACCGGGATTTTTAATTTAAAACAAATTTAAAGTTTTTTGATCTAATTTAAGTAAATTGATTTATTATATTCACCAAATTGAATATAAGTTGAAAGAACTATTCGTTTCATTAGAAGTAATAAAAAAAAATTTGAGAATTGCAAGGAGAGTTTTTATGTCAAAATTTAATAAAATTTTAGTAAAGTTAAAAAATGCGAACGAAGATAGATTATAATATTTAGTTATTTATTCCTAATTAAGTATAATAATTAATTAGTTATACAAATAACGATCTATGACCTTTCAAAATTTAATGAAATAATTGCATCTTGAAAATATATTAAATAATTTAGATTATCAAAATAAAATTCAAAAATGTATTTAAACATTTAACCTATACTAAAGTAGGCAGGTATTATTTAAATAAAAAATGTGGTTAAATACTTTGAGGTAAAATACTACAAATAATGCCAGTAAATTTCTGCTTACAATGCATAAGAGGAGCTATTTGAATCCGAGGTATTTTATTATCACTCTCTGACCTTGTTAACAGCCTTGTACTTCATCCTAAAGATATCCTATCATTTCGTCTACATGTAAAAATATATAACTATTTAACCAATATTTCTAGAATTTTTATTTTTTTCTATTTTAATTTATTCAGTTTTAATCAAATTCGGTTTACTACATCGGTTTACTACATTTATAATTTGATTTATATTTATTTTAAAAATAAATTTGAATTTTATTTGTAAATCTTAAAGATTCAATAGCTATACATCTGTAACGCATGGGTCCCGATGTAGTTAAAGTGAGCGAATTTAATCGAGATCTCCGGCTTCAAATCAAAGTTAAAGTAAAGAAATATGATCAGAATTTTGACTTGTTCCAGCTAGCAATATGTATATCTACATAAGAGTTAAGAAATTATAATAATTATAATATTTAACTAATCGTTTGAATTAAAATCTACATGTCGCAAGTTCCAGTATACTGTTTTATACTGCTTTATAATCAACAAAGATTCAACAATTTTACAATAAAAGCATTAGTAAAAGAGTTAAAATAATTTGTTATCAAACACTAATAACTTCAACACTATTATATGATACACCAATATGGTATCACATTTAGCGCTATTAAGTACAAGCTTAATGGAAACATTACGAAAATTCGAAAGAAATTGTATAAGAGTGAATATCAAAATAAACAGAAATTTAGAGTCCTTCTTCAAGCATTTTACTCTAATGAATACTTCTACAAGAAAACAAAAATCATAATAATTAATAATATTATATTAAAATTATTAGAAATCATTATGATAGAGTCCAAAATACTCCAGAACACAGTTTAATATCTCATAAAAGTAATATTTGTTTACACACCATTTAAGAGTTTAACACTTTATAAAAGAGAAGTCAAAAAATAAAATTATAAACAAACTCTGATTTGATTTAGAACCAGATACATTAAAACTCTTATAATATTCAATCCTAAAAAACTTATTTCCTAATTTTTAAAAATTTCTCAACTAAAACAAATTGCATTCTTTTTCTTGTAATTCCACGTAAAATTCCACAATCTAACATCAATATTACATCAATATTAAACGCATGATTACATTAAATGACACAATAGTTACTATACAGATACTCGATAAATCATTCACAAACAAAAATTTAGAAAAAATATTTTAAATTTAATAAAAAAAAAATAACTTCTTTTGAAATTCCCATTTAAAGAAAAAACGTTGATTTTGAATAAATAGTAAAGCATCAATTATTATAAAATATAAACTATGACTTTAAAATTGAATAATAAAAAGATCACCAAGTTTATCATCTTTTAAATGATCATCTCTAATTTCAAAACTAAAAAAAAAAAAAAATAAAAATTAGATGTTAACATCATGTAATTTTTTGTATTTAGTGCTTGTTAGTTACTTAAAGTTGAGCAAAACATAAGGTAACAATCGCAACATCGAATATACAGGTGAATAATACTTGTTATCTTCAGATTTTGATATTACAACAAAATAGTCTTGAATTTAGATAAAAAAAGTGATGATCATCATTGATCCCCGGAACTTTTTTTCATTTACTATTTTTCTAAAATTTGTTTTGGACCTCTTCCCTCTTCTTCTCACCTGTCTCACACTGTCTTAAGTCTTAACTATATAATACGCTTTCATGCTTATCGATCTATGAAATTTTTGTCTCTTTAAAACTATGATACTGAAACTTTTTTTTTTCCTTTCTATCTCTTTCTTTTTCTTATACCTGTTGTTGACGACTGTTGTATCGTTTTGCATTTTTGTATATTAAACTATTAACAAAATAACTATAAAATAAGAAAAAATCATGATTTACCTGAGCAATTTTTGTATATAGTTGATATTAATCGTAATAATAGTAATAAATATGAGTAATAATAATGATAATCTAATAATGAAATTTTTGTATTTATTTTTTGTAAAAAGTAAAAAGAAAAAAAACAAAAACAAAATACAAAATTAAAAAAAGTTGATGATTATGAGCTTATTGCATAATTTTTTTAAACTATCTCATCGTAATCATTATGAAGTCTTATGTTATATGCTATGGATATTTGTCAATCATAATTTTATAATCAACATAAAAAAAAAAACAAAATATAATATTAAAAATTATAAAAAGTAAATGAATATTTTTTGAAGAGTTCAATATTTACAATTGAAACATATTGTATCCATAATCATTAATTGTAATTTACCAAAATTAAGGTGGCCAGTTTTCTTTTTAAATATGTGGTATGAAATAAATGCAGATTAAGTATGTATAAGTTTTCATCTTTCATTAACGTTTCAAATTAAAAGTTTTTGCCGATTGTGAATATGTTATTTTTCATGTGCTAAAAGCACTTGAGTAGTCGGTACCAGTAGTAATATTTTTTATAAAAAAGCAATTTCAAACAATTGCATGCAAGAAACACCAGTTTTACAGGGTACAAAAATTTAATAATTATTCTGATTTTAAGTTTTAATCGAAATAACTTTACTATCAGTAATAACTTTTTCAATTTTATTTTATAAAAAAGATTACAATTTACGAAGCCGTAGGCTTAAAAATAGTTAGTACCTATTGTTAGAAGATAAATTTAAAGCATTTTTAAAGTATTGGTGAAGTGTCGAAACTTTAAAATAAATAAAATATAATAGGAGTTTGTACTCCGAGTGAGTATTTATACTAAGTATCTAGGTGGATGGCATGCGACAGGCTCGACTCCCAGTTAGAGTGAAAAAACTTTTGTCTGATTTTTAACTCGTCTAAGCTACCATTCGCCATTGGGTTCAAATTAATAAACTTAATTAGTAATTAATAGTTATATAACTTTAATAGAAACAAGTAAAGAAACAGTCAGTCGGTGCAACCGACTTAGAAATACCCTACACCTATTTGGTTCAAATTTAAGGACATATCCATAAGTCATTTAAACACCATAAAAGCTGTTATTAATTTGATCGGAAGACATAGCTAGCCAAATTAACTTTATAATACTAAAAACATTTTCTAATTATATTATCTATTAAAAAATATTACAAATTCTTACTAATTTGTCTATTTAAAAATATTCAAAAACAAGCAAACTTGAAATAAATGAAAATATATTTATTCCAACTCAATTACAAAATGAAAAAATTCTAATTATTAAATTTTGTGATAAAAAGATAATCAAAGCATAATATATTTAATAATCCAAATTTTTAAAAATTGCAATTATTTTAAGTGGTTAGTTTATATACCTAATAGAAAAGCTTACAAACGCAAAATATGCAATATATGTATTTCTAAAATACAATTACAAATTTAGACCTTTTCATATAATTCATTTAAATATTCAAATAAATTTTACATAAATGCAGCAAGTACCTTTGAATATAGCTGAACCACTACAATTAAGTCTAGATTTCGGAGACACATAGGACATAGGAAATATATTCTTTGGCTTTGAAATTAAACTCAACCAGAACCAATTCCCATGGTACTTTCATTACTAGTAACCTAGAGTTTAAATTTCATCAAAATACCGGCATTATTTTTTGAGTTATGGTGTTTTAAGATATATGTTTGTTAGTCCTTGAACTTGTCAAGGGTTCCAGAACCCCAAACCATGGTACGATTTCGCCCATATGCAGTCCCGTCATACTTTCAATACTAGTTAACCCTTGTATACAATTGGAACGTTCTATCTTAATTTTAAGTTACTAGTTTTATTAATTTCGATGATAAGCTTTTACACATTTGGGGGTCTAAGAGAGGTCCTAAACCACCACTCCAAATGATCCCAAATTAGGGGGGCATGGAAGAAATAGTAAAGAACACCCTGGGCCAAATTTGAAGCTTCTACATTTGTTTCAAGTTACTATTTTTATTAATTTCGAAAATATGCTTTAAGGTCCTCGGAACTGAGTGCCTGGTCCCCGACCCACTAGTCCAATGGGGTCCAAATTTCAAAGACACTTATGCAATAGGAAGGGACACCCTGATACCAAATTTGGAGGTTATATCTTCATTGGTTTCGGAATTACGCTAGTTTGGCCTAAATTCGATAAAAAAGTTCTCAGTTCCGAACCCATTGTCCAATCCTCACCGTACGTAATCACCGCCGTAGTTTCATTACCAATAACCTACAGCACAAATTTCATGAAGATAGCCTCATTAGTTGTTGAGTTATCGTGATTTTTAATATATGTTCGTTATCCCTGACACCGACTAAAAGGTCCAGAATCCAAACCCATGGGCTGATTTCGCCCTTATACAGCCCGCGCCTTACTTATAGTACTAGTTAATCCTTGTACACAATTTAAACGATCTATCTTAATTTTAAGTAACTATTTTTAGTAATTTCGATTATAAGCTTTTAAAATTTGGGAGGTCTGAGAGGGGTACTGAACCACCACTCCAATTGATCCCAAATTAAGGGAACACGCAAGAGATAGTAAAGAACACCCTTGTGGCAAATTGGAAGCTTCTACATTTTTTCAAGTTGTTATCTTTATTAATTTTAAAGATATGTTTTAAGGTCTTCGGAAATGTGTGGCTGGTCCCCGACCCAGTAGTCCAATGGGACCCAAATTCTCAAGACACTTAGGAGATAGGAGGGGACACCCTGATACCAAATTTGGAGGTTCTATCTTCATTGGTTTCGGAATTATGCTCGTTTGGCCTAAATTCGATCAAAAAGTTCTAGGTTCCGAACGCATGGTCCAATCCCGACCTTACGGAATCCTCGAAGTAGTTTCATTACTAGTTACCTACAGCACCAATTTGATGAAGAAAGCGCCATTAGTTGTTGAGTTATCGTGATTTCTTATATATGTTCGTTAGCCCTTCGATCGATAAAAAGGTCCAGAATCCGAACCCATGGGCCGATTTCGCCCATATGCAATCCCCGCCGTACTTTCAGTCCTAGTAACCTACAGTTAAAATTTCATCAAGATAGCTCCATTATTTTTTGAGTTATCGTGCCTACGGACGGACGGACGGACGGACGGACGGACATGGCTATATCGACTAAGGCGGTCACGCTGATCACAAATATATATACTTTTCCATATCTAGCTCGCTTCCTTTAGGTGGTTACAAACACCATACCAAAGTTAATATACCCCTTTACCTATTCTATAGGTGTAGGGTATAAAAACATTGATATGAAAATATAAACAATTATACAAAATATAAACAAATTATTTAATTGAATAAAGCATTTAATTGAAAATATTAGTCTCAGATGTAGAATACCATATAACTTAAATACAAAACTATTACAATATAAACAAAATAGAAGTCATTTCTACACGTTATGAGGCCTAATAATATCTCATGTTTAAATTATATGTGGAATTTATTAACATCAATTCTAATAACACGAATATAATATGATCTCCTGTTCTAGCATGTACCTATTATGGTATAGACAGGCATTTTAAAAATCAATTTTCTATGGTTAATTACAAATTGAAATCGATTTTTAGCTTAATACCGCCAAACATTCATAGAATAACTCGTATGTATAACATTGATTAGGAAACTGCTGCTGGCTCCCGCCAAATTTTTTTATATACTTAAATTAAAACAAAATAAAAACAAGTCTTTAGTTATTTTTAATAAGTAATATAAAATACGTATATCTCAACGGAATTAAAAATTAGTCATTAGAACTCCCTTGTATGTACATTTCAACATCTATAATTGTCTATACACAAAAGTTAATAATAATAACGATAAAAGATCAAATAAGAAGCCTAACATATATACTTAAACATGTTTTTGACTAAGTTCTTATAATCTTACCACTTGATTATCGATACACAGCCACGCTTTTTTCAAATATACTCTTTCCAACTACTTTAAAAGAAGTTTGTACTTCTTTATCTCAAGATTTATGGTCACTTCATTCAATATTTTAAACAAAATTTTTATTTCGTAGGGTTTCAAAAACGCGCAAAACCGGTCAAAAAATTTAAAAACCTTATATTCATTCATTGATAATTGATTGGAAAAAAAAAAATAAAAAACAAAATTAAAAATTGAAAATTTTTAAAAAAGAAATATTATTTAATAATAAATTTGAATTGAAATGAAATTTTGCGGTACGATTTTATTATTTTTTTTAAATTTTAATTTAATTATATTTAAAAATCGCATATAAACTATTAAAAAAATTGTTTTGAAGGTCGAATCAATTATTATTAAAGGAAATTTAATTGTTAGTAAATGCGATGATGTTTACTTTCAAAAATTTTGTTAATTTTATATGGGCACGCAATTTTTCTTACACAATTTTTTATTCAAGAAGAAATTGTTTATTTATACGGTCTTTAATTTATTTAGAAACTTTAAATTAAAGTTTCTAATAATTTAGAATAACAAATATCTCGAATATATTTTGAATTTCTGATGATTGAATTGTAATTTAAAAATTAATTATTTTGTTCAATACAATTATTTAAATCATTTAAACGATCAATGACCGAATTCTTTATAACGCTATTAAGATAGACATGTGATAAGTATTTACAAAATTTATTGGGCTTCGACTAATGGTGGAATGCTTTGCGGTAAACTTGTGATAAGTATCACAAAATTTTGTTCTGATTCGATCCATGAAATTTTCAATTCCAAATGCATATCTAGGAAACCCCTTTTGATAGTATGAAACTTCTTTGCAACCCCTCGTAGCCAGAATGTCGGTTTAAGATCAAAATTTCTTGGACTTTACAATAGCAAAGGAATAATTATAAGAAAAGGATAGAACGGATAATTATGAATTTATTAGGGATTTTGAAGAAAAAAGTTGACTTCTTTTTTGAATTTTGAAACGAATTTTGTAAATCATATTAAAATCGCATATGGTAGTATGTTTTACACAATTTGGAAATTAGATTCCCATATTTCATGCTTATGACATATAAATTCGAATTCAAAAAATTCGAAAATCTTAAATTGAATGCTCAAACTTAGTGCGCCAATTAAATTCGGAACTTAATTTTTAATAAACAATGGTTATAAGTAATTAAATCGAAAAGTATGGAGTTCAAACCCCTTTCAAATGATATGAGGGCTATTATATATCAAAGCTTACAATAAAAGTATATAATATTAATAATTATAGTATTAAAACGGAACTTATTTCGAACTTTAATTATCGAAATGGTTATAATACTTCTTGCACTAGTATTTTATTTATAATTTCTGTGCATTTAATTGTATATTCGAATATTAATTGTTTTTTTTCTTTCAATTTCCTCGGCATTTGAACTTTTTATTATTAAATATAAAAAAAAAAACAAATATAAAAATGCAATAATAATTTCCACAACCATTTTAAATGTAATTCAAAATTGCACTTAATTGATTGTTTTAACTAAGACAACAATCAACATTTGTAATCATTTGTATATTGCAACAATATCATTTATATTTTTTTTAAGAATCACGCTAAAATGCAATCATAGTTAAAATTGTTTTTTTTTTACTCCAAACACTTATAAAATCTGGTCAAATACACTTGATTCAATTTAGAAAAACACTGTGCGGTACAAAAGCAAAAGACAAAAAAAAAAATGCCTGTTTTTGTATAATTGTAAGTGAATTAAAATTTAGGACGGTGAACCAGTTGCATAAGAGTCACTTAACCAATAAATGACTAAAAAAAAAAAAGTAAAACGAAACTATAAAACAATCAACTAAATAAAAAAAAAAAACTGAAACACTTTTTTAAGTACATAAACCAGATACTCTGAATTGGACTCTGAAATGCTTTTAAACTTTTAAAAAAAATAGTTATTGCTTTTGGATTTTTAAAGTTCAGTTTTTTATTTTTAGTTTTCCAAAGATTTCTTTATCTTTGGATCTGGTCAAGATTCGTTTGTGCAATATTCCAAAAAAAAAAAGTGTTTCTAGACTCTTTGGTTTTTTTTTTATTACTTTGTATACTGATATATATACATTAACTTAATGTATGCATGTATTAAAATTTTTTAATTAATATGGAAATTTTTAATTTACTATAGCGATCTACATGATATCTACTAAGTATATACATAGTATTGATAATTGATTTTTCTGACCTTAATGTGTTGTTGCATATATTGTAAGTGTTGAGAAGGTAAAATATTAAAAAAAAAGTATTTAACTTACTTTTTAAAAGTGAAATGAAATTTTTATATATTTACTACATAATAAAAAAAAAAACAATCTTGAGATACAAACAAAAGATCATAAACTCAGCTTTAGTCAAACACTAGACAGTGTTTCATTTTTAGATCCGGATAATCATGATTATTATATAGAATTACTTAATAAATGTTTTTTTTATTATTATTCAGAAATTCTAAAGAATTGTCATAGGAATAATTTGTATCGTGTTTTTTTAGTGAAATAAATTTTTTAATTTGTTAATGATTAAATTAAATGAATCAACCCGAATCATAAAACTAATTACATGGACAATAGTTTAGACTCTAATTACTTATATGAGATCTTAATAGTTTTTTTTGCTTTTAATTGTTTTAAAATGTTTTCTTATATGCGGTCATTTTTAACTTAATTTTAATGAAAGTTTTTATTAATATTGTTAATTGTATCTTAACTAATTAATTTGTGTACGAAGAAAATGTGCGTGCGTGTGTTGAAATTGGATCAGACCAATTGTATAGAAAACTTTGTACGTAAATATAATGTTTTGTACATTTTTGAAATTAAAGTTTAAAATTTTTCACAAAAGGTCGTTTCAATAATTTATAGTATTTTTTATGGAAAAATTTTAATTCTATTTGTTTTCAAGTATAATTATATTAATTAATTAGATTTAAATTTTTATTTAAAACTTAATTTTAATAGGAAAATTTAAGTTGAACTCAAGAGATCTATAAATAGATCTACCATAAGTTATGATTTTTTTGATTAACAGTAAGGTAGTTTTATTTTATTATAGATTACCTAATTGATGACAAACTATAAGGTCCAACGTCATTATATACCGTTGGGTCTTAGAATACTGATTATACATACTTCCAACATTTTGGTTAAATATAACTATAGTCTCTTCAGAAAGAACATACGCAACTTAATTGAAATTACTTTTAAATAGATAATAATATCAAAGTTGTAGTGAGTCAATGAATTTGTATGATATCCGTTTTTGAATTCGAATATATTTAAACTATATGAACTATACTATTAAACTATTCGAATATATGAAAACAATATATTTAATTTATCCTTATATAACTCACAGATACTAAACTCAACTATAAAAATAAGCAAAAAGAATTGGATCGAATGAACTTACATTCTAAAAATTATAAGGATTAGTACTTATACCTCAGGTTGAAATTGTATAGAAAAAATTAAGATTTCTAGTACTTTCTGTCCAACATGTACGAATTGTCCCTGCAGACAGACTTGTAGGTAAATAGTTAAACTATAAGCCTGTTAAAAAAGAATCCAAATCTTATGGTGGAATCCTTTCCTTGACATTCAATTTTCGAAAATATTCAAAATTCTATATTTTTTTTAACAATCATAAGTCATAACTACCAAACTAATTTGAGATCTAATAAGTTAAATTTCTTAGAAAATCTTTAAAAAAAAAGAAATTCTCTTATAATACTAAATTTATATCTTAATATACACCTAATTAATAATTTATTATTATTTTTACAATTTCGAAACATTTTCCAAAATTTAACATTTAACACACAAAAATTCTATCAACTTTAGATCATTAGTCCATAACTTAATTTTTATCAGTAATATATAAGTAGCTATTAAATATTAAAAATAATTTTATTATATATTTGGCATGTTTAGTAAATAGCATGTCATTTTCTATAAAAAACAAAACTTATATAAATTTATTATATACGTTATTATAAATTTAACTATATTTATAAAAACTTTAGTGTATCTAATAAATTGCTAATATAAATATATATAATTTCTAAAATTAAAATTATACAATTAAGAAAAAAAATATTCAATTTTATTGTTATTTTTAAATAAAGCTACTCGTGTTTCTATTTGTACATTTAATATATTGTATATTATGACTGTCGTTGCCTGCTGCAATATAAATAACATCATTATTCACAAATCAATTATTATACATATATTATTCTCTATCTCATTCTACCATACAATACAACACTTATTGGATATGTCGCTAACACTTAAAAACTAAAATACTAATACTACTTATATAAATAAAATAAGAAAATATTTAGAAAAAAAATACAAATCATGTTATCAATCACTAAACCGTAACAAAATTCCATGCAACATCAAATTATCATTTATTTTTAATTTATTTAATTTTTACTTTTATAATTTTCTTAATTTTCCTTTATTTTTCTTCTAATTAATTTTATTACAAAAGACTTTTGTATTATATTGATTTACTAAGTATATGGTAATGCTTTAAAAAACACTTTTCTTTATCTGGCAACGCTTTATTCTTCTATACACATTTACTTTTTCTTATTATAACAATATTAAATAAAATTTTACATCACGACAAAACTGGTCGCACCTGTAATTGTACAAAAACAAAACAAAAAATGATTCATCGGATTTATTAACTTCCATTCATTTCCACTGGTTACAAATTTCAACTCAATCTCAATCTCAAAACTTCATTCTCCATTCTCAATTTAAAAACAAACAAACAAACACACAACTGATTACTGAATACTGAATACTTCATAAATTTTCATTAAAAGTCAGCTGTAAGTTGGCGAATTAACAAGTCGTTTTGTTTATAGGTGAAACAAAAAAAAATAATCAAAATAAAAAACTTGCAACAACAGCAACAATAACAACAATTTATTTTTATTTACAATTTTTCTTTTAACACAAATACATTTACAACAAATGTTGTTATTTACTTTTTATGCATTAACAACAAAACAATACTTACTTCACTACAAAACTACAAAGCTTAGTCGCAAAGCAGCTGTACTGTACAATCATTTTAAGCAGCTGGCTTATTTTACACCAGAAAAATCGTATTGAAAAAAAACTTATTTTATATTTTGTAGTTGCCGCTGCTTCTCAATTACAGTCAAATTTAACCGTAGGAATTTTTTCTTTAGTTAACTAGCTGATCTTGAACTGAACGTTTAAATATTGTTGTATTAAGCGGTATACGTACGGTTATTGATCGGTTATATATATATTTTTTTTTTGTTTTATTTTTTGTTATTAAAAAAAATTTAAAATAAAAACAAAAAAACATTTAATAAAATTTTTATTCGAAAAATTGAATTACGAAATAAAAACAATAATACATAAAAATTTTACGACACTTAAAAAAATTTATGAGACCCGATGATTCGGTCTTACCGGATCTTATAATTTCATATTTTATTTGGAAACTTTTTTGGACTTAAAAAAAGAAAAAAAAAACGGAAAAAGAAACGAAAAACAACGGTATTGTTCCGTTACGATTTGGATTATTTACTAAAAAAAAAAAATTAAATAAAAACAAAATAATAATTTGTGGGTGTTTTAAAAATTGTTTGAAAAAAGAAACAAACGGACAGTTAAGAATTTTTTTTTTGGCGCAAAATCCTTTCTTCTAACTTAAAATTAAATTGTTTCTTATTTTTTCTTTTTTTTTTAAATTTTCTTAAATAACTAACAAAAAAATATAAATTTTAGATTTTCTATTGAATTAAAATACAAAATTTTAAAATATTATTCAAAAAAAAAAAAATTAAATTGAAAGTGTTTAAAAATATTAAAAAAGTGTTTTTTGGTTTTTTCCAAAAAAACAAAAATGTGAAAAGTTTTAAATAAAAAAGAAAATTTTTTTAATTAAGTCAAGTTCTTAAAATGGTAATAAAGGAACAAAATTAAATAATTTAAAAAAAAAAATGTTCTAAATAAAATGTTATAATTTGGCAACACTTGGTTATTTTTATTATAAAATTTAAAATTAATTTTTAAGTCAATTTAAAAATCATTTAGCTGCTAAAAATGTTATGAGACATTGGGTGTAGCAATTAAAAGATTAATAAAAATGTTTCTTTACTCTGGGACTAACATTCGATGGCGACGTCGTTCCTCCGAAATGTCAAAAAAATATTAATTCCATAAAAATATAAACAACCGACGTCTTTGTGGTACTAAAAAGGTTGTTTAATTTTATATTCTGCAAACTTCGGGTCGTGTTCGGATTTTAAAATTTTCTAAGCTTCACAGAAACGTCAAGTATAATTCCAGTATTAGATCCTTTATATCGATATTGTACGCAAAATTGTTAATTGCTTAATTAACTAGAGTCAGTATTAGTTTTTGGATAGACAATTGGAAATTTTTTTGGATACAGAATATAAGGATTGAACACATTTGCATGGTATCTACCATCCCTGAAGAAACGTCATATTCTGATTTTTTTTTTAAAAAGTTGTCTATTACAGTATTTATTAATTTTTTTTATTAATAAATGTCAAGTCACTGTATTTGGTTTTTCAAAACTGTCATCAGTAAAGATAATATTACATTCCTCCTTATAAAACTTATTTTTCAAAAATTTGACAAAATCAACAAAACCTTTCTTTATTAATAGATTTACCATCAATTTTGACGCTTTAAAACTACCCTTACACTATCCATTATGATGACTTTATTCAATATTAAAAATCAATTCTCAAAACAATAGCTAAAGTTTTGATGTCTCTTAAAATAAATAAAGACATGCCTCACGCTTGTCATTTTTATATTCAAACAAACAGCAAAACAATTTTTACTATCAAAATATTATTTAACTTTTAAATTGAAGTTTTGCTTTGTCTTGTGCTTGTCTCAAACTGATTAAACAAAATCAAAATTTCTCTTAAATGTTTTTCGAAAAACAATAAAATTGTTTTTACTTTAATGAATTTAATTGTTTATTCCTTCACTTTTTTTCCAAAGTTTTCTTTTTCATTTATTCATCCATTATTAACTCTTTCTTTTCGGATTTTGTTAATTAAATTCTGCCTTCTTTTGTTTTGAATTGTCAAAAAGTCAATTATCATCTTTATAAAAATCGATTATTCATCAAAATATCGATACTATAAAAAAAAAAAACAACTATTTTTATATTAGTTATGTACGTGCGTTTGCATTTATTTTAGCTTTAGATAATTTGTAGGCGTAAATATTATGATTCGTCGATTGTTTGAGCGTTTGTTTATAAGCGTTTGTTACTTGAGAATCTGAAAAAATTAAAAATTTAATAGTTTTGTTCTAGAAACAAATAAATTAAATTTTTTATATCTAATTTATATTCATATACAAATAAAAAGTTGTAAAATATTGTATTTTACTGTCTTTTGTTATACTCTATTCATAAAACTATGAATCAAGTTTTTCAATTTTGGACTACAACTTTTATGGCTATTCTTCGTCTATGGGATATCATTTTCAACATTTATAGTAATGCTAGTTTATTATTTTTTGTTTTTTTTTTTATTTCTTTAGTCTTTACTTATTTTAATTCTAGATTTACCATAAATAAACGATGAAAAAAAATCACTTTAAACTAAAACTATTCTATATAATACGATATTGATGCCAAAATTGTCAAAATCTGACATCATCTTCTGAATCTCTTATGTGAGAATTAATGAGTTCAGGTGGAACTACTTTAAAAGAATTTTATTATTCGATTATGTTTTGTTTTTTTTTTAAGTGTCATTTTCCGCTGAAAATTATAAACTTGTTACTTTACAATCTTAGGAGTATAAAATTATCTTAGGCATTAGTAATTCTTCTATTTAACCCTAAGGTGTTTCTCTTAGATCACTTAGAAACAAACAAATTCACAATTGATTAATTTAAAATTTATTTCATAGTGTATTAAAAAAATGTACTATAATTTAAAAATGTGATAAAAATTATCTAAAGTACTAAATCAGTTAATTTGCACGAATCTTTCATTAAATATATCGTCTTTAATACCAACAACAACAACATTTAGATAAAGCGTGTTGCGCTAATTAAATTCAATAAAAGTATCATATCCGCAAAAATTTAAAAAAACATTAATGAATTAACTTGATTCGTTGTTGACTGATACAATTGATAAAAATCAATCACTTAAATACCAAACAAAACTTTAAATATCCAGTAATTGGATGATTAAAAAAAAAAACATTTAACGAAGAAATAATCAATTTAAAATTACCAAAAACTACGTTTATTTTGCGCAAACCTTGATTTAATTTAACTTTAAATGTCAATTAAAATGTTTTAATTTTTTAGAAAATCAAATAAAATTGTACCAATTGAATTAATTAATTTAAAATAAAATAAGAAACATTTGGTAATCTTGTTAGATTTATATAGTATATATTTATGGAAAACAAGTTTTATTAAAATTACCATTGCAAAAAAGCGATCTTGTCATTTTGATCATATGCATTTCAATCACCCTGTTTTTCAAAATATCTCTTCGACAAAATATCAGTTTTCAACTAAATAGCATAATTATAGGAGTAATCTTGATAACAGTCCTCTTAGTTCTAAAGAAGTTCTTAGTCTTCATTTAGTAGGTAATGCTTCGACATTTCAAGAATCGATTTTTCGTTCCCAATCCTTCAAATTTATTCATCGTTTTCCAAACGTCTTATCCTAAATGTCCACTAGTTTGAGCAATAGGTCTTCTGAGCGTTTTAGATTGATCAGCGCTCCTGTATACTTCTGCGCCAGTTAATGATTTATTTAAATTTAAATAAATATAAAGTAGTTTTAGTTCGACTTCTACTTTAATTTATTATTCACTAAGTCAACTTATTTCTACACTCTACAGATGTACATAAATTAAATTTTTAATTAATTAATCTAACGATTTAAATCAAAAATAAATTGCATGAAAAGAAAAGTTTAAATTATTAATTTGAATTAATTTAAATGTTATTTAAAAAAAAAAATAATTAAGTGTTGCCAAATATCAATAATTTTAATAAAACAACTGCTTATACAAAAATTTATCAACGAAAAAAATATGCTTTTATTTTTCAACGAAAAAGAAATTATACAAATAATAAAGTGAAATGTTTGGTTTTTTTTTTATTAATTATCAAAAATGAAGTAAAAAGTACAGATCATAAGATATCATAACAATATGTTCTGTTAAATTTATCAAAAATACAAAATGCAAAAAAAAACGGAAGTTGGATTAAATTTCGGATATACCACATATATATACCAAATTGAATACCATATCATATTAAAATATAAACAAAACAACTTATATAAGTACACCTTTATTACTAAATAAATATTTATCTAATAAGAAAGCGAGTGTTTTTTTTTTGACGCTCTTGTCATATTTTTTTTACGTTAAAGTTGTTTCTGTTTTTTTTCTTAATGTGAAAATAAAAAAAACGTGACACATTAAAAAAGCAAAATTGAATTTTTCATTCTTTTTTTAATAAGTATATATTTTTTATTTGTATTTTCATTATTTTATTAGTTTTACTTTTCCAAATATTTAATTTTCATATATGAATGACAAACTAAACACAACACAATTTTTTTTTTGAACATACAGACAGTAACGTAGACGACTGTCATAAAGCGTAAGGGATAAACACAGTGTATATATTAGTGGAGGGGTTAAATATAC
Source organism: Dolichopus griseipennis (assembly GCA_963082915.1). Classification (NCBI taxonomy): domain Eukaryota; kingdom Metazoa; phylum Arthropoda; class Insecta; order Diptera; family Dolichopodidae; genus Dolichopus; species Dolichopus griseipennis. The sequence continues at coordinate 2,560,427 of OY720443.1, read as the reverse complement.
GTGCATATAAAATTATTCAAGTCTAAAATGTACAAAATATGAACCCATGAACTCTTAAAACAAAATATTTACAAATTATACAAATACAATTCAATTTCTTAACACTCCTGTTACGATCGCAATACAATTTAACTTGAAAATAATATTCTGTGCAATTCATTTTTTTATTATTAGCGTATTTATTATAGAGGAAGCGTAGGTTGACTCACAATTTTTTTTTTCTTTTAATTTTTGGGTTCTTAAAAAAATTTCAGGTTGAGTTGTTCACTTTTTTTTTTTCATTTGGTTGTTTTTTAATTGAAGGAAATTTCCTGGTTCTACTCTTTTGTCTACTCTTTTTTGTAATTTTTTTTTTTTTGTTTTTTTTTTTATAAAAAAATTTTTACTTAGAAGTACTGTCATATATGGCTTTGTTTAAATGGTAACGTAATTTATATCTACCGGATATTTAAAAAGTTAAAAAAAGACAACATTAAATAATATAAAAAAGAATTAAAAGAAACAGCTAAAGTTCTTAGAAGTAAATATATGTATATATACAAAAAAAAACAATTAGAATTTATTGGTTATGATGTGGTGTTTAGTTGCTCGCCACTGCTACAAAAAAAAAAAAACAACAAAAATAAAGAAGTTAAATTATCCCATGCGTTAAACTATAAAGATTATTTCTGTACTTTTAAGGGTGGATTAAATTTTAAAGAAATTATATTATTGTTAACCCTGTATTTTTCAAGTAATTTAAAAGAATTATTTTAAATGTTAAACTCTACAAAAGGTCACCTCAGGAATTAAAATTTTAATTTCATAGAGTACATAATACTGGTCGATATATGTTATTATTTTTAATATGGGGTCACAGTGGTTAGAGCGTTGACCCCTCATTCGAGAGACGGTAGTTCAAATTCCTTAGTTTCACTTTAGTTCAACTTTTACTGTTTATTATCAAAAGGAAATTTAATATTTCTATTTAAATAATTAAAATACATAACAGTAATTTATAAAAAAAGGAATTTAATTTCAGTATATAACTCACAGATATTTAAAACTATTTTTAGTTTAAATACAAAAAATATTTAAAAAAATACTAAAGCTTTTGGGATCCAAGAAATAGGTCACATATTAACTGTATTATAATTAAGTATACGAAATTTTAATTAAATTTGAACACCGATATCTAATATCGATTTTCTAATCCTTCTTTCAAACCCATTCGTTTTGAACACTTTACTAGGCACATCGTACAGATTTAATGTAAAAATTTATTTCGAAATTTATAAACAAAAGGCTGTTCATTAATTGAAACTAAATATTTATAATAATTGAATTTAATATTAATGACAGCCTTAATTGATCAATTTTAAAACTATAATTAAACTATTTTTTAATTTTTGCCATTACTTCAATCATATACCGAAAATAAGGTTTAGGTAATTAAAAAAAACACCTATTATTATAATTATTACGAACATATGTTTAAATGTACCTTTGTTCTGAGGCAGAAATATGGTTAATTGAAAAAAAATCAAATCCTATGAACGCACGTCGTTGTTAAAACTACTTCTCAAGTTGTTAAATTGAAAATTTGCATTTTCATGCACCTTTTGAACTTTAGATTTCATATATGACATCCGATTATTTAATTAAAAAAGTACAGGGTCCACCCTAATTAAAATTAATTACTTAATTAATTAATATATAAAAGTGTAGTTTTTTACGGCATTAAAAAATAGTTTTCAATTAAAAAGGCATTTTTATTTTTTTAGTTATTATTATTATTATGTTAAGCATATTGATTACATTTTGATGAAAATATAATAAAAAAATCACAACACAATAAGTACTTAATAAAAAAAAGTGTATCTTTAGATATTTTTTTAATTTTTAATTTTTCTGAAAATTTATCTTTTGATGCTTACATCAGTGTAGACTTTTGTTACGCTATCATGATTTTAATAGTTTTAAATTCTATTTAGAAAAAATAAAAAAAAAAAAACAAACTTATAAAAAGAGAAGGAAATAGTTATACTTCTGGATTATAAAGTTTTCTTTTAGTCTATAGTTAGTATTTATCTTTCATTTTTGCTTTTCTCCTCTGCTTTTGCTTTTTTAGGTCGTATAAAATTCTCATTATTAGTTACTTATTAAATTTCAGTTTTAATTTCATTGCGTTCAGTTTGTTGTTGTTGTTGTTGTATTTCGTATGCAAAGCTGAATTTTAATAAGCGTCTTAATATTTTTGTATTTAAAATGCGGCTATACAGACTATAGAAAATAAATAAATTAAAAAACAAAACTAAACAACTACGGTTACTTATACATTCATGATAAGTTTTGTTTTTTTATTTTACTTATTGTTTTGGCTAGTAACTCTCTGTTGGTCTAAAAATTTACATTCTCATAATGTATACATGCTGTGCCATATGTTATATATTAAAAATTTATATGGCCGCAATAATTGCATATAAATGCATTCATATGAGCAGTTAACCGTTAAGTACATTAATAAAAAAAAATTTTCCTAAGAAATATATATATATATATATACATACAATAACGTACAACTTAATAAACATATATATATACAACACCTGCCTTTTTCATTAAAAAAAAATAAAAGTTATAGTTATAATGAACAATATACAAACAATACTTCATAGTTAATAAATCGATTAATAAGATAAAAATAAGTAAGAAAGAGATGAAAGATAATATATTAAATATTAGAATAACCACACAAAAAGTAGAAATAATAATAATAAAAATAGTGATATAAAAAGCTTTTATTAACTATATGTATATTCTAAAAATTAAACAAACTAGCCAAGATAATGCAATCTGTAGTTGTAGACATAATTACTAAAGTATAGAAACAAATATATAGAAAATTTAAGTTTATATATGTGAATATTTTTCAAACAAGTAATGCAGCAGAGATTAAGATGTGGTGTCTATGGGTAGTAAATCACCCAACCAACCAACTAACCAAACAACTACAATTAATGTTTTTACATATACCATACATATGATACTAGACATAATTACATTAAAAAGCCCCTTATCTTATATAAATACTATATAGTTTTAATGTTGTCAGATTAGTGCATCACTTAATAACTGGAAATGTAGAAGTGATATGCAAGTACACATGTGTGTTTTCTGATATATAAATGGTTTATTATATTTTTAATTTTATTGCAGTAAACTAGGAATGTAAAAATAATCTGAAAAAATAGGTTTCTATAATTATTACTATTACTTGATGCTTCTTCTTTTTTCCATATAGTTTGCAAAATTTCTATAGGTTCAACTTTAAATTTTTTTTATTTTATACTTTTCTGAGTGATAGCCACCGGCAAAGAACAACTGTTCCTTCGTTTGTACCATATTGAATTACCAACAAGTGGTTAGGGATCAACTTAACCTTGAAAAGTAAATTGGTTTTCCTATATGCGTGGTCGTCCGTCTGTGTGAACCTCTGTCAGCATGGTAGTTCGAAAACTAAAAAAGGTTAGAGAAATTAATCAAAAGTACTTTAAGAACGATTTGTAATTTCGTTATTATTATAATTTTCACTATTGTTTTGTTTTTAGTAATCAGGCGATATTTTTAGATAACTGCTATCAAAATTTCTAGAATCAATTTACTAAACTAGAAAAGGTGTCCAACAGAGCTTGCATTGCTACATGTTCATTTTTTCGAGGACAAAATTTTGAACCATTGTTTTTAATCTTTAAAATAATAAATCAAAAAATTTTTGTAGTGATCACGAATTAAAGCTAGAATTGGTCTAAAACGAAATTATTAATTTTTAGTAGTGTTCACGAATTAAAGCTAGAATTGGTTTAAAACGCTTCTAAAGGCTTCAAAAACGAGTTTTAAGTTTTGAAAGTAAAGCAATGCAAAGTTTGAAATATTCAAAGCAAGTGTTGGAAAGATAATCCAATGCTGGAGGGGTTTTCCAAGTCCAAAATACTTTATGCTTACAAATGGACCTTACAGACGTAAGATTGCTTTCAAATGGGCCGTTAAATTAGTTCTATATTATGGAGCATTAGATTTAATAACATGATAATAAACAAAATAATATGCTAATGTGACCCTATAAAAATTTCACCGTCTGTACATAATAAATTATATATTGCGAATTATTTTAAAATTAACCATGTTTACTTCTTCTTTATGTAAATGTTTCTAATGGTGTTATAATAAAATAAATAAACGTATATATGGTCAATTGGGAACATCTTATAATATGTTTTATTTTATTTTTAGAAAGTTTTTAATTTTTAATGATTCTATTGCAGATTTATTTGAAACATGCAAATTTTTTTAAATGATTTTCTGTATAAAAAATCTATTAAAATTCCATATATGCAATGCAATACATTTAATTTACGCAAAACAAAAACTACTAAATAATTTATGTGCCATCATTTGCGGCCTCAATTACATTTCATAATATTTTTTATTATTAAATTTAGGTTTTTTATAAAAAAAACGAACTAACGCCTTAAGTAAAATCACCTGTTAATTAGATATCACGGTATTATTCAAGATACTTTTTGGATTTTTATACAATTGAATCAAAATTCTGTCGTATAATCAATCATTATTTAATAAGGAAAGAAGCCCTAAGATAAATAAATAATAGTTAATAATAAAACTACAAAATATAAGATTAATTAAATTATTTTGAGAAATTCGTTTGTAATCATTTTTATTTAATTAATTGAATATAACAGACTTTTTTTTGTTAGTGATTGCAATTATTGTACAAAAAATTCACTATGAAACAGCGATGCGGCATTTAGCATATTTTTAAATTATTTTGAAAAAAATGTGCCTAATAGTTTTACTCTGTCTGACACTCATATGTCTGAGTGTTTACAAAACTTTTACACCGTTTGAAATAAAGAATTAAATTACAACTACATAACATACTATAACATCGCATAAAAATGGGCTTTGCGAAATTTTTTTTTTCTTAAGCCCGACCTGTTCCGAAGTTAGAGCGTTTTTTTACAAGGGAAAGTTTCGAAAGTTACATATTGGAGCTGTGCCTAGTTTCTTTTAGGTAGTGTGTGACTTTAACATATCAAAATCACAACCCTTTTCAAACCAAACTTTGGTATAGGACATGTGATGCAAATGTACAGCTTATAAGAATAAGGATGTCAAAGGGTTATTGTCAATCGGGTTAGGGAAATATATGATTTATCTGGAATTATGGGGAATGAGATATTTATAAGAAAAATGTTAATATTTTTTTCAAACTTATGTTTTATCATTTTTGAGAAAAATAAAGCTCATAGAGCTAGAGCCTACTATTAGTTCAAAAAAGTTCTATGTTTAACAAAAAGTTTTATAAGGCGTATTTTCAATCTGGAAAAGCCAATTGATAGCTATTTTTATAACTATAAAATATAGATTTTTGACCCATTGTACTTTCCAAACGCTTTTAGTTAGAAACTTGAAATTTTGAGAAGAAGTTAAATCCACACTTATAAGTACTGATGAATTCAAACCCTTTTAAGGAACATTAAATGAATTTTGAAAATGTGCTTTTTTAAAACTACTAATTTTTTTCATTACTGTTTTTTATCTGTTTTACACCTTAAGGTGATTGTACACTGTAGTTACTTCTTATTTTTTTATTTACTTGATAATTTATTGTCCTGAATTTTCAAAATCTTTAATTGCTGGTTATTCACATATTTTTCTGCCATTATGTCAATTGTATGGAATCTTGATAATTGTAAAAAAAAATACGATGTAATCATTTCGTAATTTAGGGTCATTGCTATAATGCACAAATTGATTCTTTGTTTCTTATAGTTTTACTATTGTTGCTGTTGTTTATTTATTTACTTGTAAATTGAAAACAATTTGTAATGTACATAATATTTGTTTTTTATTTTTACTTGACAACTAATTTCAGAGGCATCTGGTGGTCAAATTATACAAATTGTTTATAAAAAACATATTAAGCAAATATTTAAAGAAAAAAAATATTATTTTTTTTGCAATAAAATATTAATTTGTTGTGTAACACACTGAAAAGTAAAAAAAAAACAACTTAACATATTTTTAAAATATGTAGATATTTTCTATTTTGCATTTTTAATTATGAATTTAGTAGCGAAAATCTAAAAAAAGAGTGAGAAACAAAAACAGAGACATAGTAAAATTATAATAATAACTTAACCAATAATTTAAAAAAAGTTTATAAGTATATGACAATAATTTATTTGTTTTATAAAATTATTACAAAATGCTTACATTATTATGTACAAAACAACCTGGTACAACATTAAATTTTTTATTATTTTACAAGTTGCATGAACTGTGGGAATTTTTGTTAAATAATTAAATTTTAAAAAAATATTTAATTTTCAAAAGTAATTAAGCAATTATTTAATTCATTTTTAATTAAAAATTAAAGTAATTATTTTCAAGTCAATTTTGGAAAATTTTATTTCATTAAATTTGGCTGTAGACCATAGAAGTTTTGTTGACAATTATGAGTTTCTAATTTAATAAGATTCCATTTAAGTTTGACTTTTTTAAATTAATTGTTTATAAATGCAATTCAACTGTCTTGTTGTTACTATATTTTTATTCAATAAGTACGTTTATGTTCAAATTGATTAGTTTTACATTGAATACAATTTTTAAACTACCTTATTTGAAGTAAAACCCTTATATGATGTGTCTTTTCTTTCATTACACCTGCTTCAGAATTCAGATCCATCTTCCATGTATAAGACCAAACTTGTATAGTAAAATGGGTACTTAAGTAGAGTAGCAAGTACTATTATCTAAAACTCATTACTTTCATTTCTTTGTCAAGTACCGGTATTACTTAGACTTCGATACTTACAAAATTTATGTATAAGTAAAACAAACATGTACAAATACTTAAAATTTCCAGAAAGTAGTTAAATTTTGTGTTTAATTACTTTTGTAATTATTTTTTGATACTTAAGTACTTTCGAGTAATGAAGTACCAAGAAATACTTATTATTACTATTCTAGGAATTACTTACTTAACTCTTTTACTTGCACTTAAATATCGAAAAGTATTATAAGTAGCAGGAAGTGATGAAGTAATGAGTAACAGATACAAGTACTGGTAATTGTACTTGTTTTTAGATTATAAACATCTGGATAAGACATGAGAATACCGCCAAATAAAATTCGGTATTAAAACAAATTTTTGATTAAACTTTTTTTGTAAGATAATTCACGTATACCACTAAATTCAATTTATAAAGTATCTGTGACATATTTTTTACTTCTTAAAATCAATAGTGGGGCCTCGGTGGTGCAGTGGGTAAGCATTTGGCTTATTAACCGAGGGGGTCCGGGTTCGATTCCCGGTCAGGTCATACAATATTTAATTAAAAAAAAAAATTATTGAAAAATAATTTTTCTTTACGAATCCCCATGGTGACCAAATATAATATAAATATACAAATATATAATATAAGCAAAATAAATAATATAGTAGTTATAAATAAATAGAAAGTATTTAATGAGGGGTGCACAACGGGCCGCAAGGCCTAGGTGTAAGGGAGACTTGCTTTCCCCCCCGTCTAAACAACAACAACAAAATCAATAGTACTATTAATATTGAATGAAAAGAAATTAATTGGTTATTTATTCAATTCAATTCATTCAGATTGAGTGTTTCATTCATCTCAATTTTAAAATAAACAAGAATAGTATTCATTAACCAAGAATCGGATATAAATTTTTTAATTTTGGTATTCAATTTCAAAGATGAGATCAGTTAAATATGGAATATTATTTAAAAGATAATTTATAAAAATTAATAATTCAATAAAAATTCAAATTAAATATTGATTTGTGTTTTTATTAATTATAATTTAAATATACTTTATCTTTTGATTAATTTATTAATTGTATATTTTTAAAATATTCTGTTTTTTTTTAATTTCATTATTGAAAAAAAGTCTGTTTTATAAATATTATAAGAAAAATTCTTTCGTGTTAGATGACTCATTAATTCTTTAAAATGTTAATTTAAATTTTTTGAATTTTAAATTAATTTTGCTTTATTTTTTTATATTCTTTTTTTTTTTGAATAAATTAAATAATATAATAAAATATGTATAAAGTTATATTATTAAATTAAATTCGGAGATGTTACGACATACTCGTATATATATAGTTAAATTATTTGAAACATAGTTATGTTTATTTTATATTATTTAAAATATTTTCAAAAATTTAATATTTAAAGTATGTGATCACTAATTTTAATTGACAACAATATTTTTTAGTTTATTTAAATACTAATTGAAATGTTGTCCAGAATGTCTGACTAAATCGCGAACAGCGCTTGGTTTGGGATAAAACAAATGCCAATTGATTTTATTGCAATTTAGGATCAAAATATAGTTGAAAAACCACACAAACATAATTTCCAATTAAAATGTTCAAAAAATAGACAAATAATAATAATAGTTAATTAATAAATTAATTAAAGTCTTCTAAATTATCTGAAATAATGAATCGCATCTCAAAATTAAAAACTGGTATTGTTAAACCCAAGCTGATGAATCTGATCTTCCTTTATTTTTTGCAATATTTAATAACAACATTAAGAGCAAGTGACTAAACCCATGAAGATCATACATTCTGAAATTTTCCGATTTTAAGGAAGGCTACCCAACTCTACTCAACTCTAAAATTCCTTCTAATTTAGGATCTCTCTATCTGTAAATATTTCATTTTGAAATAAAATTTTTTCGACTTTTTAGAGAATTATCTTATTTCCATTGTATTTGGTACTAAAAGATGTTCGACGTAATCTCAAACCACCTAGTATTATATTAAGTAATAACACATAGTTTTAATTTGTCAATTCTAGGTTATATTAATTTCAAATCCTGACTTTGTCGTCTATTTAGTTCAATACCATTTATTAGTACCATTGGAAATTTTTACATAATCGTATTTTGTGTAACATTTTATTTACATGTAGAATAGACATTAATTATTACATTTACTTACATTGTAAAAAAAAAAATTTCCAAATTCCATAATTTCATTGGACCCATTTCAAAAATTAACTTTTTATTCATTTTTAATTTAAACCCAATTTACATTTTTCGGCAAAATGTCTTTTATTTTTTGTATCTTCTATTGTTAATTTGACAGGTAATTTGATCTTTAATGAAATTTTATATTTTTTTAACTTTATTAAGATATAATAATTTCAGAAAAAAACAAAATAAATAATTAATTACTTACGTGTTGTTTGACATATTGTTTGAATATCTTAAAAAAAAAAATTCATCCCTTTATTAAGTTAATAAATGTCACGCACATGTTAAACTCAAAAGTCAAAGTTATTTTTAATGTGTTAAATTTTTTTTTAATTTAAAAAAAAAATATTTTCCCACAAATTTTTTTTTCAAATGAACTTTAAGATACATTCTGTAATTAATATGACTGTATATATATAATACACATATATGTATATTGTATGTATATTAATTAATTAGTCATAAACGTACATAAACTTTTAAACTTGTAAAACACCTTGACGTGATTTTAAAATTCTTTAATATTTACTTTTAAGTTTTTTGTTTTGCTGTCACTTTTTTTTTTTGTAAAAATTTTTTATTCAAAAGATGGTAATGAGATTAACCTCATCATATAATATCACAATTGCTTTTTTTTCAAAATCATATTTTAGTTAATAAATAATTACTTATGATTGCATAACATATGTTTTATTGAAATAACCATAAACTAATACTTGGCATTTTTTTCCAGATTTAATAATTTATTAATCTCCCTCTAATCACTGGCTCTTCCGATTTAATAAAGAATATCCAAATTCCAAATTTCAATCTAAAGTACATTTTTTTGACGTTATGTTATATAGGTAGTCATAGAAACAAGGTAAAACTTTTTATTAATGAAAGAGAAGTTCAGGAACAGAATTTTAAAAAAAATAACTGTAAAAAACAGTTAAACGTCAAAATTGCATTAAAAAAATGTGTTTTGGATTCCCAAAAAAAAAAATAAAAAACCTCCAATTAAAAAACAAAAAATAATAGATGTTGTACAAACCAGACATCAAAAAATATATATAAACATTTCAATATAAACAAAACTGTTAGGGCACTGCGCTGTTATTGCAGCAGCACACCGTCAAGCTGTCAAAAATGTTTGCTGTTTAGATTGCTGTTTCTGTTTATATTTTTAAATTAATCATGACTTTTAATCTCAGTTAGAAGGTTTAAAATTAATCTTTTTTTTTTTGTACAAAAATACAATAAAGGTAAATAAAACTTTGTTATGAACAAGTTTTAATGATGATGATGTTGCCAATGTTGTTGTTGCCCCTGTATTTATTTTAGAAATACACAATAAAATAAAAAAAAACATTGTTGCTCGTGAGAATTCTATTTTTATATTATTTTTTTTTTAATTTAAAGTTTATACTTTAACTGTTAATAAATATTTATATAGGGATATATTTATATTTTATATATATATATATGTAAATAAATAATCGACAATTTTGTAAGATATTTTAATTAAGTTTTCTAAGCAAAAATGCTAAAAAAAAAAACTTGAGAAAAAAATAACTTTGAAAAAATTCAAAAAAAAAAACTACAAAATTGTTTAACCTTGAAGTTAAAGAGAAAACACAAGAAAAAAAACGCTTGTTGTATTTTAAATGTTTCAATAATAAATAGGTAAGCGATGTAAAAGATAAGTTAATATTTTGTTTTTGTTGTTTTGTTCAAATAAACAAAAATCAAACAATTTGTTTCATTAAATTCTGTACTTGCAAACAAATAAACATTAAGTGTGATACAAGCAATTATAGAGTTACCATAATTAACCCAATATTGTTAAATATTATTATAATTAGCATATTATGTCCCTTCTTAAATCTACTGTTATTAGAACTATAAGTAGTATATAATCGCTTTATATGTTTCTTGAAAAATACTCATATCTTTTGTGTGAAATAGAAAATATAATTATTTTAAAATCTGATATTTATATAATTTGTATTATTATTTTAGTATTAAACATTGTAATATTATTCAGTTATTACATAATCGATATTTTTGTTATAATTTCTATGAATTCTTAAAGAACCTCGTACGAACACCCTTAAAAAATGAAAGAATCTTCATGGAAAATAAGTACATGCCTAAATAGAACTATACTATGGTTTTCAAGTCAAATAACAAGACCAAATAATATAAAATTTCAAAGTAAGTTTCTTTTACCATTACTTTATTAATTATGACTGGCTAATGCCAAGTGCGCGTATCTGAGAGGAATTGAGTTCATGCAATTGAAAAATATTAAGACAAAAACAACTCATAGTGTAAATTACAATTACACATGATAAATTGTACCACAATGTGTTAACGGAACTTGACAAATTTTTTTTTGAAACTTATTTTTGGGCAAAAGCAGTACATACTTCATACTTAATTTATCTATTTTTTGACCAATTGTCGTGCCGATATGGGTTAACAAATTCCAAATCTGTTAATAAAGTCAACTCGATTGTCAAAGGGTAGCACGTATATAAAATTTGAAGTTAACCAGTCAAACTGCTTTTATTTTAAAATAAAAAACTTTAAATGCTTTCACCATAGCCTCCAGTTTACGGTCCGTTGTAGGAAAATAATTATCCCCATAATCACTCATTGTTCCCAAAAACACTATCCACTTTCATAGGTTAAAATTTTTTACAGAGTAATAATCCATTATTCGTTTTCAAGCCATCATGCTGTGATCTATAATATGTTTTATAATATATACTCTTTATCTCTTCTTTTAAATTTAAACTATTATTACCAGCATATGGTCCATTTATTATCCATTTGTTATCTAGTGCACAAAAATACCGGTTCACTTGAACTTCTCTTGTGTTTTTTTTAGTTATAGTCTCGGTTATATGCTACCCAAAATTCTAAGGTGAATTCCTAAAATTTCAAATGAATATTTTGTTCCGATTTTTGTAAATAAAGAGGTATGCAGAGAATGAATAACTGGTAACTCTAAAAAATATTTAAATAAAAGAACATAATTTATTAATAAGCTTTTCTTCATTTCTGATAAGTTTATTTTGAAGACAAAAAAAGGTTATAATTATGACTTTTTTCCTTTACTTTTTTTTTGTTTTTTTTTTATTATTTTTTCGGAAAAAAAACTGATTTTTACTGAGGAAATACATACCGTGATTTTACATTGAAAATCGATTGTTTTTAATTAAATTTTCTAGTAATGTTTTGTATTTTTTAAGTTTTTCTTTTTTTTCATGTTTTAGAAGAAAATGGTTTTTATTTTTTTAATTGAATTTATAGTTACTATAGTAACACTATTATTTTTAAAGTAACGCTAATAATTTCCAGCTTAAACTTTTTTTTAATAAATATTAAAATATTTATTCTTAAATTTACTTATAATTATTATAAAAAAAAAAGGCAAAACTACTTAACTAATAAATTTCAAAGACTGATTAAATACTAGTAATAAATGTCACGATTTTTTTTTTTTTTAATTTTTTTTTTTTTATTTTGGCCTCGATTTTAGTTGGTATTTAGTGCTTAATTTAAATATTACGACCAATCGATTCAATTGAGTGGCAAAGCCAATCAGATCAACAAAAAAAATTGTAAAAAAATGAATAACAGCAGTAACAAATAAATTCAAACATTTGCAAGTTGTTTAGATGAAACATTTGCAAATTGCTACTATTTAATAATTTGTATATTTTTTTGTATAATGTTTTTTTTCTTTTTTTTTTTTTTTTAATTTAAAAACCCTGAATTGTATTTTAATTTTTAAGTTTACATAATTAAGTATTTATTTATTTGTTTATTACATTTTATTCAAGTTGACAAAAAAAAAAATAAAAAACACTGAAACGAAAGTAAAGGTTAAAAAGTCATACAAAAAAAAAAATAAACAAAAAATAACTTTCGAAAATTTAAATTTATGATATTAATTTGTTCGAAGTTTAAAATAAAGACAACAAAGACAACATTTTTTTAACATTATTTCAAACAAATTAATTTGAAAATTTATTTTTAACAATTTTTTTTTTATATGCTTTTATTTACTAATTGAATGAATTAATAACGAATCAATTGAAATTAATTTAATTGAAATAAAGTAATCATTAACCCTTTAAGGCCAAAATCTTGTTTTATTTCCTGAATAATATTTTGAGCATAGTAAATCCGTTGTCGTAGTAAATCGTTAATTTTTTTCATAATTTTGGCCTATATGTATATAGAGGTTGTTTTTCAACTCGGAGTATTATTCAGAGTATCCTGAGCAGTGAGCACGAGTTGAACAGAGAATGTACAGAGTACGCTGTGAGGTTCAAATTTAATCAAACAATTTTTGTTACTTGACGTTTCAAGTTTCAAGTAAAAGCGTAATTTATAAATTTAAAATTTATAATTTTAAAAATTTAACAAAGATTCATAATATCAAATTTAAATCTACCAATGTTGCCAAGCGCCCAAAATTCGAACGATTTTCGATTTTAATCAAAAAAACTAAATAATTAAGACGCGACCGGTAATTTTGTGACCGAATAAGCCGATTAATATACATGATGATGAATAGTGCTTTAAAATGTCAAAATTTTGTTGTCAAATGTTAATTGTCAACTTACTTGAGACATTTGTAATAAGCACATAGAAGGTACTGACTAGAATATAAGATTCAAATAAATCTCAAATAAAGAGATCCGTATGCTCTGAACTAAAAAAAAACCGTCAAATAATTTGACAAATCTAAATTAAATTATCTTTGTTAAATGACAGATGGGTTTATATGCAGATTCCTTATTAAAAGATCTTTGTTAAATGACAGATGGCAAATATTGCAAAAACAGAAACAGGGATTTTAAACTTTGAAATTGATTTTCGTTATATAAGCATCCAAATCTAGTCTGTTTTTATCTGAAAGTTTAAAAAATAAAGTTAAAGTCGTAACTAATTAAAATGGTTTCATCTGATAAATATAATTCTAATCAATTTCAAATATTTTTTTTATTAAAATATTAAATTAATAATTCTTTCTTAAAATTTTCCATAAAAAATATTTTAAGCTTTAAAAAATCAATTTACAACCCCTAAAATATAATCTAAATTTTTAATTAATATTTAAAGCGGATTTTTACAGTAACTCAAAATCGTGAATAATTAATTTTGATAATTTTCATTTAAATAATTATTCTATAAGTAACAAAAAGTAACAAATTGCCACTTTGGCAGGTTTTTAGTTCAACTTTTTTTTTTTTTTTTAAATAAAATTCACGATTTATTGTGACTTATTGCATATCATATTAAAAAGCAAAGTTTTATTTTATTTTTTTTTAAATTACTAATACAAAGTCCATAAATTCAGAGTTACAAACAAAAAACATGGTTTTAAATAAAAGTTAAATTGAAAAAAAAAAAAAAGATAAAAATTGCTATTGACTTGCAAATTAATTTTCTATCGGCGGGTTTTTTTTTTTTTTTTTTATTATATTCTCGTATATTTGTAAATTTGAAAGCTTTATTTGTTTAGTACGCGAACGCGACTGACAATTACGTAAGTAAAAATTTAAGATGACAGTTAAATTGATTGAAGGCAAAAAACAAAATAAATAAATTAAAATAAATTAATAAAGAGAAAACTATAACTTTATAAAATATATATATATGTATATATAAAAATAATTAATGTATTTATAATATCTGCTCGTATAGATCTAAAGAGTTATAGATTGAATAAATTTGTTTTGTTTCACCTGCATTGTCTCTGTGTATTTTTCTGTTTTTCTTCTTCTCTTTTCATTCTGTTCAAATGAATTAACACCTTAATGATTGTATATTGACTTATAAAGCGGATGCATATATCTATATTATGTTTTATATTCATACATATGAGTAAGTGAGTACTTATGTACTAAGTAATTAATAACAATACTTATATATGCAGATTTCGAATTCTCAATATGTTAAAAATGAGTATCGAATGACAGTTTATATTTCGCTATAATGAATTCATTTTCAAGTATTTAAAATGTTATTTTAAATACTTTTTATTAATTATTTAATTAAAAAAGACATTTGCTCTAGAAATATTTGAATTAAGAAATTATTATGTTAGTTTTACATAATAAATATAACATTGAAACGGAATTATTCGTTTAAATTAAATCTCATGGAGAGAATCATATCAATGGAGGGTGTTATGAATGTAAATTCAACTTCTCAAATTGTCACAGTCGTATTTTAGAATAGTAAAATTTTTTTTCTTTTTTTTATTCCTTTTCCACTCCTTTTTTTCCACCAAGTTTTTTTTTTATTTTAAAAGGCTTCAGATTCTTTAATCATAATATTCAGTAAGCCGTTGATTACTCGGCTGTAGCTATTGTATAAGGTTATTAAATATGAATGTACAAATGTTAACTTGGTGCGCCATCTATAATCTTACACAAGTATTATTTATATATTTTTATTAAATCTTATTTTATATTACTATATAAACTATTACGATATAATTAAACAATTTTACGATATTTTTTTATTGGATATGATCTGACCGCGGTTTGAACCCGAGACCTTCCACATGAAAGGCGGCGTCTTTACCACTACGCCATTGGTCAGATAGAATAGTAAAATAAAATTCCATAAATCTTAAAGTTAAAATTGTATCTTATATCGATATTTCCGTCAGTCTCCACAAATTTTACATAATAATGACATAATTTTTAATGTATAATAAGTCAAATGTAGATAGAACCAAAGTGCTTTATAATTTTACTCCAAAAGCAAAAATTAAAAAAATTAAAAAATCTAAGTAAACAGATTTGAATCACTCTAAGTCAGTCACATTACTTAATACTTAATATAGTTACATAACAAAATTCATTTACTTTTATGGTAATTAAACATTTTATATATTAATGTAGATTAATTTTGTTACAATTCTTAAAAGAAACTTTAAACTGACAAATCACGAATAGATGCTAATTTGAAGTAATTAAATATAATGATAAATTTTTTCTTCTTAAATTAGACTTTATTTTAGTCATTTACATAATTCAAATATTAATTTATTCATATAGGACCGTTCCACTTCATTTTTTAATTATATATAGTAAATAGTAAATTTAACTTCTCTAATAATTTTATATTATATAATTTAATATAATTTTTATTTTAAAGTTTCAATTAAATTTAATTATATTTTGTTTTATTTTTTTTAGAACTTTATACCTTAAATTTAAATTATGTAACTTATTGCAAATTAGTCTCATAATTTTTTGATATTTATAATATTATTACGTAATTATCATTTTAATCGTGCTTTATTTTCTACCTGAATTTAATATAATTATTAAAGCAAGGTTCTTAATTATTAATATTAAAAAAAAAACTTATTTATTATTATTACTTAAAAAAAATTTTAAAACTTTAAAAATTGCATCATAATATAAAGTTTTTGAATTACCTATTATAAGATAAAGTAATTGTTGGAAGTAAATATAAATATACAAAAGTAATGTAAATAAGTAATAGATGTATCTGAAGATGCACGTAAATGAAATACAGTGAATTGATAGAATCATAGGTGATTTTCAAAAAGTAAAGTGAAATACTTGGTGCTCACAAAGGCTTCTAAAGAGTATTATTAAAAATGTGTAGAAAATCAAATCAAAATTTGGATTATAGAAAAATTCTTAAAAATCTACAATAGTTGTAATTAAGGCTCTTTTGTTTTAATTTGTTTTTCTTGTTTATTTTAATTTTTATTATTATTTGTTGCATCATTTTTTATTTAAATGGAATATTATCAAATAGTATTGTATACATAACTCTTGAATAATAGTTATAACATCTTGGTTAAAATAATAACATTCATATCTAAAACAATATGCCTTCTAACAGACAGAATATTACATTAAATTTAATAATTTCTGACCATTGCTTTCTTCTGCATACTTAAATTGCATATTTTTATTATTATTTATAGAATAGAACTCTGTGTTATTCCTACACAATGTTCATTTCAATGAATAAGGTTAACTTTTATTAAGGTTAGTTATAAATAACAAAACAAATTCTAACAATATATGAATACAAAATTAGCCTCTAACTCTTATATATATCATAATAAAAGTAGGTATATATATACTTACACCTATTCATTAAAAATCTTCAAAAATGAATTTGAAATGAATGCATCAGAAAATTTAGAATACAGAAAACAATATGAGAATATTTCCGGGGGAAATATTATCCGTATATTTAAAATTCTAAAAGTAAAGTAACCATTGTTTTTAATTAACAAATGTAAGTATGCATGTTTGATGTATGAACTGATTTAGATTTAGTTACCAGAGACTACAATGGTTGTATTATAAATATAATATGCACGCATATATATGTATATATATAAGATACGAGGAGTTATATTTTAAAAATTCATACAAAAATCATATAAAATATGTAGTTTGCTTAGTTATGGGTTATTATGATATTAAAGTTACCACACCGCAAATAACAATTATTGTCATGTTACTCGCACGAGTTAAGAATTTTGTTTCATATATAACAGAATATTGTATTTTAACTTTTGTATCTTATATGATTTATATTTTTAACTAATTTATTTTCTAATACAACCACAACCAAATCTAAAAAGAATTTGTTTTTATATTTTTGTATATATGTAGTTAGAAATGCACCACATTTTATAAATATATAAGTTAGAATTTATATGATGGTGGTATATGCGGTTTTAATTTTAAATTATTTCTGTTTTTTTTTGTTTGGGAATTTAATTGACTTACAATAATGATTTTTTGTTGAGAACTAATGAGAATCTATTTTATTTTAATTATTTTTTAAATTTCAATTCCATCTTTGATTAAATTATATTTTCATTTTTGGAATGGAGTTTAAAACTTCAGGCATGATGAAAATAAAACTTCAAAGGAAACCACAAGAAAAAATTGTTTTTTAACTTTATTTTTTTGAAAATTCTTAACTTTTTTAAATATTTACAATTCTTCTATAATATTATTTTGTATGAGTGTGTAGAGTGTGTTTACAAGTGTGTATGACATTCTTTTTAAATAAGAATTAAATTACAAAATTCATAATTAAATTTTCAAGTTTAAATCATACTTATTTTGAAAACAAAAATATTTTTGACAAAAAATTTCATTGTTAAAATTTTTTTTGTTTAATTAACTACGATTGCAAAATGTAAATTAACTCTTATTTAATCATTTTTACATTGCTTTTACAAAAGGTGTCATATTTAGTATACAATACTTTGTATTATATTAAGCACCAGTTTACAATTTCATAAGTTAACATTATTTTAAATATTTAATGTATGAAATAAAATAAAAATTATATTTAAATGAAGATCAAGGCTAAAGTTTAAAAAAATACTAAAATGATGGAGATGCAATGCATTCAACTTTACCGGCAGTTCTCATTAGTTTTAAAAGCATTATAGCCTATCTACAATGAACGCTCTCGTTTCGCTCTCTATACGAAGCTATCTGTCAAACTAAGTTAAATGTATTGAATTATATGAAGGTGTCTACAATAATCGCAATCCTGGCGCAGCCATTAAAAAAATTGATAAACTTTTTACTTTTTCGCTTTCGTTATGTATTTAAATGTCAAATAATTGAACTTTGAAAAATATTTTTTATTGAATTTATATTGTCAGAATAAAAAATTATTAAAATTATTAATTTTTTTTGTATCTAGAGTTAAATAACATCAAACCATTATAACTTTAAACTATTGAATATTTTTTAATTCATGAAATTTTGTAAACAAAACAATGTCGAAAAACGCTGTAATGTACATTTCATTGTGGACACTTCTTTGTTGACTACGTAATGAGAGCGAAAAGAGAGCGTCATTGTAGATAGGCTTTAATTATTGTAATATTTTTATGACTGCTCCCCTCCGTAAATAATTAAAATATACTGAAAATTCTAAATTTAAATTTTTTGGTATACCGTTATCATGCCACACACATATGTTATTATAAAAAAGTATCTACGACTTCTTTTTCGGTTTTTTGTGCATTATCATTTTTAAAGACATTTTGATTAAGAATTTCCTTATTCATATAAATACTCAATAAAACAGTTAATCTTCTTAAATGTCATTGGCATTGTTTTTTTTTTTTTGTAACTTGTTTTATAAAGGAACAAATCCAAAATAATTATTCATGAAATAACCGTTATTCAATTTAATTTTACAACTGCAGCATCAGTTAATCTGTAATAAAAACTATTTATTACAATTTCCTGTTGTTGTATTGATTTCCAATTCAGATTTTTAAATTAAAAATCTTATGATTTTTATATCATTGTACTTATTGTTTTTACTTACTTTACTTTCATAACTGTTATTACTAAGTAAATTTCAAAAACGTCACTAGTTAAGTGGATTATTATGACAATAAAAAACAACCCTTTCTTTTCTCATCATTTTTCAAATTAATAATTGCAAATTTTATAGATTAATATCATTTAAAAAAAAAAGTAAAAATTATATATTTTTCCAGAATTAACTGCCATTGTTATTATTATTATTATTATTATTATTATTATTATTATTATTATTATTATTATTATTATTATTATTATTATTATTAGTATTACTGTTGTTGTTAGTATTGTGATTGTTGTCAAAAGACAATACAATTAAAAAAAAAATTTATAATTACCACATTATTTTTTTTTTAATTGTCACTATTGTCAGTTGTGACTTGTGACAATTAAAATAAAAAAAAACTGTTAGGTATGAAAAATGATGCTAAACACAATGACACGAATATCGAAACAAAAAAAAAAAAAAACTTCATAATTTATTAATTGAAATTTGCAAATAAAATGAAAAACCTTTTTTTTTGTACAATTAATGGAAAATAAAAAAAAAAATTTTTACAGTAAAACAATTTAAAATTACAACAACAAAAAAATACGGTGGTAAAAGGAGGAAAATAAAACAAGAAACCTAGTTTGTTTCAAATGAAAAAAAAATTAACATTACATTATTGATATTCATGTTCGTAAATGTGAAATTACATATATATATATATATATATATGAACTTATGTACATAAATTGTACTTCTACTACACAATACCATTTTTATTTTGATATTAAAACTTTTTTATTAAAAAATTTATAAGTTATTTCCTTTTTGGTTATTTAAATAACTTGTTGTTGTTATTGTACTTCAAAAAAAAATTATAAAAATTCCCAAAATAAAAAAATTAAAAAGTAAATATTGTATAAAAATGGAAAAAAAAAAAAAAAAAGAGTCTCAAAAGGTCTACGGACCTGCTTTCTAAGACAATTGAACACGAGATTTTTTTAAATATAAAATAAAAAACTCTCACAACAATAAAACAAATTGCGAAAAACAGAAGTTTTTAAAATATGTTTTTCCAGATTAAAATACGATTAAAAACAAGAAAACAACTTTTTTATAAGTCTTAAAATATATTTGTATATAAAAGTATATGCACATAACAATTTCCATTTAATTCCCATTCAAGTATTATGTAGTTGTTTTTTTTCTTATATTCCTATAGTCATAAAGTAAAGTTAAGTTGAGTCATTTAACCTCCATTATGATTAGAAACTTTCATTCAAAAATTTTAATCCAGCTTTAAAAACAAAAAAAAAAAAAAACAAATTAAAGAAAAACCAGCTTAGAATCTTCAAAAAATTAAAAAAAATTTTTTGATTGTAACAACCAACTGTTATTTTTTTTTTAATATTTAAATCTTTTAAAAGTTGCTTTTTTTTTCATTAGTCATTTACAATGTAATTCACAAATCTGGAGGTTTTAACAACTTTATTACTTTATTTTCATTGTTTTTTTTTGTATTTATTTTTCAAAAGTGATAATTTAAAATTTTGGAAAATTCAATTAGTATAAGAAAGTTAAAACAATTAGAAAGAAAGAAAGAATTTAAACATTTGAGAGATTAATTTTAATATTGATAAGTTAGACTCTATATTATTTTATACTTTCTTGTAATTATTATATTTTTTTATGCAAATTAAATTTAATTAACACTTTTCGAAGTATGAAAGTATAGATTTTAATTAATATTTCACGTTTTTTTAAATAAATTTTTAATTTGATTAAACCAATGAACTAAATAAATTATCGTATTATAATTTAAAATATAAATAATATTCTTAGTAATTAGACAAATTTTTGTTTAATCAAACTTTTAAATAAGAAATAATTAGATTGAAGTAGTTTGAAAATCGTTTTTGCATAGATAAATTTAAATACTCAGTAAAAACTCTTTAAACATAAAGTATTAATAATTATATATTCTTATCTTTTAATTTGTATGTCCAAAAGTAGCTCTAAGAGCTTCTCTTTACCAAATATGCCATTATGATGTCTGACGCTATAAAGCTATAAATAAAGGAGCGAGATTAAATTAAGACTCAAGTGTATTTATCAGATCAAAATCAAAAAATTAGTCAATTTATATGTGTGTACGTCCACCTATTCACAAATTCTTTTTTAACCTAAACGCCGTCTTTGCTATTAGCCAGTTTGTTAAACAGATTCGAGAAGCTCACGTTTAGGTTTACAATTTTTGAAATTTTTTATCAAGCCCTTTTTTGCAATTAAAAAAAAAAATTAATTTTCTTTGCATATTTTAATGATTTAATTATTAATAGAAAAAAAATTAAAGATTATCTTGTTTAACAAATTTGGCAAATCATCAAAAACAATTGTTTAAAAATTGTATAAATATGTGACAAACAACACTTATTCAAATTGTTATTCAAAATTTTTATGATGACAGTTTTGACATAAACCTTGTAATAAATTACACGAAATTTTAAATTTTGTTACTTTTTGAATGAATAAAATGCGTTTCTATGCCGCAAATTTAATATTCAAATCACATAATCGCATATTAAACGTGCACTGATATGACAAATGATTTCATTTTTTATTAAAATATGAATAATTTTATCTAAAAAAAATTGTTATTTGTTTATTTGTCATTTGAATCAATGACAATTATAGGATAAACAATTAAATTTAATGAAACATAAAATTATTATTCATAATTAGTTAAAATGACAATACTTTTTCCTATTAATAATTAGCAAATTAATCTGTATTTAAAATACAAATCACATATTGTTGTAATTAAATTTTGTTTCGTAATTTAAAAATTGAATTTATTATATGAAAACACTTAAAAAATAATCTAATAATATTAAATTGCCCTAAAATATAGGCAATCATCGGTCACAATTCAATTGTTTTTTACTTTCTTTTTAAGTTACTAGCAACCTACAAATTGAATACTAAATTTAAACTTTCCTTAGAAAGTGACAACAACATCTATTATTAGGAATATAATAGTCGAATTGATAATTGTTTTTCCTGGATTTATACTCGCTAGCGACGTTCCTGCGAATGTTTCGAAATGTCAAACTTAAATTAATTTTATGGAAATATGCACAATCGATTACTCTATAACGGAGGCAAAGTAAGTTTATTCATCTTTTACTATAAAGAGCGTTTTTGACATTTCAAAGCGTTGCAGGAGCGTCGTCACCGACGATTACAACTCCATTCAAGCATTAATAATTTTTTTTTTTTTCCGGCACCTCTACGTGCTAACTGTTCACTCTGGTAGGCTAAACAGCCTGACTATATATGTGCATGTCGGAACAGGGGAGATATATTCATATATTAGAACTGATCAAATGAATTCCACATACAATTTAAACATGAGATAGTACCTACTACGCCTTATAACATGTAGAAATGTCTTAGATTTTCAATAAATGCAATCAATATAATTTAAATTTCCAATTTCCTAGATAGAATTTAATTTTTGAGATAAAGTCATAAAAGTGACATTTCTTATTTTAGAAAATTCCAGATAAAATAATGATTCACAATAGAAATTCTATACGCAATAATTTTTTAACCAAACTTCAATTTAATTATTAAAGTCAATATTATCATCAATTTCGAACTCTTTACAAAAAAAAAAGCTAAAATTAAAAAACCAACCGGCAATATAAGAATTATAATTTAAATAACAAATTAGCATGCAAAAAACAAAAAAACACAAAGTTGAAATTCTTTATTAGGTTGAATGATTCCTTTGTTGTATGCTTCAAATGATAAAAGTTATTTATTTGTTCCTAAAATAATAAATCGATTCCCATATAGTGGTATGTTAAAGCTTGACCATATTAAAGAATTTATTGTAGGTGTACTTGAGAAAATCTTTTAAATTGTTTTTATTTCTAAGAATATCATTATAATGTCTAAAATCACTAAACAGTTGGAATGACACATTTTTTTCAAGATTGAACGATTAATACTGTCAAAATTTTTTAAAAAAAAATAAGTTTTCAATTGTATTCGATTATTTCCGTGAAAATAACTTTTTTTTTATTTGCACAATCCATCTTAAAAATATTCCACTGTTATTGAAAATTGAAACCTTCTTATTTTCATAATTTTTAAAGTTCACTTACATCATAATACCACTGAAATAAATGAATACATGGGCATACATATATTATGATCAACATCGCAATGAACTTCCTATTTAAGCGGAATATTTTTAATTTTTGTTTTTTTTTTTTTTTTGAATTTTCAACAATTGTTTTTCTTTTATATCTTCTTTGGAATCGAACAAAATTACTAATTTGGAAATCATTAGGTAATTGAATACCTGTCATTAGATTTATCAGTTCACAGTTATTGTCTTTCGTTATTTTTTCTTCTTTACAATAATTTTTCTTTCATAATTTTTATAACGTTTGATGAATATTGAATGAAATGTATATATGTATGTATGTATGTTTTAACTAATCCAATACTAATGAAACATGTTGTATATAATTTAAGATGGAAATGTACTTATACTTATAAATTTTCTTTAAGTAACAACATATCAACAATATACGATACAACATAAGAAACGATTTTTCATTTTGACTTCTTTGGTAATTCAAAAAAAAAAAACAAAAACAATAAAAAAAAACTTCAGCTTGAATGAATTTATATGCTGTTATTGTTGCAATAATATAGTGATTAAATTTCACGTACTAAATTATATTGCAGCAATATATATTATATGTATGCTATACAACAAGTCATTCAGTCAGATATGTGCTTACCATTGCCACTCTTGCACAATTATAATCATTTTGTATTTTGATGTAAAACTGCCGTTATTGCTGCTATTGCTGCTGCTTAGTAGTAACTACAACAATACACTTACTTTATGCTTTTAAAAATCCGGAAGGAATATTAATGTAACGGAATGAAATTATCATGCATAATTTTTTTAGATTTCTTTTATACCATTTTTGTTGGGCAAATTATTATAAAAAAAATAAATAGAAAAATATAGAAAAAAAATCAAGGGGAAGTAATTTTTTTTTTTTTTTATAAAATCAAGTAACGGTGACTTTTGATTTAAAAAAAAAAAAAATTTAAACTTAGTATTTATTTTTTTGCTTTTTTTTTTCTATTGTTTCAAGGAAAAATTCTATCTCTAATTAATTCAGGAAATTGCCAACAATTCTTTTATTTATACTAAGTTTTGATCAGATAACCAAATCTTAATTTTATCTAACCTGAATCTTAACATTTTTAATTAGGAATCAAAATTGATTAAGAGTTTTGTATTAATTGTTTAATTCTTTACTGAAATTAAATAAAGTTTTTTTTTTGTAATAAATATTTGAAAAAGAGTTTCAGTTTTTTCACTAAAATTTTAAATGAAACTGTGTGATAGCACGTTCAAGACGAATGCCGAACTTCGTAAGGGGAGAAAACACAATTCGGGTGAAGTTTCGCGATGGAAGCAGCTGCTATATGTCAAATTTATTTAAGTTTAGAAATTTTAAATATAATTTCAATTCCAAAAAATCGCTTGGAAAACGTTCAATGGCCTTTAGTATTTAAAGGTAATCTACCTAGTATTAAATTTTATACGATTTTCTTAATAATAATACATTAGTTATAAATTGAATGTTATTAATATCTAAAATGAAATTAATGTATATATTATACTCGTAATTTATAATAATTGAAAAGAAAACCCGCTCATCCATTACAACTAACAAAATTTTAAACCGTTTTAAATTCCTAAAATTAAAACAATTAATTACAAAATTTAAATTAAAATTAATCTAGGGACACATTTTGGAATACATTGACTTTTCAATAATAAAACCCTTAAATAACAGTTATATAATAATATATAAACACTGAAAAGCAACTGAATAATATAAAATAAATTTTCTATAAATCTTATTAAAATCAATTAATCAAAAAATAAATATTTAAAAAACAAAAAAGAACATTAAAAAAAAAGCAATTAAATTTTATTTAAAATTATGTTTTGCGGCTTATTTTTATATCTGGATACAAAAAAATAACATTAACAACATTCAATAAAGGGCTTTGATTATTTAAATTGTTTAAAAAAAATATAATTAATATAATTCCATTGTCTAAAAAGGCGTCATTAATTTTCTATAAAAACTTTAACTTTTTTTAATGAAAACTGCATATTATGTAGTGAACGGCAATAGGGCTACATGTGATATGGACTAGTAGTGTGTCTATAAAAAAATAAATTTTATGTGAAATAAATTATGATCAATTCTTTCAATAATAATATTATACACCGAGTATTTTCAGTAGCTGCACTTTGGTCCAACATGTATTTACTTATTAATCAAACTTGTTAGCCTATACCTGCCTTGTTCCACCTTGTACTTCTTTAAAATCAGTCTTGTTTTGTTTTTTTTTTTTGCGAGGGTTGATGGAAAGCATCGAAAGCCGCCCAGAATCACTGTACGGGGTTCATCTGGGGAGTGTTGGACTTTAACCAACTAAAACCACCCACCTTTTTTAAAACCAAACTTGGCATGGACCTTAAAAACAAATGTATTGTTTGGTTTTTAGGATCGGAATTGGGAAGGAAATTAGGATTAGGATTTAGGAATTTGAATTATGATGGATAAAGGAATTAATTTAAAGGAAAGTAATGAAGATATATGATAATGGTATCTATAAAACAGAGTAAGTGATCAAACGGTTCGCCGATGGTTAAGTGGAGTGAGCGATGAGGTAACACTGGGATCATTTATAAGACGGATAGCTCTATTTTGCACTTTATCGAGATAGCCCAGTGCGGTTTGGGGGGCTCCAGCCCAAATATGTGCATTATACTCCATTTTTTGTCTAATGTAAATTTTATAGATTTTTAGAAGATCAGGTGCAGAAAAGTAAGTTTTACAGCGAAACAAGAAACCTAAACATTTAGCTGCATTTTTAGCTATACCAAAAATGTGGTTTGAACAGGTCAATTTTTGGTTTAACTCAATACCCAGAATGTTAAGGTCTGTTGTGTGCTGCAAGCTGGGGGTAGGTATTGCAATTTTTCGCGAAATTAAACAGCATTGAGTCTTTTTTGTGTTGAAATCAACACGGTTACACTCACCCTTTTTTGGATTTTTGTTAAATCATGGTTTAGCTCACTAGTCATGAATTTTTTTGCTGTTGTGTTAATCTGTTGATTAATGTTACAGCGGCTATGAAATTCATAGGAAGCCACAAAGTTTGGCCATCAATCGAAACTTTAGGACTAAAAAATGAATAAATATAAAGTTAAAGATAAAAGAAAACTTAATTTTTTCTAAAGCGATTAAAAACCCTACACCTTGCCGAATAGATAGATCATTATGCTCCCATTAAATGTTGCCCTCATTCTTTACTAGAAGAAAATTAAAAATAAATATATTTATGTCCACATCAAATACTCATCTTCAATTTTATTGAATTCTTTCCTCATTTTTTATATTTTACTTTTTTTTTTTTTTTATAAATTACTCCAATTGAATAGAAATTAATTAAACATAAATAAAGTTAAATTTACCACAAAAATTTTTCTATTATTTTTGGTAAATTTAAAAAAAAAGAACAAAATAAAATTTATGTTCATTGGGAGAAGGCCAATCCATAAATCCCATTAATCTGTCATGTTTTTTTTTTTTTAACAAAGAAACATAACCATCAAAAAGTTTTTCTATTTTTTTTTCGGGTTTTAATAAAACTTTTTTTTTAAATGAAAAATCAAAAGTGATGCCGAATTTTCGGGGCTTTTTGTAGAACATGATATAACATGGGAAATAATATTGATTCCATTTATTTCATTTTTATTCTGAGAGACTTCCAATACTTTAAATTTTAATATTTGACATTTGTATATTTGATAATCAATTCGAGTCTCGTTTTCAAAAAAATTTTCATTTAAAATTCGATTTCAATTAAATCTAATTATTGTTGGAAACTTTTTAAATAAAAATTAATTAGTTAAAGTTTTTTAATTTTGTTATTTTGTTATTGTTTTTGTTGTTTTAAATATTGAAATTTGAAAGCAAGTAAAATACTTTTATATTATTTACTGTCATGACAGTGAAGACTGAAGAGAAACTTTTTTAATGGTTTTTAAGAAGTTTTTTTTGTTGTTGTTGTTATTGTTGTTATTCGATTTTAATCTTGCTTTGGAACTTTTCACTTTTCATTCATAAAGTTTACTATGTAAATAAATGTGCCTACATACATATTTCAAACATATATGTATGAAGATATACAAAGTATATGTATATATACATATACACAAAGGGAATTTAATTACTTTTTAAAAAGGAGGAACTCTAATCACCTGTAGATTTTTTTTCTATAAAAAAAAAGTAATAATAATTACATGCGATTAATAATAAAAGCGTTTAATGGTTTGTTTTTTTTTTTTTTTTATGTAAAACATTAAAAGAAAGTAAAAGCTAAAAATAAAACTTTTTTTTTAATTTTAATTTTTATTTTGTTGAATTTATTAGAAAATAATCAAGTTTTAAATTACAACAAGAGAAAAATATTGAAAAGAATAAATGATGGAAAATGTGTACATGTACATGAGCGCTCCTAACTCCTAAGCTTTAAAGAGAAGATCAAATAACAAGAAAACCATTAAAAATATTTAAAAAACGAGGAAGAGTGTAGTAGAGTAGACTGTGTCAACTCTGGGATACCCGTATGACCGTTATATAAACATTATATCATTATTATTATAAACATTAATTATTTTTGGCAAAATTTCAAACATACCAGCTTTATTAGGTAAAATATAATGCTCATATAAATGAAGGAGTTGTATGGCAGCTACTCGAACCCTTTGCAGTAGACCAACCAAATTTTGCAGTAACTTTGGCCATTACACTAAACTATTTTTTGCAAAATTTCAGACACCCAGCTTCATCAGGTGTAGTGTAATGCTCATATAAAATAAGAAGTTGTATGGCAACTACTCGAACCCTTTGCAGTAGACCAACCAAATTTTGCAGTAACTTTGGCCATTACACTAAACTATTTTTGGCAAAATTTCAGACACCCAGCTTTAATAGGTACAGAGTAATGCTCATATAAAAGAAGGAGTTGTATGGCAGCTACTCGAACCCTTTGCAACAGACCAACCAAATTTTGCAGAAACTTTGGCCATAAAACTAAACTACTTTTGGCAAAATTTCAGACACGTAGCTGCAATAGGTACAGAGAAATACTCATATAAAATAAGAAGTTGTATGGCAGCTACACGAACCCATGGATCAAAATTTAGGAAAATTAATCAAAAGAAAATCATAAACTTTTCTTAGAAACGAATGGTGTTTTTTTGTTTTTTATTATTTTTAATTAAAATTCAAAAAATTGTTAATATAAAATTGAATTAAAGAATTTTTTTTTTCAGTTTGCTTTTATTGTTGTTGTAAAAGATAACCGTGAGATTTAATCTTAAACCATTTTTCCAGTTTATCATTTTTGAAAAAGAAGTAATTTGTTTTATTGTATGATTTTTATTGCCATTTATATTCAAATAGAACAAAATCTAAATTTATGAGTGAAGAAGACTGGAAACTCTGAGATACCTACACGAACATAATATAAACATAATTATTATCAATGCGGGTTTTTAAAATTTTTATGATTTAACTTTATGGTAATTTATTTAAAAGAAAAGTTGGGGAAAATGAAATGAAAAAATTATTAACCATTTAAACTAAGTAAAAATGTTTTAATCAGATTTACAGTATAATTTTTGAAATTAATGACAGTTAGAGCCTAGTCCAACCTGTAATACCTGTCGAACGAATCCCATTTTACTGAAATCATTTAAACTTGATCACCTACTATAAAATGTCGAAGATCTAGGCTTATTATATGAATAGGATTTTCGCAAATTCGTAACAGCTTTATGAACCTACCATTGTAGACTAACCCATATTTTAAAATTCCATCTCTTTTAGTTATTCACCAATACACGAAGGTTAAATCGATTTATTTATCGATATTCGATCTATACACTTGATTTAATATCTACCTCGCCTCCTTTATAAAGCTACGAACGTAACGCCAAATTTAGAATACTTATAGAACTACGTTCGTACACGTGTGAAAGTAACTCCAAAAATTTATGAAAATTAAGGTACAAATATAGGTATCAAATAAAACAATTATTATAAATTAGAATATTTTTTTATAATCCGTTGGTTAAAAATGGATAAATTTCAAAGAAAGAAAGGAAATCCTTATAATAAAAACAACTCAAAAATTAGTTTAATATTTTTTTTCTTTAATTAATTACAATCTTTTGTTACACAGATAAATTATTCAAAAAAAATTAAATATTTTGATACACCATGTATCATTGATAGTGTTACTGCGACTTAAGCCTTTTGTTTTTTTTTTTTAATTCTTAAAGGTTATTCACACGTTCTGGATTTTTTTTTTTTTTAGTACAAATGATTCATTTGATTCATGTAAATATTGAATTTTTCTAAAAATAATAATAAAAATACATTAATTTTTTTTTTTAAATAAAAACTTAAGAATTAAATATTTTTTTTTTTCATTTATGTGGTCATTTTCTTTTTTTTGTTGCTGTTGTTGTATTCTGATTATTTGCTCAGTTCAATGTGCTTAAATTTCCATTTCGGGAAATTCAACTTACCATACCATTTTGGGGATTTTATTTTTAAAAAGCGTTGCGTTTATGGCTTTTATTAGGATTAATGTAAAATTTTTATAAAAAAGCCTCATTTATTAATTTTGACCATTTAATCTTACCATATAAGTACTCGACGTTTTGCTGTTTATATAATTTATACAAAAATGCCTATTGTGTAAAGTGGTGGTAGTTTTTTTCCAAAGGATCGAAATCCAATAAAATGTAACGCTCTATATTAATGAATTTGCGTTTTTTTTCTAGCAAATTTGTTACGCTTAATCTGTAATTGCGTATGTTGTAATTCATAAGTTTAGGTCCAAATTAAGTCTTTAAAATTGAGAACATTGCAACATTTTAGAGTATATTTTGTTACACGTACTTTTATTTAATTTGTTAATTATATATAGAAAAGTTTTTTTAAAGTTATGCAGGTGTTGTGTTGCAAAAGTATTAAATGAATTTTTATACTAAAATAATTACGTTGATAGTTTTTTATTTATAATTAATTTGTAAAGTTTCGTAAGAAAAAAGTTTTAATTTGTTATTAAAAAACGCCTACAGTAAAATTAACGCAAAAAAAAATTACATATTAAGAAAAAATAAAACTTTTTTTTTAAACTATAAGATATAATTGAAATTTCAATTATCTGCATAAATTTTAACAGAAAAAAAAGCGCACTAAGTAACTACTATGTAACTATTTTATAATAATAAAGAAAAAAAAAAATACTGAATGCGCTTTTAAGGTGATAACTTATTTTTATATGAAAACGCTGTAATAACTGAAAGTAAAAATACAAGAAAAATACGTAACATGTCGTCATTGTTGTCATCGTTTTTGAATATTATTTGAATGCAATTTAAATTGCAACGACAATAGATAAACACCTTTGTGAAAGTAAAATAAAAAAATAAAAACATATGAAATTTGAATATTTTAAAAATGTTAAACTTTTATTAAAAAATATCTTCTATAAAATGTTTCAATTGTTTTTTTGTTTTTTATTAAAGAGGGTTTTTCTTTAAAAGTTCAACAAAAGTTTCTCATAAATTAATTTTGTTTTATTATTGTGTCAGTGATGATGAGAAATTGCGGCTCAATTATAGGGATGTTCTTTTAATGCACTTCAAATTCTGCATCATCACATCACATATAATATCGTGACGATTATAAAATTTTTTTTTTAAAATGAAAGTGAAAGTTGTCTTAGTTATTAGTATGAAAATGTAATTAATTGTCGAAAGCTATATACTTAATACTAAAAACTAAATTAAATAATAGGTCTTCACTCGTAATTCACTTAAAATCTTATATACATTTATATGTATTACTTAACAGTATGAATGACAGCCCGTAATTTTTAAAAACAAGCCCTAAGGAGTTTAACCAAAAAACACATGTAACTTACTTTTTTAACTAGATATTTAAAATATATCTTAATGATATAAAGTGATTCAATACAATATAAAGTAGTAAATTATAAATTAAAAATTTTTTAAATATTTAAATGAAAATATTTAACCAACTAATTCTATTTATTTTACATAATTCAAACGTGTTTTAGCAATCAACTTATTTACTTATTAGATACCATGGTACATGAATGAACTAGGTAGATGTAACTCTTGTTTCGAGTTTGAAATTGTGGGGGCTATTATGATGTAAATTATATTTCTTTTATTAGATATGAATTGAAGCAAGACCCTCCGCTTGAAAGGCCGAATTCCTATCCAATACCCCATTGATTGGATCTCTTTTAATCTTGCTGATTACAAACTCTTTAGTTCTGCATTTCGACACAGCCGTATAGCGGATTTTAAAATTTAACTGCTGTGAATATACAAGTGAAGAACAATCATTAAGGCCATTGTTCCATCCAACTTCGTTATTTTACAAATTAAAAGTACAAATATATAAAAACAAAATGTAAGTGATTTCGTCCATTCTTTAGTAAAACTTCTCAATGGGATTGGATTGTACTGAACATTTAACTCAATACAGTGTCAATTAAAAGGAATATCTTGAAGTAAACCGTAATGTTAATAGTAATGTATTTCAGATCAACTCAATCTACAGAAATTCTTTTAAAAATTAAACTTTATCTGAAGAATCTATTTTAAAATGTTAAAAAAACTATTTGACTCCTCTGATTCTATATTCTACATTCGAAGTTTAAAATTGTGTAGAAGATCTTAAAAGCTTTAAAAAAATTTCATTCTACTAAAAAATGTTTTACTTTAATTTAATTTTTAAAAAACTTTACCAATCCCAATTTTCTCACAAACAAGCTATTAAAAAATTTTTCTGATTATCATGAATTTCTTTCCAATTCATTAATTTTTATACAATTTTTTAAAAAATTTTCTAATTGGCTCAGTGTGCAACTTTTTTATTTTTTTGATAACAATAATAATTTAAACTTTAATTTTGCTTTTTTTTTTTTTGGCTACTTTACAAAACTTTGAGGTCCCATTAAAATACAAAATTGCAAAAATAAAAAAAAGTTCAATTTTGACCTAAGGAAATTTTTTTGGTTTTTCGAATTTTCCTTCTTTTTTTCCAACTTCATCTTGTCGATTTGATAAAAAAATAAAAAATATTGAATTGTTTGCAACATGCAATTTCTTAAGTCACGGAAATAAAAGTTGTATAGAAAAACAGAAAAAAGAAAACATAAAATGATTGCACATGTTGTGTACCCATTTAATGACCTGAAACGTGACCCCTTCACAGTATATATATATATACAAAACAGTCTCTGACAATAGTAAAAAGAAAGAAATAAAATTAATTTTAACTGAACATTTTTTTTTTCAATTTCTTATGCTGGAAGCATTTTGCAGATTTTTAAAATTGAATCTGATGTCTCTTAATATGCAATTATAGTTGGAATTTTAATTTTGTATTCAATCGAATTGCAAACTATGATCATAGATTCATGCTATATATTGCTTGGGATTAATGGCACAGAGAGGTGTAAATATGGAACCAGAAATGAATAATTGATAAAAAGTAATGACAGCAACAAAATACAAAACTATCAATTTTAAAATTTCAAAATAGCTAAGTTTTAAAATTGAAATTAATTTAAATAAAATTACAAAAATTATATGCCACTGTTGTGTGTCAAATGCCATTTTACAAAAATTCAAAAAATAAACAGTTTAAATTAATTGCAAATGCATCTTAGGATTATTTTTAAATTAAATTTGATTATAAAAATAATTACTATATCATATTTCATGTTATTTTGGTTGACGTTCAGAAATTTCTTAAACAACTTTAAAAATTAAGACCCTTTTGTTCATCAGATATTTAGTTTCGATAAATTGAAGTACCAGTACAATTCTCAGTATCATTACCTGATGTGTTGTATTTTTCAAGTATGTACCAGTATTATTTAGATTTCGATATTTTTAAAATTTCACTGCAAGTCAAAAATAAATCGAGGGGTAATTTTGTGGTGTAATTTTGAGTTGAATTACTTTTGTAATTATTTTTTTGATACCTATGTATTTTCATGTAAAGACACCAAGTACTTAAGTATCAAAAAATCAAGATGTTTTTAACATACTACTTAAACCACTGTATATTAATGACTATAAAATCAAAAATGCCGAGGCAATTCAGTCGAAAAGTAAGTAATACTGGTACTTGACAAAACATGAGTACTTGCACCATTGTACTCTCTTTTAAACAGGATAACTAACACTGGTAAAAAAATATTACTCTAATGAAATTCAGATCTCTATTTCTACATATTTGCGAAAAATTTAATGGACTCCAGGTTTTCAATAGCTTTTAATATTACAATTAGTTCCCTTTTTATGAAAAGTCTCTTCTCAATATAAAAAAAAAATCAAAATTATTTACAGTATTTTTCACAATTGAAAGTAAAATTTTTCTATTGTTCTTTTTGTTTTATATATAGACACTATATTCGTTTCGTCCCTTGAGCAGCTAATTTTCCATAATTTTTTTTTACAATTTTATTATGACTTTTCCTTTTATTTTCTTTCTCCTTCTTTTTATAACTATTATCGTTCTTTGAACTCTAATCACTGTGTTTTTTCTTTGAAAATTTAACGAGAATAAAAAAGGAAAATGAATACTAAAAAAAAAAGCCACAATAACTATATAAGAAGTATTCAGTCAATTGTCAACACAACAAATAACACTTCGTCATTAGACAAAATTTCACTTTTCTTCAATGAAAAGTTAAAATTTTTTTTTTTACAGCTGTGGTTATTATTGTTTGTTTGAATGTTTGAAAGTGTATCTGTTTATTCACTTTAAAAGCTACAACAGTTCATTTAAAAATAAGCAATGTGCACACCAAACTTAAGATTACCAAGTACAACACATATTTTGCAAAGAAAAGTTCAATAAAACATAGTTGTACACAAAAAATTTCCATTTAAATACTTGAATGTAGACAACAAAAAAGTAACCACGACCATCTCTGTACTGTATTATTTCAGATAAAGATAGAAAATATAAAAAATAACGGTAAAAATTATAATTATAAATTGACGTCGATATGAAAAATTATCTAATAACAATAATAACGGCATGTACTGAAAATTGATTTAAAAAAAAGACATTTAAGTTAAAAAAACTCATTATGAATTTGATTACTGCACAAATTAATTGGAAGAATAATGATTACTTTTCCTTTGGTGGTCGAATTGTCATTTAGTTTCACATTATGGGGTCAGAAAAATATGATTAGTCCTACTGTTTTGATTTTTTTTTTTTTTTTTTTTTTTTGTAATCAATACTCTCTGTTCAGTCGAATCATTCCATAATTGAAAAATAATCAGAGTATTAAATGTTCAATTACTTTAATTAAAATATTGTGACAGTGAGTATATGGAAAAATGGAAAAAATAATCAATATTATTTGTAATTTTTAACTTGCAACATCACATAATATTACGTTATATGCAAAACTTATTGTTGCAATGTATGTATGTACGTATGTATGTATGTATGTAATTCAACAAAATTACAACAAAACAAACGACAATAACAAGAAAAAACACATTTGGTAATTGAAATCTTTAACGAATCGTTAACTGTACATAACTTGTATATAGTACTTAATACTTAGCTATATATATATATTTTTAAATTATATAGTAAGCGATTATCAAGCGTTTATTTTCAATATCACAATAATTACAAATTTTTTGGATCATAAATCACAAATTATAATGTACATTGATGAATTTAATATTCGAAAATTCAGTCCTATAGGACAAACGTTACTCAATACTTTAATCGAAGTATTCAAAGTTCTTATCATAAGTTGTCGTCGCTGTCAAAAACGTTTTTAACGCTCATAAGAAATCTTAAAATAATATTAAGCGTATAAATAGAAATGGAAAGAGTTTTCCAATTTTTTTTATTTTGTAATATTCGATTATCGAATTTTCGAAATTTAAATTTACATGAATTGAAGAAAAAATATTATTTTTGAAGATGAGAAACATCAAACGATCGCATGAAATTGATTTATGTATTTTGTGGTTTAAGATGCAATCCCATGATGATAATGCTGACGCTGTAAGCTGTGGTTCATTGTTAAAGATTAAAAATAGATGTGCATGTTTTATAATTTTTTTCGCAATTTATTGAAAAGTAAAAATATTTATTTCCTTTCATTGTATATTGCTGCTATATTTTTTTGAATTTAAGTGTCTTTTTTTTTTTTGGAAGTAAGTACATTGAACTTGAATTGAAATTTTATGGTAAAACAATATTCCAACTTTGACTCTTGACTTTCACATTTTCCAAGATATTTGCTTTGTGTAGAGTTATTTTATTTTCGAAAATTGTGGTTTTTAAAGTGATTTTAGAAAAAAATTTTAGTGGGTACTTACGATGAGTGAGGCTTTTTAGTTCGTATAACAAATGAATTTTATTTAGTCTGATATGGGTTGTAAAGTTTTCTGATGTTAATATTGACAATTATAACAGCATAATATTTTATGACAGGAACTTGGATTTACATTATTTTTGAAAGTGAAAACTCGAAATGGAATGTGATTTTGGAAAAGAATTAATATAATTGTTTTTAAAAGTTAAGTTAGTCTAAGATTAAAAGTAAAAGTAATCAAAAGCATGTACTTAACTTTTTTTTGAATGTACAGACTACGGTTACTTATCGAATATTGAAAATGTAGTTGCAATACTGCATTTAAATTAGTCTAACAAATAATTCATTAAGATATGCGAAAAAGTTGTTATTTAGGGTCACATTTATTTTATATTTCAAACATATTTTTGGATCACCCAAATTTTTGAGTTATTTTAAATCCATAATGATTACAATTTTTAATCTACTTTTGAATTTCTCTGTACTTTATATTGAAAAAATTCTAAAGAATTAAATAAAAGAAAATTTTAATATTTATAATCTCATTACCTCATTCCATGTTTACTTTAGCTTCAATTTTAAATATCAGTATATTTATTTAAAATTACTTATGTATACTTATAGTTATAGATATATATTAAGCGAATATTACCGTTTCAATTGACCGATTTTTAATTTTTCCATTCATTTTTTTTCAGTGGTTTTCTTTTTAATCTGAAAGATAAAATTGCGTATTCTAGTAGCCACAATTGCACGATCACGACCACATTTCATATTTCCAATCGTATATATACAAATTCATTTGAATGCATCGCATCGCAATTTGCGATTAAAGCAGCAACTCAAAAATTCTATATATTGCGATTGCGTTTTTTAATGCGTCAGTAAAGATTCAATTTCATATATTGAATAACTGCTGCTAGTATCATAAAGTAAAGCTATAATTAACATTATTTTGTTTTCTGTTTCGGATGATCTATACAGGTACAGTTGTTTAACTTTAAGATTTTATTTAACATCTGAATGATGATTTGGTAGAGAGAAGGAGCTAATTAAAAGTCATCAGTCCATGGAAGATTTATGTAAATGATGAAAATCATTTTTGCTTTTTTTTTCTTTGTTTTATTTTTCATTATGAAGTAGAACGTATACCGCTTGGACTTAAGTTAAAAATAATTATAAAATTAAAGTTCTTAAAGTAATCTGAGCAAGTCCAGATATTCTTAACTCTATGATTATGAAACTCTTTAAAATCATGTTTCATTCTGGAAGTTTTTATGGTGATGAATCACAGCTCACTGTTGAATAAAGTGTAATAAAAAAAATAATTATAGTGATAATAATGTTCATTATGTTTTATATTGATGAGACCAGTGTTCATTATGCAAATGATGAGAGAAATGATGATAATATAAAATATATATATATGTAGGTACACTGTTGATGATAAATTCTTAGCTTTAAGAACACAGTATGTATTTTTCTTCACTTACTTTGAATTATTACTCTATACTTTATAGAATTTCACAGCCTAATGAGTTCATTTATATGGAATTTAAGTGATTAATTAAAGAATAAAAAACAGAAAATATAATTATAAAGGTGGGAAACTGTGTATGTAAATCTATTTCTAGGGTTGCCAGATTTATGTGCAATGATAAAACTGGTTTTTTTAATAATAAAATAAAAATAAAAAAATTTAATATTTTATTTTAGAATTTTTAAAAAAATTTTTCAATCTTTATTAATTTCATATTAAAACGCCTAGCTTGGTTTTAAGCGTTGAAAATTATATTAAAACAAAAAAAAAATAAATTTGTTTTTCTGCTTTATTCAATTTAAGTTAATCGCAAGGTCTTAAAGACCTACACACCAATTATTATTATTATTAGTCGCCCATACCAAAAACAAAAAATAAATATAAAAAAAATTCAAGAAAATATTCTCACAAATTCTAATTTTATAATTTTTTAATTAGAAAAGAATGAAAAAAAAAAAAAAAAAATTTAAAAAAAAAATGTAATAAAAAATACATTCTATCAATTTACTTTGATCACAAAATTGTAAACATAACCTAAAATGTATAGTTTGATCCGATCATTAGTTCAAACAAATACCGATATTCAAAGTTTTTGTAGGCGCTTTATTTAATTAATAACTGACTGATATGACAAATAAAATTCTATTAAATGCTTAAATGTGTGTGTGTGTGTAAATAAGTTGTAAGATATTAAGTTTAAACATTTTTTAAGTAGCTTTTAATTGTATTCAATTAAAAAAAAAATGAATACAAATACTCCATAAATACTTGATTACAAAAATAGAATTCTTTAGTTTTTAATTTCGAAACGATTAATTGGTTATACATGTTCATACATACATATTTATTTACTAAATAATAATTTGCTACTTTATTTCTAATTTTTAATATCGAATTAAGCTGATTGGTATTTGTGTGGGTTTTTATATAAGCTCGCTCTTAATATTTTTTGTAGATGCAAAAAAACACAACAATATTAACTTAACACGATCAGTACTTAATATGTAATCATAAAAAAAAAAAGAGTACCGAAAAAACAGAATAACACAAAAAAAAAACAAGCGTGTCGATGATACCAAAAACGATACCTTGAAATTGATCATATCTCAATCCACAATAATTGAAACGAATTGAATCATAGAACAAAAATTTAAAAGGCAAAAAATTTGTGTGTATAAAATGAACTTTGAGAAGAGGAAGACTGACAATGAAGAGTTCACATCAATTGATTTCAATAGCATTGGCATTAATTGATTTCAATTATATATATTTTGAAAATTATCACGTTTTTCCTCTCAGTTTTTATATTGTTAGATAGATGGTTTAGTTGGTAACTGGTTGGTACGATACTAATAAAATTTTTTTTTATAATCTGTTAACGCTTCTCTTAATGGGTTCTCAAAATTTTTTGGTGTTAAAAATTTGATTGCAAAAAAAAAAAGCAGCCCAGTAACAAAACAATAAATGTCATTGATTGTTGTTATTAAGTGCTGATGTTATTTACTTTATTTATTAAAAGTAATTTTGTCTATGTTTGTTTTACAGACTGTAACTTTTAACACTTCGTAAGTTTTAATTATTAAACATTTCAAAGTGGTCAAAGTGATCCGAGTATTGTTTTAATTGAAATCTAGCCTTATCCAGTTTAAATATATAAATGTGTTATACGTATCTATGAATTTATTCGAAGATTAAAGTTAACATTTTAAATTAGCATATAATTAATTCACAACACCAGATTTTATTAAATTACATAACGGTATATGATGATTACCAAGTGATAATTCACGCTAATTTGCGCCCTTTTTTTTTGGAAAGAGTTACCATTATCTGGTAGAAAAAGTTCCTAGTTGCCATTTGGCTTAATGATGCTGTGAAAATATATATGTATAGCATTTCTATATCAAGGTTGCTTCGATTTGGTGTATACAAGTATACCACTGATAACACTGTATCAAATTTGATATACGCCTAATCTAATTTAGATGGAGGGTATAACAAAGACTATTTTAGATTATTATGTCAATTTTTGGGTGTCTTGAATACTCCTACAATGGAACTTTTGACAGATTTTTTTTTTTTTTTTTTTTGCCCGCACCTCTACGTGCTAACTGTTCACTGTGATAGGCTAAACAGCCTGACTATATATGTGCATGTCGGAACAGGGGAGATATATTCATATATTAGAACTGATCAAATGAATTCCACATACAATTTAAACATGAGATAGTACTACGCCTTATAACATGTAGAAATGTCTTAGATTTTCAATAAATGCAGTTCTATTTTTGTTTATATTGTAATATTTTGTATTAGATTTATATGGTATTCTATATCAGTGAGTTATATTATTTAATTGAATTATTTGTTTACATTTTGTATTTGTTTATATTGTTATATTTATGTATTTTTTATTAAAGATATATATATATTAATTAAGCCATTAATTTGAACCCAACGGCGAATGGTAGCTGAGTCGAGTTGAAAACCAGATAAAAGTTTTTTCACTTTCACTGGGATTCGAACCCGGGGCCTTTCGCATGAAAGGTTGGCACTCTAACCACTGTGCCACCCAGCCGATCAAATAAAACTTGATAATTTTTTTGGAAAATATTATAATTCAATTTCAACAGCAAAGATGACTTTTGTATCTAAATTATTTTGTCCAATTTTTTAAAAAACCCAAACTCTTAGTTTCTCAATTTCTGTACGCACAGACGGGCCAATAGATACAAAAAGCTTAATCGACTCACTTTTCAATTCAGATGCGATGTATATACTTAATGTCTCAAGTCTCCATTACAGTGTCAGAAACGTCATCACAAATTTAATAAAATCTTAAAAGTTAGAACTACATATTAGTACATTACAATGTGGATATTGTATACAAATACAAATGCAGGGTTAAAGTGATCCATCTATTAATTTATTGTTAAATTATGATACAAAAATATTTCAAATATTTGAAAAATATAATTAATAACTTAAATTTAATAATAAATACTTTGCTAGATACTGAATTACAATGTAACACATTATTAAGGAACTGATAAAAATCGAATTGAATTTAAAAAAAAAAAAATATTTTTAAGTGATTGTTTCTTTTAATATTATTATTTTTTTTATTATAAATTAAATAATATTTGATTGTCAATGCCACCATCTGCCAATCAAAATTAAAAATAATTCTTCCGGTCTTTTTTTATTTTTTTGTTGTTCTTTTAAACTTTTTTTTTTTAAATATTTTTGTATTATTGTTGTTGTTGTTTTTATTATAATAGTTTAATGCCACCTATTATTAACATTATTATTCAAATTGAATCTATTCTTTACTGAACCGGTGTAGTTCCTGTAAAAGCTTTTGAATTCAGATTTGTATAAAGGAGATAAAATAAATTTAGTAGTAAACAGTGTAAATACACATTCAATTTCTACTAATGGTACCCATATACAAAGATAAGAACATCAGGTTGGAATTTTTTTCCATTTTTGATTAATCATGGCATTTATTGAGAAGAGGCGACTTTGTCTGATACAAAAAAAAAACTAACAACAAGTTGAAGATTTTAATATAAATTACTACAGTGTAGGTTTTCAATTCTATTTATTTTATTTCACTTATAATCAATCAAATATATACGTATAATATTTTTTTATTAATATTCTTGTTTATTTCTTGACTATATTGATACTTGTACTGGATATTGGATGCTGTCCCTACATGTTACTGTTGCCGCTTTTGTTTTTATCAGTTATAAAAAAAAAACTGAAATCAGATTCATATAATATTAATGTAATGTTCATTTACAAGTTGTTGGCATTTTTTATTTATTATTTTATTTACAGAATAAAAAATTGTTCTTTTAATTAAATAATGATGGATAATGTGAAGATTTTAGAAGATTGAAGATATATATATATAAATTGAATTTAATAAAAAGCTATTGACCTTGTATGATGAGGTGTTCACTCATGACATAAATAGCTGACTGACCGGATGCTAAAAATTATATTGTAAGCGCTTAATTTTTTTGTATTTTGATTCTTTTGAACCAGGGAAATTTACAATGAA
Organism: Dolichopus griseipennis; assembly: GCA_963082915.1. Taxonomy (NCBI): domain Eukaryota; kingdom Metazoa; phylum Arthropoda; class Insecta; order Diptera; family Dolichopodidae; genus Dolichopus; species Dolichopus griseipennis. The sequence continues at coordinate 2,518,783 of OY720443.1, read as the reverse complement.
AATTAAATTATTTTGATTAAATATTTGTTTACACCATTCTACTGGGGCATGTAAAATTTTGTGTATTGTCATTATTTGTGTTGAATCATTTGAATGTTGTTAAAGTACAATTTAATATTTGATTCTGGATTTTTGAAAAGGGTGGACATTTTTTTATTATGATTCACATGTTATTTATAAAAATTACCAAATTGTTGCAGGATTTAAGGAAATTTTTAAAATTTTTAAGAATTTACTGTAAAATTCTCTAAATTACAATTACTGCAGGATTTTAAATTAAATGTAAATTAAATTACAAAAATCTGAAAGGTATTCATTGGAAAGGTATCTTCAGTCAGAAATTGCAATTTTTCTTTAGAATTAAATGGGTTAATGGATTTTTAATTCTTTTCCTGATTATTAATGAATATTAAATTAGGGTTCCAGAGTTTTATATAAATTCATGTTATGCAAAATATACTTAATGAGATTTTAAATTTCGATTAGTAAATCTTATTATCAGATGGTTGTTTCAAAAATTTAATGTGGTCATTATGCTGATATTTCATTTGCTGGAGTATTATTCTATTGCAAAATTTTTGAAAATTGTGTGTATTATAATTTGCCTGTATTTCAATTGACTTTGGTGCCTTTTATTTTAGCTTTGCTTCTAGTAAAGTTTAAAAAGGTAAAGGTCTTAAGGCTTTCTTATTTAATTAAAAATAACTAATTTTTTTTAAATAACTGCAAATTGAAAAAACTGTCCTTCCGCCGAAATTTATACAAATTTCATTAATTGGGAGACATTTTATAATGAGACTCAAAATCAGGGTATACCGTTTTTCCAGAATATTTATATAAACACTTTTTTGAATTAAAAGCCATTTTTTAGTTGAATTCAATATCAAGGTTCTTCCTCATTGCACTTCCTTCAATATGGGATTCCATAATCTCGATTTGGTAAATCTTTTTTTTTAAATCTCGTTTTTAGAAAATTTCGTTTTAGAAAATCTTGTTTTTAGAAAGTCTCGTTTTTTATTGAAAAATCCCACCTTTTTAAAAAAAAATTTGTTTTTAAAGGTTTAAGAGCTGAATACAAAATCAGAATTATAAGCTTTTTCCAGAATATAAATAACACAATTTTCTACCCCAACCCCTTCAATATATTTATATAATCTTTTGTCTACATAACTTAAAATATTAGGTTCCAAAAGATTTGTTCTTTAATTAACCTAATTTGGTAGAAAAACTTGACAGATTGGTTTCATATTACCAGTTAGAAAGTTTATTCAAATATAATTATTATGACATTTTGGACATAACTTAAAACACCTGGGGTTTATGTTTTTCAATTCAATAAATATATCTGTGTCATAAAAAACAAAATGTCTCTCTCTTTTAAAAAAAAGACACATTTTTTAAAATTTGGTTTGGAACTTCCCATTTTTTAATTTATTGCATAACTTACAAACAATTCATAAAAAGTGTGAAAAATACAAAAATAAAAATATAACAAAAGACTTAACAAACATAAAATAAAGTAATAAATTATAACTAATTAATTTTGTATTCAGTTTTTTTTAATTTATCATTTAAAAAAATTTTCTATTCAATTTTCTACTAGGCTTTAAACTTTTAAGTGTTTATTAACCTGACATTTTTTTTCTTATAATTATGAGTTATGTTTTTGTTTTTGTTTTTTGTTTTTCCTCAACTAAAACATAACAAGTAACATTTAAACATTTATGTTTTTTTGATGAATTATGCATCGATTACATAAACAATATAGTCATTTAGTCACCAATTAAAATGATTGACGGACGTCTATTACAACATCCATTCCATACTGATCATAAAACTAGCAATTTTTTATATTTGCCTGTTTCACTTTTTTTTATCTTTTCCTCTTTCGCTTTCCTTAGTTGAGTTTTTTGTTTTTTAACCGCATTTATACTAAATACAAAAACAAAAGTTAGTTAAAACTTTGAAATAATCTATTTGTTAAACGACACAAAAAAAACTAAACAAAAATTATTCAATAAACTTATTATATATACTAGATAAATAATAACATATATTAAATATTGTTCATGTAGTCATCAGCAGGCGGAGATCTTAAGACAAAAAATATATATGTAATAATATTAATGATTAATACTACGGAAGGTGGTTGAGCATTAGACAAGAAAAAAAACAAAATAGTAATAATTAATTTTGAACACCTATATAGGGGCAATCCATTATTCATTTAATGTTCATGTGTTCTTTTGTTTTTGAAATATTCCCATTAGTAATAATGAAATGAAAGTAATATGAAACAGTGAATCAGATTGAAACAATTCCAACTAAAAGGCTGTATTTCATCTAAACTGCTATATTCCATCTAAGGTGCTATTCCCGTTCAAAAGACATATGGGATATCAAGCCTAATACAGTTGTAATTCATTTAAAAGTTAGACTCCACTGCTTTAAAATGAATATTAGCTGAAATAAAGAAAAAAATATTAGCGAGTTTTACGGCTAGGTGGTGGTTAGAGCCCATCTTTCATGCGAACGACCCGGGTTCGAATATCAGCGAATCTAGTACAGTCAATCTAATACTATCTCATGTTTAAATTGTATATGAAATTCATTAAAATCAATTCTAATAACGCGAATATAATATGACTCCCTTTTTCAAAATCTACCTATGGTTTAGATAGGCTTATTAGTCTGATAGTTAAACAGTTAGTACTTTAAAAAAAAAAGAGAGGAAATACCGTTATGATTAGTTTTTTTGGGATTTCGATTATCACAAGCAATAGAAAGTTTTCTTTTGTTCAAGTGATCCATAGCTATTTATTTATTTATACTAGATCTTTCGAATCCTTATTCAACCAACTTAAAACCATCCCAGATTCTTCGAACCCTTCAAACAACCAACTGATGCAGTCATCTCAACACAAAGCTGAACTCTTCAAGATAAGATTGAAAGTAAAAAAGCAAACAATTCTAATCTAGTAACTTTTGCCTAAGTAAAAATTTAAAATAAATATTTAAATAAATTAAAAATATATAATCATAAATCTAGACATTGTCTAATGCACAGTGTATCGCCCCAAAACAAATTCCTTTCAATCGTTTAATCGTTACCTTTTTTACCTGTATACCTCGTGTAATTTATCTTAAAATTTTCACTTTCATTTTCGTTTCTGGTTTATTTTTTATTTTATTTTTATTTTTGTTATTTTGTAAACTTTGATAATTAAATAATCTTTACAAAATCTCAAAAAAAATAAAAGGAATAAAATATATCGGCTTAAAAAAATGATGGCTTAAACATATTATATTCGATTCGGGCTTGTTTAAAATATACTTTTATTACATTAAATGTAAGACTCAACATTAATTTTCGATGATGACAATAACTGATGAATTTGGTACGAATCTTTTATGACTTTAAAACAAAACTTAAAAATCGATGTCATAAACATCGCGTCGCAGCAGTATTGAAAAACGTAACAACCGCCATAATGAAAATTGATCTGATTGAAAAAAATACTCTTTTAATCTTCAAATAATAAAATATAAAACAAAAGATAAAAAAAAAAATTTGAAAAAACAAAATACAAATATAGCATTTAAATAACAGGTGCGTCATTATACACTCTTTTTAAATTTTTTGGGGCATAAAATATTTTTTCCACTAATAAATTTTAATTTAAATAAAAAAGGCAAAGAAAATAAGCACAAAAAAACCGATCAGACCTGTGAAAAGACCTGTCGTAAATAACAATTTGTCAAGCAACATGCATTTACGAATACACAACAAATGATTATGGCTGCTAAGTTTGAGTTACAAATTGAAAGCCTCTAAAATTACAATAAAAATATTAATCTAACAAAATATTGTATAAAATGTCATATAAATTTTGATTAAGGAAAAACACCATCGTTTGATAACTCACTGTAACTTGATAGGGACTGTTTTGGGATGGATGACTTAATCTTGTAATAAAAACAAATTATAAATTTTGGATGAGATGATGGGAAAGTCATCATTATCATGAACAATTGATGATACAATTGCAACATTTACATAGATTTTCTTCAATTCCTTACAAACTATAGTTTCAATGGAATCGGTGCAATGCTATTAAATCAAAATATGAAAAAGAGTCTCTTTTTTTCTCTCTTTTCAAATAGGCCTATAATAATTTTAACAATTATATTTTCTTTTGTTTTATTCAAATATTAGTTGGAAAAATTATGTAATATTCGTGTTATTTTTGAAAATGGTGTATATTTCAAATCTTGGATGAAAATCTCATGCAAAAATTATACCCAAGCTATTTTTTTTTTTTTTAATGAAATTTGTATAATTTTTGTAAATTATGATAATCATAATTCAGTCAAAACTAATTTGAAAGTTTGTATCTATAACTATATTTTGTGTTTTTAATGTTTTACGAAATGATGCTAGTTAATTTTTATTACTTTGAAGTCGTTAAGATAATTGAAATATTTCATCATTTTGTAATTTTTGGAAAATATTATTAACAAAATATTACATAAGAATATATTTTAATTGAAATCTTGTTGATAAAGTAAAAATTATAATCTGGTGTATTGTACTAACAAGTTTTGAAATCTCAATTTTCCGCATGAAATTGAAACAACGCAACCAAACCGTTTAGAAAATCTCTTCGAAAATTAGATTTATAAATGTTTTCATAAAATCTCTCTTACATTTTAATAAGTTTTTAGCGATTTTATTAACATGCAAATATTTTATCTTCGGGCTTTAATTTTGTCATTTTCCGTTGCATAATCTGTCACTTTTCGTTGTATTTTGGAGTGAAAGTTCTAAAATGGTATTTTAGAGTGTAATTCTAAAGGGAATACCCCGCTCTAGAATTATACTCAAAAATATCTGCTAATTCATAATCTCATATTAACTTAAAACGGCGAGGTGCTAAAGGTACCTGGAGTCAAAAGTCCTGAAATAAAAAGTCTAAAGTCACCATAGAATTATGACTAAGAATGAATAGGCTAAAAGTCCCCCTGGGACTTGTGACTTCATACACTAAAATATTTGAAAATCAGAGTCAGAAAGCCAAGAATTTACTTTTATTCCCAAATTCTAATTTTGTAATTAAAAAAATTTAAATTCAATTCAAAGTTTCGATACACGAATTAATAAATTAACTCTGCAAAAAATGATAACTTTGATTTTGTAACCAACTTTAATATGCTTCCTAATATTGTATTTGACATTGAGAAATGTATAAAATACTTGTTGTTTTAAAATCTAATCACTTGATTGAAATTATAATGGAAAATTATGTCTCATTTTGTACGGAACTTTTCATCGGAATCATATTTCTCTGGGGGCTATAGGCTTATTTTTGGAGTCAAAATTTTTCAGAGTACTTTGGACTACAGGACTTTTCGGACCTCGCTTTTTAAAACTGTAGTCGAATTATATACATGGGAAACAGAATTGCGTTTTCAACAAGTTTTACATTAACCCAAAGGATGGATCACTTCTATATATTTAGTCCTATTTCATTTAGTTGTAAATAGCTTATTCCAGAAGTTCTTAAACCATAATTATAAATGAAATATAAAATAAATATAAATAAACTGTAAAAAAAGAATAGTGCAACGGTTCTTCTACAATTATTAGACGCAATAATTATTATTAAACTCTTAGTAAATATATCTTCATTTAAAATTTTATTTTTCAATTTCGTTATATAACTGTTATTTTTCAATTTTAAAATAAATTTTCACTTATTTTAAAAACTTCCAACCGTTTTATTAAACTTCTCCATTTCACTTTTAATCGAACACAACATAACCTAACTTTAATTTCTAAATTTGATTGTCATTCATTATTTTTTAATAACTCAACATATTGAATTAACACCTTCACTTACGAAGTCAATTCTTTTTCAAAAAAAAAACTCATTAAAAAAAGATATAAAACAATTTTGAAAATACTGCTCTTTTTTTTATTTAATAATTATATTAATTCAGGTCAGTTTTTATTTTTTAATAATGAAAACCTTGACCCAACCTTACTTCCATCAATTTTATTAATAACTTCAATTTGACTTGATTTAACTTGACTTGACTTTACTTAACTTTTTTTATTTAATTCACTTTTTTTTTAAAGTCAATTTGTCTTTCTCAATATTAAAAATATGTTGTCTGACACCAGAGTAATTTAATGGTGAAGAACAATAATATTATAATAAAACTTATTAATTCTTTTTTTTTAATTTTTAAAAAATAAATTTTAAAAAATAAAAACAAAGCAGTAAACGACTCTTAAAATAAATTGATATTATAAAGAAAAACATAATGTACCATTTATATCAATCAAAATTCGAAATGTCAGTAGTTATTATTTTAAGAATTCAACGAATAATACAATATGTTCAATATATATACACTCATATATACATACTACCATTAACACATATAATGATTGAAATCTCAGATGATCTTTTAATTACTGCAATTAATCTATACAACAGCAGAGTGATAATAGTGCAAAAATATAATAATAATAAAAAAATGAATTAATTTTATATTTTTTTTTCTCTGTAATTGGCATCCAAACCGGTAGAACTTTGGTTCCTGCTCTGCTACTGGAGTTTTGCTTTAAAATAGGATTTGGCATTGCATTTTACCATCTCTACATTATGTATAATTTTCAGTTCATGTCATTATAATTGAGTGATTAATAATATGCTATTTAATATAAATTAAATTCTTTTGTAATATTTTATATTTAGAAAAAAAAAGTTTTTTAACAATTTCTTCTGAAATTAAAATTAGTATTAAATAAAAATTGTATCTTCTGTTCAGATCTTCAGACGCCAGAGTAAAGCATGAAAGGAAAAACGGAATTAAATGAACGCTATGTATAATAAAAGTTTAGTCACATTGTGTTTATCTTATATACTCTTTTCTAATTAACTTGGATCTTTTCATCCTTTTTTGCCGATTTGATCCAATTTTTAAAAACGTCCAGAATCTTTCGACCCAGAAGTCAAACTAACATGGTTTGACAAGCCTAGTATCCAAATTTGTAATAGAAACTAAAAAATGAAAAAATAATTTAAGATAAGTCCAAAAATATAGCACCTAAGTTTTTGGAAATTATTTTTTAGGTTCTACTATGTAATCCATGGGTAACTTTTGATCCGACTACTGAGTCCCCAGAATGAGGCTGAATTCATTTAACAAAAGACAAATTTCATGTGAAAAATCACCAAGTTCATGTGAAAAGATCATATATAGGATGCAGTGTGTGTGCACCTGTAATATTGCTTCCGTTTATATCCCTTGAATTTGTTCTATGGTTTTATTTTTTATTTTAAATTAAGATTAAATCTTAATTTACTTTGACTCCATGCATATTAAATATAAAACATTTCCGGTTATATTCTAAAAGTCTGAAATTTATTGTATTGCTATAATAAAAATGTTTTGCAAAATAGGTTTATGATCCAAAGTTTAGCACATTTTGTTATACATATTTCAATGGTAGTACCTTGTATTGTAGTGTATACGTAACCTAGATGATTGTAACCAACAAACTTACTTATCATCATACATATATACAGAAATATAAAAACTTTAAGAACAGGATTTTCCGGGTTTTGTATTTTTTTATCTTTTAACTTTTATTATATCCTACTTATCACCAATTTTATTTTAGTATTTTACCAGATTTTACTATCATGTACTAAATATTTTAAAATAAATATTCATGTACTTACTTACATAAAAATGTACATATATATCTGTTATTATTATATTATGTGCTAAAAAAACACATTAACCTTCTTTTCAACATACATTTTATTTTTTTTCACATTTTTGTTAAAGCAAAAATAAAATGAAAAAAAAAATTGTATAAATGTATGTAAAAATGTAAATTGATGTGACATATGTGAAATTTTGACATTAATCAAAAATGTCGTCCAATTTATTTAAAATAAACTTGTCAAGTAATATTTTTATTTTATTATTTTAATTTTTATGTGTTCTCTTTGCTTTTGTGTGTTAATGTCCGAGAAATTTAAAAAATCTGAAATTAATTTATTTTAATTTAAATGTTAAGTTTTCGATTTCTTTTAACCCTTTCACGGACACCATTTTTTATTACTGGTTCTCTGTAGGACACATGCTGTATCTTCCTTATTTTACAAGATAGAAAAATTCTGTAAACAGCAAATTGTTGGAAATTGAAAAAGAAATTGAACTAGTACATAAAAATGGGGCTTAATTTTTGGCGTTCATTTGCGTCATGATCGTTTTTAGTGCATTTGATTGATGTACTAACTCATGACGCGAAAAGACGTCATGACTGCATGATTCGGATGAACTAGAATCTATTTCATTGTAGCTTGAATCGGATTCCACTTCGGCAAACAATTTTTCTATTAATTCTTTTTGTTTTTCGTATGACATTTTCTAAGAGTTTAAAAAATACAATAAAAAGATAACACATAAAAAATTTACAATACACAAAATCCAAAAAAATTCTTTGTTTTAAATTTTTGAAAATATATACTTACGGCTTTGTAAAAAATCCTATATTTTAGAAAAAAAAATTTTTTTTTTACATCTACTCAGTTACACACCTATTTTTATAATGAAGAAATTCTCATAAGAATATGACGGTATTGCACGTCATGCTTTTTGGGGAAACACCAAAATATAAAATTCATAATTTTTTAACGGCTGACAAATTTTAAAAATTTAAAATATTTATATGGACACTAATACTTTTGTATTTATACTCTCTAGGACACTAAAGTAAACACATCATTTAAACTCGTACTTTATAAGACGGCTATATTAGTCATGACTTTATGAGTCTCAAAAGTTAGGACGTGTATACACGTCATGTCCCACTAAGAAACTGGAACATGACGTGTATAGCCGTCAATGTCCGCGAAAGGGTTAACATACATACTTACATATTTGGTTTTAATATTTGTGTTTTTTTGCAAAAGAATGGCTTCAGGAATATTTAAAAAATGTCATATAGAATTGCAATAAATTGTTTTATACGATGTTTTTTTTTTCAAAATAATTTTGTTTAACACTTTTGAGTTTTTTTATTTAAGACACACTTAAAACTACAAGAGGTAATTATTAAGGAAACCTAAAAAAGGATTAATTAGTCCTTCAATTGAAGTAATATTGTCATTTCAAATATATATTTACGAAAATTATAAAGTGTATACATTTGTAAAAATGATAAATGTGACATTCCTTCCAAGTGTCAAAAAAAATATTTCAACGATTTTTTTTAATTTTATCGTGAATTTCGTGCATGAATTTTTCTTTGGGGAGTATTTATAGTTAGCCCTTTATTATAAAATTTATGAAATCTATATTTGAATTGTCATAACAAAAGTACTATGAAGAATATTTTCAATCTAAAAACGCCAACTGATAGCTGCTCGTATAAATATATATGTAACACAAATTTATAGGATTATCTACGGTACTTTAATTTACAGTTATGGAAAACTCAATTTATGCAAAATTATTGACCCCTTATATCTTGCAAACGGTTTAAGTTAGAAACTTGAAATTAAGAGGAGCTAGATATCTTAAAAGAGTCTGCTTACAAAACTTTTATCTATGCCCCTCCCATCTTCCAAGATCTGTACGGGATAAAAATTGAAAATTCCAAATTTTCCAACATTTTTAACTTAAACTACCTGTTAATTTTTTTTTTAAAGAATATGCAAAAAATATATATCAAAAGTTGTATTTTAACATGTGTTAACAGTTTTTCTTAAGGGTTTCGTTAAAATTTTTTACCATGTGTCTTATATAATAAATTCTTTTTTTTATTTTTTTTTTTTGTTGCACGCTAATTAAACGCCAGGAACGGATTCCTTTTACATAACATATAGGTTTAGATGCAAAGGGGAGAAAAATAGGATATTAAAGTAGATTTTGGGGGTACATCAAGTTGTAGTATGAAATATTATTAACAGAGGGAAATACATTGCATGAAAGCATGCACCACATCTTAGCAGTCCTCACGACAAATGAGTTTATATAACCAGTTTTAAACCATCTCGGAATTTTAACAGTGTAGAAATGAGCACTTGCTGCTCCTCTGGTGTTATGTTGGAATTGTTTAAGAGGAAGCATAATTCACTTAAGTTCAATAGAGCAAGTGTTATTACCTAAAAGAATTACACTTTTTACTAATAGAACATTGTTTCATTTTGAAAACGTGCTTATTTAAAAACTCTTAGTTTTTTCATTACTTGGTTGAGTTTCTAAATAAAATAAGTATTTGTATCAATCTTATTTTTATTGTAGTTTAGTTTTTTAAGACACTCTTTATATTATGAAATCATGGGAGAACGCAAAAATTTGTTCAAACGACGTTCCTACTTATTAAAAAAATATATAGTAAGGTTTTTACCCAAAGTTTACAATGTATATATTTATTCACTATTTACCTTATCAGCTTATTACATAATATTACAGTTTGAGGTTAAAATCCAGATTTCTAATTTAGTTAAAACCAAAAAAATTGGTTTTTTAATGTATCCGTATTAATCAAAATTAATTGTACCCAAATTTTAATTTTTGTATAGAAAAAAATATTAGTATTTTTCCCACAAAATTTAATTATACTTTTGCAATACTAAAACTAGTTGGTTCATTATTAAACCGATTAGGAAACTGTACAAAACAATTCAAAAATTTATTATGAAATTAAATAATATATAGTGCTTCGCATGTCCTCTGGAGCTTACTGGCTGTGTCTTACATCATTCTGCAAAAGTATACTCTCATCTTCTCTAATCTAATACGGAAAATATAAATTAAACTTATTTATCTAAAGATAGTTCGAATTAATAGATTTGTTCGATTTGTAAATAAGAATAATCGTGTTAGATAAAATTTATATACTTTTTCATTTTATAAAATTGATTTATACAAAAGATCATGAACTCTTTGGATTTAAAATCTTCAACTACGGAATTTGTTGTTTTTCTTCCGGAAAATTATAATTTCAAATTGTTGTTGTTGTAAAGAAAATTATCAATCAAAAAAAAAAGAACAATTATATCATCAGTAAAGACTGACTTTTATAATTACTACCGGGTATTTTAAATTTAATTTCAACAATTGTATAAAATACAATTTAAATTGTATGAATTAAAAAAAATAACAGTATTGTTTAAAATTAAATTATAAAATTTTGCAATTTTTCCTCGTAATTAAAGAAAAATGCAATTTAATCTATCAAATAATATTTTATTAAAAAAATTTATTACATTTTATCAAGCCAATATACATATAGTAAATACATATGTATATGTATATATAATAATTCATTGTAAATAAATCCATATAATTTATTTGCAAAAAGAATGAAATTTATAAAATTAAAAAAAAAAATAAATATGAGAATTGATACTTTAAACTTTGTAGTAATCGCATCTGTAACCCCCTTTCCTATACCATAATTCACAATAATTCACAATTCTCAGTTTTGAATTAAACACAATTGTATTTCGTTCAATATAATATGAGCGACGAAAAACACTTGACTTTTGTATTATTTATTTTTTAAAGTTTTTAATATTTTGTTTTTTTTTTTTGTTATTTTTTAAATGCTGGGTTTGTTTTTGTTTTTTGTTCTCTATTTATTTTTGCCCCAGTTTTGATTATTGTTAGTCTATTTTTTTTTTTTGCGCTTTTGGTTTATTTGTTATTTTCCTTTGTATTAAAATTTAAGTTTTTTTTTTTGGGTCAGTAAGTTCCGTCAGACGCGATCTTTAACCAGCATAAAAAAAAAGTAAATTAAAACAAAAAAAAAAATTCATTAAAATAAAAATTACAAAAAAAAAAAAGACACAAGAAACACAAGATATTAAGAAAATATGAATCATAAATTTGTAAATTTTGCTTGATAATGATGTTAGTTATAGTGTTATTGTTGATGAATTATGACAATTAAAAAAATAATATTGTAAAGATTATTATCAAGTTGACAACTATAGAGAAAAAAATTATCTCTTAATTTAATTGAAAGTTCGGTCAGGGTCTTTATTTTTTTTTTGCAAAAATAAATGGCGATTTTTATTTTAACTTTTTAATTATTTAAAGGAAATTTTTCGTAATGAAAATTTATAATGAAAACGAGGAAGAGTGTGTAGACTATGTTAACTATAGGATAGCCGCATAAAGGTTTTGTAAAAATTATATCATCTGGTTAATTATTTTTGGCAAAATTTAAATTTGAGAACACAACTTATTAGACTCTGAGTTATGTATAAAAGAAAATATAAGCTGTATGGCAACTCTTCGAACCTCTTGCACTACGCGAACTATATTTTGTGAATGTTGACAATTAAAATTAACTATCCTTTTGTCAAATTTCAGATACATAGATTCATTATATAGGTATATTAAGTTTTTGTTATATTAAATAAGAGGTTTTATAACAGCTTTTCAAACTCAAAGCTTTTCAACTGCACTAAACTAACCAAACTTTTTACAAATTTTAGTCATAAAATTGAAGTACTTTTGGCTAAATTTCAGACATCCAGCTTATTAAATGAAAAGTAATGCTCATATTGTAAGTAAACTTTCAAACCTATTGAGCAAACTGGAAGGATTTCAATAGCGATGATAGGTCTAACATAAAAATGAATTTGGGAAAATCTCACAAACGGAGCTCTTTTATTTTTTAAATTATCGTGCAGACGGAAGGACGGAGACACATAGCTAGATCGATTTATTTTTCAATTCTGATACTATCTATACCTTTAAGTTTATATTTATTTCTTCTCCTTCCCTGCGCCATAAACGTAATAGCGAATTTTTTATACCCTTTAAACTATGTTTATACGAGTATAATAAAAATTAGGTCCAATATTGAGTGTAAAACTTCAAACACTTTAAATTTATGTCACAGTAATTAATCTTTAACACTAATATATCATTAAAAATAGTTTACAAACAAATTTAACCCATTTACATATTTGTTGTACTTTATCAGGTAACATTGTAACGGTTTTTTTGTACTACTTTTATAAACACCCCCACGAAACCCCATTTTGAAATTGGATCATACAGAAATTTTAAAAAATAAACAATTAATCGTAAAATTTGTATATACAATTTCTTATTGTTAAATGTTAATTGTATATTTTGCTCATCTGAAAATATGATGGTGTCATTCCGCACCCACCACCATTATGATGAATAATCTAAAAAATTTATTCGCGTATGCCAGCATTTTTGTATTTTTTTTGGCAAAAATCATTTATGGCAATAACAACAACTGATGGTTGTGTATCATCATAATTATAATTGTTGTGAACTGTGCGATGTTTCATCAATTAATCCATATTTAGAAATTCAATATATATATATTTATATATAAATAATAATTAAACATTTAAGAAATATATTAACGGTATATTAAATATAGTCGTTAAAATTTTAACGAATTCGAATGAAAAAGAAATTGAAGAAAAATAAAAAAAGTTTATCGTGTTTCAACTAAAAATTAATTAATTAAGTAGAAAATTACCTGTATGTATAAAAATAGATAAGTATTAAACGGAAATATTAATTGGTATTTCAAAATATAGAAATTGAAAAATTTACATAATAATGAATATATATTTATTTCAATGCCACTTAAAAAAAGAAATTAGAAATAAATATTGAATTGTGTTAGGTTTTTTAAAATGATATAAAGCTGTTGTGAGGTGATTCCCAATTCCCAAATCAATTCTACTCCTAAAGGACCCATTTAAGATATTTACATTTCTCTTAAAGTTTTCTTTAATAAGCGAAACTAGTTCAAAACTTCAAATTATATATTTTTAATTTTTAGTACTTTTCTCTTTCTTTTCTCTTTGTGCAATCCCTAGACAATTGTAAAAAACAAATTGTAAAATAATTTTGTTTATTTTTAAATGAATTGTATTTTTTTTAAATTTGTCTAAAATTGAATTGTTAAATACACCTTAAAATCAAAGCTATTAAAATATACAAAAATAAAAAAGGGAGGCTAATTAACATTACAAATTTATTTGTAATAAAATAAATTAAAAAACTTATCAAATTTCCAAATTAATTTAAAAAAAAATTAATATTGATAAGTTGTTGATTACTATTTAAACTTTTTATTAACTTGTAATTATATACTAAAGTTTTAATTTGTATATTTTTACAAAACTAATAATTATACATTTCACTACTTTTCACGAATTTCTTCATGGACAAAATAAAAAACTTCGATTTTCATTAAAATTAAATAAAAAAAAAAGTGTTTAAAAAAGAAAATTTCTAAATCGTGAAATTGACTAATATAAAATTTGTAAAACAAAAAAAAAGTCGTTAAAAATTGAATTTTACTCGTGAACAGAATTTATTGCACCGCTACCAAACGAAACCAAACTTAAAAATAATAAAATAATAAAAAAACATAATAAAAATAAAAGCATATTTTTTTTTTAGTCAAAATTTATTTCAAAATCACGAAATTTAATTTTAACAAAGTGAAAATATTGAAAAATAAATTAATAACAAAAAACAATGCAATGTGCAGTAGAATTTGTAAAATTAATTATTTTTATGTGATATTGGTAATATCTGGTAATACCTATATCATAAATTACATACCTACAAACATTAAAATTATACTTCATCTACGTAATATTATGAAATATAAACTAAATAGAGTATTAAAAAACTCTTCCAAGTGTTTGTATTCATATGTGTACCTTTCAACCTACAACAATTGTTTATATATATATATGTATTTTTTTAATTACAGGAAATAATGCAACGAACTTGACGAATAATAAATTTTTATATTTAAAATAATAAAAAAAAACTTTTTTAAAAAAACATGTTATGTTAATTTTATAACAAATTTTTACAATATTTAATAAAACAATTCAGAGTTTAAAATCAGAATTTAATTGTGTTGTGCTAAAATACTAAAAAAAAAAATTTGAAAAACTTCATCTGAAACTGAAACATAACCTGGAAATTCTACAAAATATATTACTATTTTATTTTATTTTATTTATTTATATTTATTTCTATTTTTAAAACTAATTCATTATTCAATACCAAAGATTAAACAAAGAAATTAGAAAAAAAAAACAACAACCCAATTTTATACCAATTTTACCAATGTTAACCTGAGCTAAAAAATACAAAAAAAAAGATTCTAAAAAAAGAGAAAACTTCAAAGAATCCATCAGCAGCGACTAAAAATTAACAGAAAAATTGCAACGAAATTCAAAATAAAAACAAACCCGAAAACAAATCAAAAATCAAATTTTAATTTTTCGCAAAACAGTACAATTGTAAAAAAAACAACAACAAAAAAGTTGACAGTTGAAAAAAAAAAATTTCGAAACAAAATCAAAAGAAAACGAAAGTTTAATTTTGAATTATCAATTTTTCTTTATCATTTTTGAATCTAACGCTACAAAGCAACTTTGAAATATAACTACAACACTGCAATACTACATAATATAAAATATTTATTAAAAAACAAAAAAAAAATAAAAGAAAAGAAAAACAAATGTACTAACTAAATTAAAAAAATAAAAAAAAATTTAAAATTTAAAAAAAAAAAATGTCTGAAGCTGAATTACGTGCAGTTGAACCATTTTTACAATATGGCAACGGTAAACCACCACCAATTGTTGTTATTGTTGGTGATGGTCGTAGTCGCGTCAGACGTGTTGTTAGACAAGCAACACGTCATGTTACCGTTGTTAGTTATTCAACGCGACACAAGGAAACACATACACATACATCACATCATGTGACTACAGTCAGGTGAGTTTTTAATAATAGTGTATAGTTAATTTAAAAAAAACGTTTTTTGTTATTTTTCACTTTTTTTTTCGGGAAATAAAATTTAAAAAATTTAATTTGAAAATTATATTATTTATATATTATATATGTATATATATATATATTTATAGATAATTGCAAATATAAATATTTAATGAAAAAAATAAAAGTGTTTAATACAAATTGTTAAATGATGTGAAAAATAAAAAACAAAATTTGTCAAATTAAATATTATTAAATTAGGAATTTCCGAGACGTCTATTAAGTGTCTAATTATACAGGGTGTTTCGCCAATAACCTGCCATAGAACCAAATTTTGGGATTTATAACATAAATTATTATAAATTATTTTAAAGTTGTGACCGGCTCGACTGGAGCTTAAGAGATATAACCTTTTAAAATTTTTTTTAGTATTATATCTATAAACTATGAACCATCGAAGATAAAATAAACTTATGTATAAAATTTTATTTGATTTTGGCAAATACACATTCCAAAATTTTGTCAACCAGTTTTTTAAACGAGATTTATAGGAGCTTGTAACCAAAAGTTCAATAAATAACGGTACTAACATAACAATTATTTTAGTGTTTATTTACCTTAGGTTTTTTTTTAATTCGAAGGTTCGGAATTTATAGACAACTTTAAAAAATTTTAATAGGGCATACCCCCCAAACGGATTAGAATCGGCCCACCTCCAAAAGAATTTTTTATTTGCTTTGGAAACCCTAAAATAACTCCTAGTTATATGGTAAATTAATAGTGAAACACCCTGTATATAGTAAGAAATTGTTTGGAAAAATTTATTTCTCATATTTAACGCTCACGAATTTAAATCGAACCCTTATATGAACCAGTCTCTTTTTATTATTAATCTCATTTTCCATATTGCATATTAATATTAGAAAAGGTTAATCCGTTAGATCCTCAAAAAAATTCAATACGGTCGAAGGTATATTTTAATGATCTTAAAATTTTGTTAAATAACGAGCTTATTAGGCATGAATAGGAAACAAAAAGGTATACATATGTGAAAATGTTTATCTATATATTTAATTCATATTAAAAACTTTACAATATATATTCATATATATTATAAATTTTGAGATCAATAAACGTGTTCTAAGTTGCGATTTTAAAAATTCATATTTGAATTCAAACTATGTAATAAGGAAGAAAATATTATTAAAATACAATCAGATATAATTCTATTAATATAGTTAATATAGTTAATACTCGGAAATATTATATGTATATAAAAATTAAAGCGTTTATTTAAGATATTCTTGTTTAATTTTTTGATAGTTTCTTACTATAGTTTTGTCAGTTCATTCATTGATTTAATAAATTATTTGCCAAATATTATCAATATTTTGTCTAACTTTTTTTAAAATTTCAAAAAATACGCTAATTTTGTATTAGATAGACCATAATTCAAATAGGCACTAATTCTGTATATCACAAGAGTGCACTACTTTTTCATTAAATTTAACTTCTAATTAAAAACTCTTTTGACCTGTGCGATATTCCGATCCGCGTCCTTTCAGTTACAAATTCATGTACTAAAGCACTATTTGAAAACATGTGCTATTAGGGGACTATCAATGTCCGAGTATAAAATAAAATATGCTATTGGAGGCCTCTGACGTTCCAAATATTAGTTATTAAAATTCTACTGCTGTGTAAATAAAAATTGCATATTTCTGGGATATGAAGGCCCCATAAAGTATTAAAATTCTATTTTTTTATAAATAAAAGTTGCATATTTTTAGGATAAGTTGTGTAAATATACATTTGGATGATCTAGGTCCTGAATATAAACTATAATATGCTATTGGAGGTCTCTGACATTCCGAATATTAGATATTAATATTCAACTGCTGTATAAATAAATATTGCATATTTCTAGGACAAATTTTTAAAATTCAAATCAATAATCAATAACTATTTAAATAGAAATAAAATGTTATCTACTGCTACTACCACAACAATAAAACTTTAACTAATTCGCATTTCATGTTTACTATCAGTTTAGATAAAAAAAAAAAAAAACAACAATAAAAAAACATTTTAATCATGAACCTTAAAAAAGTTTAATTTTGTTAAAAAAAATTTTTATTTTATTTTTTAATTCTCATGTATAATTGTGTGTCTCCACATGAGCAAATCACTGCTCGTTTGTTAGCTACTGCGAGAATATTTAAGGAAAATATAAAAACTTCTTAATTCGTTTTTTTTTATTTCTTAACTGTTTTATTTTAGTTTTTTTCAAAATAGATCTTGTTACACTGCCAGCGGGATATAAAATGTCTTTATAATGTTCAGTGATAATTGGCAGAAAATTACTACTGCTTTATAATCTTATAAGAATAGTCAGTAAAAGTTCAATCATCAATTTAAACACATTCAGATTCCTTACTTCTGTTTTTTTTTTGTTTTAAATGAATTTTCTAAGTTGTGGTTTTTGCTCACTTATTTCTTAAATCATGTTGGGTTTTGTGTCACTTTAAAAAAACGGCGTTTGATTCATCCATCAACTGGCCGCACCATGTATATCAAAATTAAAAACACAGTTGGGGAGTTGAGAAAACATAAATTTTTCAAGTTAAATAGAAGTAAATTATCAAATAAAATATTAATTAGGAAAATTAAAAAAAAAGTCTATTGAGCAAAAATTTATTTCCACCTGGTTCCACGATATACCTAGTTGTTTAGGTTTTGTTGGACCTGTTTTAAATTGCTAAAAAAAAAAACAAATAAATTAATATAAAAATGATCGTAATTTACTTAAATAAAAAAATATAATTGACATGCTAAAGATGAATTAAGAATTTTATTAGAATCATAAAATGCTTTTATGAACTTTGCTAATTAGACTTTAATATTTAATTTAAATTACTTCAGATTAATTATAAGAACTTTAAATTCATTATAAGAATTATTAATAAAAGAACCTTGAAATGGGTTTAGAATCGCATTTAGTATAAACTTATGATTAAACTTTTTTCTAATTATACTTAAAGTTTATTAAATTTTAATTAGTTCTATTTATAAAGTTTTTTATTAGCTCTTTAATTTTTTAATTAAAATTATTAAATTTTTTTTTATTTATCATTAGCTTTTAATTATAAATTAAAAATACATATTAGAACATATATTTCAATTTTTAATCTATATATATTTTTTTATTTATTTAATAATTATATAAGAAAAATCCGATCGGTGGCGTTGTAGTTAGGATGTCGGTCTTTCAATAAAAGGGTCTCGGGTTCGAACTTTGATCATATCATAACTAATATAATATACTTACTTGCCACACCTGAAAATGAAGGGCTGAATAACTTATTCAGTTATAACTCACTTTTCACATTTTAAGTGGTAGGGGGCTGTTATAAATAAATATTAAATATTATTTCCAATTATTATTTATAAAATAACTTTAGATTGGTATAAAAGTCTTAGCAGTTATAAAATTATATATAGGTTCCAGCAGTATGTATAAAGTTGAGTTTTTCCACAATAACCTTCAGTTGTACTTGGTTGAACTACTGAAAAATCAATTTAAAAAAATTGCAAATCTAATAAGAATTAACTAAAAACTCTTATTTACGTTCCGTGAATCAATTCACTTAAAATTTAAAGAAAAAATTAAACATTTTTAAAAAAACCTCTATTAAATAATTATTATGCCACAGTATTTTTAATTTAATTGGCAATACTTAAAGCATTACCATTTTTTTTTCTCATCAATTCATTTTAAAAAGAGACATCATGTGTCACAATATTTTGTTTTAATCCAATTTTGCGAATTATTTCATTAAATTTATATAATAAAAAATGTATCACTCCAATTCTTTTCATTTAAGAATAATGATAACCTTCATTATTTTCGCGTTAAATAAAAAAAAACGCGTTTCCAGAATTTTTTTATTAAAAATTAAAAAAGAAAAAAAAAACTTGACATTTACCTAAATAAATTCACAAAACAACCATCAAAAAATATTTGTTTGAGGTTATGGTCTCACTTACTGTGGAGATCAAAACTTTGGCACATTAGATGTCAAACATGTGTTTTTTTTTAATTTACAAAGAAATTACAATTTTTTTTTATTATATTAGAAAATGTTTTTAATTTGTTTTAACATTATTTCGCTCTTTCTACAATTAATTTTTAATAGAGGGTATTAGGAATATTATTTTACTTATATAATACGCTTAACACTTAAAGATGCTGTAAGGTAAACTCTTAAAGATTAGTAATGAAATTCCTATCTAGACATTTTTTCAAATTTAATAACGAACTGTCAATGTTAGGTATAACTTTTTTTTTGGTTAGTTTGTAGTTCCGTTGGTCCCGGATTACAGCGACCTCAACTAACCTGTTGTACCAAATAACCAAAAGGCTTATATTAAGGCTATATTGAATTTTACCTTAGATACCAGACCTGTAAAGTATTGATTAAAATGATACGTAAATGCTGTATAAGTACCATTATTTGTTACTCTAATTTAATAATTCAATTACCAGTAAAAAGAATTACGTATTTATTAGACAATTCCTAGAAAGTAATCAAATTTGGATTTAAATTAGTATTGTAATTATTTTTGTAATTATTTTTGATACTTAAATTACTTTTCTAATTATTTTTGATAATAAGGAAGTAATGATTACAAGCTAATGGTGCTGGTATTGGACTGGTACTTGAGCTGATCTGCTTTTATTAGAGCTACTTACTTACTTACTTTATCGGCAAAACAAATTATTATTTTTGAGCCGAGTCCAAAGTCTTCCTCCATTGGTTTCTGTTTTGTGCAGCTTCTCTTCACCTTCGAACAATATTCAGCATTCTTATGTCTGCCCTAACACCGTCTTTCTATAGAAGATGTGGTCGGCCTCTTCTGCGTCTGCCCTCCGGGTTGGTGTCAAAAACCGCTCTTGTTTTAGCATCATCGTTCATCCTTACTACGTGACCTAACCACCGTAATCGTTGAATTTTAATCCAAGAAATCAGTATCGTCGTACAGCTCATACAACTCGCGATTGTTCCGCTGTTTCTTAACTGCATTGATGTTAATTAAACCAAAAATTTTACGTAGAATCTTCCTGTCAAAACACCTTATCAGATTTTTATCGTAATTGACCATATGTCAGAACTGGTACGATGAGTGTTCTGTACAGTGTGCTGCTGCTCTGGCCTTATCAATCGTTGTAAAAATACAATTGATTCTTTTACATTCTGTTAATCAAGACTGCAATATTAAAATGTATACTAATCCTGGCCAATGTTCGTCAATTGGATAATGTCCCTTGAACACATCTTAATAAAAAAAAATAAAAAACTTGTTCAATTAATAATATTTTAGTATCAAAAACATGTTAAGAATGTACGAATTTTAGTAGTTTAACTTAGGTTCTATAAATTTTAATCGCTAATATCGCAAAGAAAACAAGCTAAAACTTCTTAAAGATGTCAAGCAATATATATAAATTTTTTTAGCATTATTTATTCATTTATTTTATTTTTTTTTTATTAAAAAAACAAACGTCAAATAATTTAACATATACATGTCACGACACCTCTGCTTAAAGAATCTTTAATTAAATGATGGATTGTAATGCAAAACACTATAAAAAAACAAAAAAATTATAACGAATAAAAATAAAAAAATGGAAAAAAATTAAAATTACAAACTTTCATTTCGTGTGGAAAAATTAAAAAAAAGAAAAAATGGAAAAAAAAATTATTATACAAAGTTTTTACAAGTTTAATAATACATAGGTGTAACATTGTACTATGAACTTTAATTTACAAACTGCTACCACCCATTTGTATTCCATAAATCTTCAAAAATCTACACTACCACATGTTTAAGTGAGTTCTTAACAATTCACCCTGTATGCATTATTAAGTAAAAGCTTTTTAAAAAAATTCTTATTTTATTTTTATATTTAATTGTAGATTGTGACTTCTGAATCGCCTTAAAATACTGACTTCTAAATATAAAATTACCTCAATAACAGTCAACTATTATTAGTAAAACACTAATTATACTACTGTGATTATATTTTAGTACATTACTCAATTTTCTAGATTATCGTGTTTCTTTTTGTTTTCCATGTATTTTCTGCTTTAACGTGAGCGGGTTCTTTACCTAGTTATTAATAAACTCGACTTTGCTCTGTTGTTTTGTATGTGAAGATTCATTAAATCGTGATAAACATCTTAATCCTAAGTATTATCTGATACCTATTATTTTATTACTTGAATAAATCGCCAAATCCTGTAGCTTTAATTGGACAATTCTTATTGTTTTTTTATAATTGAGATTTGTCATGTTTTCCTAACTTAGGATAATTAAGATTTTGTGGGAAAATTCATCTCAAATATTTCAATTTATTTTTAAATCTTAAATAATTGAAAATTAAAAAATATCTACCATAAATTTTAACGAAATAGGTATAAAAATTTAAAATAAATTTTTATAAAATGATTGCATACTTTTTTTAAATTTACAAATTCTATTTCTTTAAAATATTTTCAAAATAAAACTAATTTCAATTTTTTTTTAATTTCATTACAGGTGAGCAAAAAATATTTTTAATTAACAAAAGATTATACAATCATAATACAAAGGTGTCAAACTGTAAGTTAAGATTTAAACCGTTAAAAATGAAAAGTCAAATTATAAAAGGGGAAAGAAACTAAGTTTTTCAACTTGAATATTAAAAGCAATATAATATTCACCACGATCTTTTTACAATTTTATATTTTGAAAATTTACTTAAATCACAACACAATTCACCACTAGTCATAAAGTGTTAATGCGAAGAGCTTTTGTATTCATTTAAAAGCTTTTTCAACTCAAAATTTTAAAACCAAGTTGAATAATGAATTTGTAATTCGTTTTGACAAGTTTTGAATTGTGTGTGATGATCGAAGCGATGTTATTTAATTCACCACGATAATATTAGTTTGCTTTTTAAAATTTTTGTTTTTTCTACCAAAACACAGATGGCGAAGCGAATGTTGTGAAGAAAAATAATATTTTGAAATTATACAATGAAAATTTTTAAAAAAATAGTGGGCATTGCTTTATTGAATTTTAAGTGGTATTTTTATTTTGATTTTAAAAAATTATGTAAAATTTCCATTTTAAAAGGTGTAAATGATTCTTCTTATTTTAAAATGTAATTATTGTTTTATAATTTCAAAATGGTAGATACCTACCTTTTACATTTCTGGAGATTGATTTTTAGAGATTTCTCCTTGGTTAATTTAAAAGAAAACAAATTGTTAAAACTTTAAAATTGTGGAAGTTTAAGGAAGGCGAGCGATCATAGCAAACTATGCTCCGATTTAAATTTTACCCGAACTCTGACGCTCTGAGTTAAAAAGAAATGCTCAGAGCACAGATTGTCAAATTTAATCCAAATGAAAACGTCATTTTTGTTTGACTTTGCAAAATTTATTTTATAAAATTGAAATTTTAAATACTTTAAATTTTAAATTTTAACCTTCCAAATCTACGTTCTCCATTTTTTAATATTAAAAAAACAAAATTTAAAAAAAAACTTAAAAACAAAATGTGTTTTTATTATTTTATTCTTAAGTTGACGTTTCCTTGTTAGACCACTCTGTAAAATCTGAGAAATTTTTACAAGTTCATAGACCGTGCTCTGAGCACTCTGCAAGTTAAAAACGAAACACAAAATGGCTAATCTGAGCACAATAAGAAACACATTTTTTTAGCTTAACTGCTCTAACTCTGCTCTGATGAGAAAAAGAAAACCACCAAAAGTATTTCTTTGGTTTTAATATATTTGTAAATTAAATGATATTTGTTTCATTAGCTTATATTTTTTAATTTTATTTATATTTCTAAATTGAAATATTTTAGAACGATTTCAATTAATAAAATTGAGCCACATTTAAATGAAGTAACCACCATTTAAATATTCTTATTTTTGAATTAACCGACTTTAAATTGTTTTAATGATCCTGAAAATATTTTCAAATTAACACTGTCATTATAATTATAATTCCAATCTTAAATTTTGTTGTTTTTTTTTTCGACCTAAATAAAAAAATAAATTCCTTAAATAAATCCTACAATTAATTTCCACTATCGGTAATTGTTTCCATCTTTCTTTACTTCCTTTTTTATTCGTTTATCATTACAGCGTTGGAAAAAAAATTATCACTAATATCGTATTTCTCTCCATTCAAATTGAAAAAAAAAAAATAGAAAAGGAATTGGGTAAAAAAAATAATAATAAAACTAGAATAAAATCTCAACATCCTGCCTATTTTAACATTACAATATAGGCTACCATAGAATCCTCTAATGTAAATTGTATGTAATAATTTTCATCATTATCTAATTTTTTTTTTTTTAGAATAAATCCGAAGTATAAATGTGTGGCTGCATAAAAATATCTAGTTAATATTTTTTTCAAATCTGAGATTTCTTCTTCAAAATATATCCTTACACACACACATTTAAACCTATAAATAGTATAACTTGTACATGTATATATGCAAGGATAATTTTTTTAAGAGGACATTAAAAGGACCTCTGGAATTCCTTTAACAGGAAATTAACAAAGTAATATTTTATATTATAAAAGCAAAAAAATATATATATGTATGTATATAAGTAAAATATAAATCCTAAAAATAATGGAGACCTCTCTAAAAAAATTTCCAAGGATTCTTTTAAAGATAAAAGTTTTCTTTATCTTGAAAGTAATATACACAGGTATTCAAAAAGTGTTTCAAGAAATAAGGATTTTCAAAAAAAAAAAGTTTTATTACCTTGAAAGAATTTTATGATTCTTAAAATAAAATTAGGGTTGCCAAATGTAATTTTTTACTTGTGAAATTTATGTTATAGATAGACACTGCCTTGTCTTTTAGAAATTTTGTTTTTGAAAATTCTGTACAAATATTAAATCTTTTATATTTTTAAAGGATTTGATTTGTCTCTTGAAGAGCTAAAGCATTAAAGTATACAAATCAACATATAGTAAAGTAAGTGATTGTGAAGAAGTGACGAATCAATGCAGTCATAATTTAACCAAAAGTGTTCAAGGCTTATAATCTAAATATTACAGCTAGGTGACACTATGATTCGAGATTCGATTTCATGCGAAAGGCCTTGATTCGAATCCCAGTGAAAGGGGAAAAACTTTTTTGGTTTTAGACTCGACTCAGCTACCATTAATTTGTCATTGGGTTCAAAATAAAGGCTTAATCAATAATTAATAATTATACATCTCTAATAAAAAATACATTAATATAACAATAAAAACAAATAATTTAATTGAATAATATAACTCACAGATATAGAATACCAAATAACTCATGTTTAAATTATTTGTGGAATTCATTAAGATCAATTCTAGTAATACGAATATAATATGACCCCCTGTTCCAACACGTACCTATGATATAGACAGGCTTATTAGCTTAACAGTTGAACAGTTAGCGCTTAAAATAAAAAAAAATAAAATTAAACTTAAATTAAAATTATAATTTTAGAATAGCTTCAATTGTAACAATTTGGTGACCCTAATTTACAAAAAACATATATACGTTCATAAAAGTGTGACTAATTTTGTGTTATAAAGTTATTCAACTGTTTAAAAACATTTTTTATCATAAGACTGAAAGAACACTTAAACACACATTTTATGTAGGTGCATACTTAGTACAAATATAGATTACAGGTATATTATCTAATATATATATTTATATATTATATAAAATAGAAAGATTAAAAATACCCTTTAGTTCAGGGTCAGTTAATATTTCTAACATATTAATGTTATTTTAATTATAATAATGTTACGATACGTATCTATAGTATATTCTTCTAAATATATTGCAATTAATATATTTTTTTTAATTTAATTATTATAATTCAAATATTTTATAAAATATTAAAAAAAAATTCTTATTTATAAAATTATAATAGAAAGGAAAAAAGAGAGAGAGTTGATAATTTAAAAAAAAAGGTTATTTAATAATCAATTATTTTGTACAGTTCATTGAATTTTAATTAATTTAAAAAATATATGTATTTGAATCCTTTTTATATCCTTGCTTGCATACATATACATTCATACATATACAATACATATTTTAATGTTAAAGTTATATTCGATTGTCTCCTCCAAGATTTTTCATTTCTTTACTTATTTTATTCAGTTTATACCTACTTGTAAGATTCTTGTTATAAAAGAACATCTGCAGTTTTCCCTCCATTTTCCTGTTTTTTTTTTGTTCCCAATTACAAGGGATCATGTCAACTCTGTCAATAACATTCAATAAGAATAATGTGACGCACGAATATAATTGTTTTAGAACAAGACATATAGGATGAATTGAAGGTTTTTTTATATAAAATTGAATAAAATTGAATAAAATTTTCATTCACAATTTATTTTATTTATATATATATATATATTTTTAAAATAGTATTGGAGTACGATTTGTATATGTACCCTATTATGAACAGGATAGGATGGAAGTATACGATATATAATTGATAGATTGTAATGTCGTGATAAGGGTCAATGTAAGGTAATATACGGAAGATTTGTTGGTAGAATTTTCAACTTTGGCCTCCATTAGTGTAAAAAAATTTGTACAAAAGCCTGCTTCAACACGGTAAAAGATTTAATATAACCTATTCATAATACATCACTTTTAGTTGTAGAACTGCAAAAAAAAGTGTCAAACTTAGAATTGCAATGCAAAACAATCGAAAGCATTTAATATGTTTGTACTACAGACTAGTATAACTGTAATCCCAAAAAAAATTGTATACATACATATATGCATATTCTAAAACTTTAATTAATCGTTGATTGAGAAATCTCTGGATTTATTATTCAATTTCTAAATTAATCCAAAAAAACGAGTGTTAACCTTAAAATATACTTAACGAATGTCAACGCGTTTAATTAAAAACCACTGCAGCAGTACTGCAGTCGCATACATTAATCCAAAAGATTACAATTTCATCTTAATTTATTATTTTTCGGACAAGTGAACGTCTGTGTTTTTCCTGTCTCTTTGATTTTTCCTTGATTTTTTTTAATGTATTATAAAATAAAAAATATTAAATTTCATTAATCCCTCAGATCCCCAATACGCACACATGTAAATCAACTTAAAAATTTTTTTTTTTAAAATCACATGTTTTGTTATTTGATCCTTCTTGTCCTTATTAATTGGTTTTTCTGTTCTTAAGATTTTTAAATGCATTTATACAGCTGCTCAATGGTTAATGCATAAATCCAATGCAACAAGAAATGCAAGGTGATTGCAATATCAGTAAACCAAGAAAAAAATATCAAATGACCATTAATAATAACAAATTTCTTCAAATTTTTTAAAATTTTAGATTTTCTCTTGTTTTTTTGATTTAAATTTATTTTGTATTTCCATTCTCAATCTCAAAATCTAAATAAATTCCCAGAAAGACAACCCCTTAAAAAATTACAATTTTTATCATTTTGTTATTTTTATTAATTCTAATCAAAAATATGCGACACGCGTACGAATACTAAAGACACGCGTTCCCTAGGTTTTTTTTTTTTGCATTTTATACACTAAAGTTGGTGGTAATGGCGGCGGCTTATGTGGTCACAATAATATAGTTATATACTTATGTATAAATGCCATATATATATATATATATATATATATACAACAGCAGGTGCAGTTGAATTCAAATCAGAATTTTAATTCGCATACAACCAAAGTAATTATCAAAAGAAACAAGTGAACGTGTATAAAAATTGAGTCACGACAAAGGGTAATAACGCATGTTGTCATTAGTTTTTATTTTATTAATTTTATTCTTTTGGTTTTTTTTTTTAATTTAATTTAATTATAAAAATTATAATAAGTATTAGAAAGTGTATTTATTTTTATTCCTCAAAGGAAATAAACTCATGTTAGGAAATATCAATTTGAATTCACATCATAAATACAAATGTACTTCCAATCGTATCTTCATATCGCTTTTTTTGATTGATAAACAATTCAACGCTCAAATTATTTTATTTGTTTTTTAATCAGATTTTCCGAATCTCATGATTTGAGGGAAATAAAATAAAAAAGGAATAATTAGAATTATGTATTCATAATAGGAATCGTGTTGGGAAATTAATGGAAAAAAGGGTTCTACTATGTAGTGAAGAATTAATATAATAACAAAGTAGTTTATTTGATATTTGAATATTGATGTGAACTTACTTTGTAATCGATACTTTAAAAAGGAAAAATAAGCAATTATCGAGTTTTTAAATTGAATACTTTTATTTCATTTTGACTGCTTATAATTAACAGGACAAAATTTCGGAACCTGTTCTATATACACTAAATACACTTTTTAATTAGACATGTGTTACAAAATATATTTATTCAAAGTTGAAGTCTGAACACCTTACATTCCAACATTTTAATTTTGAAAAACGTCCGGCGCATCGCCATAGAGAGCTACATATTTTTGGAGAGAGCGCGAAAAGGAGAATAACAATTTTCAGGACCTGGAACTTTGAAAAACAAAATTACAAAAAAATATTCCGACAATCTCAGAATTTATATTGAAGAAAACAAAAATCTATTTGTCCAGCACTTTATGAAGTTGCCATGGAAACAGGCGATGTACAAGACAGCGACTTTGACATTTCATTGAAACAAAAATTTCAAAATGTAACCTTAGTTCAATTTTGTTTAAATCAATTTTGAGAACAGAAAAATTTGTCAACTATTTAAGTGTTTCTGCCTATTTATAGTTATTTTCATTATTTATAATGAAATTCAAATAAAACGCCCGCTCTGTGATTAAAAGATTGAAAGAGAACCACGAATATCACTTTCCTTAACGACACCTATATTTATATTATCTTTATGCCAATAAGCAAACCCTTGAAATCTATATTGAAAGATGGCTTGACTTAAATGTGTTCGTTCCTTAGCATATACCTTTATTGATCCAACTAATAATTGTAAATCCTCAAACGTAAAACAGTTTTAGAATCTTGCTAAAAAATCCTGAAATTTGAGAAATTCTAAGTTTTCTAACTTCCCATGTACATACATTCAAATCTAAAATTGTTGTTTATGAAAGGGTATAGCGTGTGTCATCATAACACCTAGGCCTTGTCAGTTATGTCAGTTTTGCATCGTCTTCCGAAACTTTCTATTAATTTTTGTATTTCCAATATTTTTTTCAAACATGTATGGAAAACAAACCCGAACCCCCTGGTTATTAAACCGAATTCCTTACTCATTACGCCACCAATTTCTTTGACAACCTTCTCTTCCTATACCTTAAAGTTGTCAAGAAAAACTGAAATTTCCATTAATATTTCGTGGTTCTTATAATAAATTATGTGCCACACTTAAATCATCACTTACCATACGCGTGGTCACAAATTAAATATTTGCCAAAATAAAAAAAAAAACAACATAAATCTAAAAACAACCAAATTAAAAAGGTTTCATTGAAAATACATATACATGTGGCACATGAAACTCCCTACTGAAAAAACCCAAGTTTTAAAGAAAAAAAAAAAAAAAACAACAACAAAACCTCAAGGTATACTTGGCAACAGGTGGAAAGCAGGTGATCATCAAAACATAATCATTGTCTGAATTTAATAATATTCTTTTTAGTATCCAAAAAAATAAAACAACAAATTTTAAAGCCATACGAATGATGCACAACTGTATTCCAATTGATTCAATTTTAAATGGTCGATTTTTAATAAAAAACAAAAACAAAAACAAAAAACAGCCTTAATTCGATGGATCAAATAATTCGTATTTATTAGTGGCAACTGAAATAATCCATCTTGATAATAATTGAATTAAAAAAAAATAAAACATAATAAAAAACCAAATACAGGACACCAGGTGAATTTTTCAAAATAATGAACTAAAATATATATAAAATGAATCTTGTTGACCTCATCTCAAAGATCTTTGTTTGAAAGTTAAATGACCAGTAAAATTTTTATTTTAAAAACTTCTGTTGAATGCATGCAGTTAAAATAAAATCAGGATACGGTCTGTAGAAAAATTCTCACTTAAAAGGATGGAAAAAAAAGTAACAACTGATTGTCAATTTGTAGGTCCATTGCAATTTGCATTATTCTTATCGTATATGAGACAAGGTGTTAAATATATATTCAAATAAATTAATTATTAATAGTATACACTTTTATGACTCAAAAACTTCATTGAAAAAAAACTTTGAATAATTTAAATAATAAATAAAAGAAAAGGAAGATTTCACAGGATCTCTTTCTTTAAATGATTCACTACATAAACAGTTTTTATTATTATTTATTTAAATTAAATTTTTAAAATTTTAAAATAAATCTAAAAAAGGAAACTAATTTAATTATTTATTTATAATTTATGTTACTTTAAAAGGATTTTTATAATCCTCTTCAAATCGACATCTGTGTATTGCACGCAAAATAATAGTATAAAATAAATAAAATATTTTTATAGGTAACTGCTCATTAAATTACCTTTACGTTCACAGGATTCAAAACTTAAATCTTAAATCCGGATTATTTTAGTTATTTTTAAAAAAAAAACACAAAAATTCCAAGAAACAGAAGATTCTAGCGATTTAAGTTTGATAAATTTATTAGTCCTTTAAAACTAGTTTTGTAATATTCAGGGTTTGGCAACCTTTTGCACTATGAGATTATCTATGTTTTTTTTCACAATATGGCGCAACTTCAATTTTTGTCGCATACATTAATTTGTATTTAGGGAGCGCACTCTAGAGCATACGCTTAATCTCTTCTGTCGATATCCCGGAGATCAATTAAGAAAGAATCTGCAAATTTGTTGCAACAATGTTGTGTCTTCCTGTTTCCCTTATGTCATTAAAGTTTAGATTATTTTGTAGTGATGGATGCGATATCTCTCACATACCTCACAAGACTTAAAAGCACATTTTCGAAATTAATAAAGATATTAGCTTGATATTTGCTACATTGCGATAAATTTGAGATTTCCGATGAATTGGAGTGATGGTTCAAATACCTCCCACGCACCGCCGAAGATCTAAAAAGCACATCTTTGAAATTAATCAAGATAGACACTGGAAATTTAATACAAATGTGTCCTCCCATGTTTTTATTATATCCCTAAAATTTCGAATGAATTGGGATGGTGGTTTGGGTATCTCCCATATACCACTTAAAACGTAGCAGGCGTACAATTGTATAAGGGTATTCGAAATTCATAACAAGTTCTAATACAAAAAATTAGATCTTCAAGACAGAATTTTGGATTAAATGAGACTTCTTTGCCAACTGTTTTTAGTTCCCCGAACCCATGAAAGAATTTAGCTATGTTAGAATCGGTAAATAGAATTAGAAGAAGATGATGTATCCATTAAGAGAATAATAAGAAGAAGTACCTATGATAGAACCTTTAAAAAAAAACAAAATACAGATGCGTTTTAGGGAATAAAAAAGTTCCCTAATTAATCCAATAGACTTCTATTTTAATGCAATTTTCAAATCTTCCCTCAAGATTCTTCATTATATTGAGAATGAATGATATTGTGTTAAAATTGAATGAATGAATGAAATCTTGTCAGTAATAAACAAAAGTTAGTTAAAAAAATTGATGTTCTGAATAAGTTTTGTATTTTTTTATTAATTTTTTTTCCATGTTTTTACTTCTTTGCTGCTCTAAATCCTTTGCATAATGGATTATTGAAATATTCACTCTATTTTATTTTTTTATATTTAATTTTCTTTTGAAATATATTTATATATATACAAATATAATATGTATATATTTAATATTATTGTATCTGTGATAAATAAGGCTTTCATATTTTGTATTATATACATATATACAATATTTTTATATTAAGATTCGCCCCAAAGGTTTTTTAAAAATTCTCTTATATTCTCTTTTAATCTCTTATGTTGTCGTTGTTTATTACTTTCATCTCTAGGTTGTTTATATTTTTTTTTTTAAGTCTTTACTTGAACACAATAACGCTCTACTATTCTATTCTTTTGTTCTATACGAATTTTTTTTCAGGATTTCTATTCACTTTTGTTAAATTAAATTTTAGTTGGGATTTTTTTTTTTGAAAATTTAAGGAAATTGATTTATGTATTCCTTTTTTTTTACAACCTCCTAAAAATAGACTGATTTAATCTTTTTTTTTAGTCCTTTAAAATCCTTCCTTCGGAATTTTTCAATTCATACTTAAAAAAATAATATTCAAATAATTGAATCGTATCGAATTTTGATTTGAAGGTATAAAAGTTTTAAAAATTTGCAATTCAAAGATTATGAAAAATAGAAATTAACCCGTATAAATTGGATTTATTTCGCATGCTTTAGGAGATTTTTGCAAAAATTTATAACAATTCAATAGATTCTTTAGAATATGTAAAAAAAATTACGATTTTATGAATTAGAATGCGTTCGTAATGCATTCGTAATTTTAAATTTCAAATTTTAAACAAATTTTTCAACAAAAAGTATTTTAAAGGCATGAAATTAAATATTTTAAGCATTTTTCAAAATAATTTTATCATAAATAATTAATTATTTCCATCCCTGAAAGAAATTTTAAAATTTAACCTGTCTGCTACAGTTTTTTTTTTTATTTCATTTCTTTTGTTTTAAACTATTGTTCATATTAATAGCCCAGACTATTTAACAAGTAGCTTTCACTTATTGAAAACACTTCTACTTAAATGATTCGAATCAGGTTCTCTTGTTTTTTTACCCTTAAATTTTTAACTAGAGTCTTAAGCTGATAAAATACTATGTTTTATCTATATATATATATATATTTATATAAAAGTTGCAAATATACATACATACAAACAAGTAGAACACTAACAAAAAATATAAAAATCAATTTGTCGTTTAAACTTTTAACTTCTTTTAACTTTTTTTTTTTTTAGATTTTTTTTTATTGCTATAGCAATAACCCCATAAGATTTGAACTATGAACTCGACTCTTCTCTCCCAAAGGAATCGACCGAAAAGGAAAGCAAAAACAGAAACTAACATTTATCCTTTTAAAATAAAAAAAAAAATTTTTAAAGTTATGTATATATGAAATAGTCCTGAAGGATTATAAAATATGTATATACATATCTGCAATTTATATTTACTAGAGTAGTTGTATATATTATATGGTACCTTAATCCTTTCAAATCCAGTTTTAGTTGAGTAAAGAAAAATGGTGTCATAAAAATGCATTTAACTCTATAACTTGTTTATTTTTTTTTTTTTTTATATATCTGTGTTGGTTATATCGAATCACTTTTATATCCTTGTATACTTGCAATTGCATATTTTAAAGATTTCAGAGTTGCCAGGTTTCACCAGTTAAATATGATAGATAAAAGAATTTTGAAACTACCAAAAAAACGAATCATATTGCAATTATATATAATTATTATATAAAGAGATATTTCTCGGGTTGCATATGCTATCCTGCATTAAAAAAAGATCTTCAATCTTACACGGTTTGACACATCCATCATACATGATTTGCTGCTTATATTCAATTATCTTTCAATTTATTATTATAATAAAATCTACCCATTTTGGATTGTCATTTTATAATTTTTTTGACATGAATTCTTGGAAGCATAGAGCCTCTACTAGACATTTCTATTGAACTCTGTTAGGTGCTGTTGTTTTTACACTCTCTGGAACCTTGGTGTTTTCGCAGCGTATGCTCGAAATATTGATTGCTTTTCAGTTAAGTTCCATTTCTATGAAAAAATCTCTTTTCGTAATTGTTCTAGGTTAGAATATCAGGCCAGAATATCCTACAATGTTTCTAAGGCTTTTATTTTTGAATGTCTGTAACCATACATTAGGATGCCTTTACCCATGCCGGTAACCTCTGCAACTTTTTTTTTTTTTGGAAGTTTGTACGTTTCTTCATACAGGTAACAATCTTTTAAACACTGTTCTAGCTTCCTTTAGTCGGTTAGCCATGTTTTCTTGTCCTCCACCACTAGTTTATATAATGTTGCCAAGGTAACATAAGTTATTGACATACTCAATTGATTGACTGACTTCTAATAATTTTACCTATGATTTTTTAAAGTTTTGCTCATCGTTTCATTGATTAGACCAGTAAGTTCGAAACTATTAAATGATGATTTTATATACCCATATCATCGTTTAGAACTTTTTTTTAGTTTATTTACAATAAAGTTTTCCATTCATTGAAATTGGAAGCATAAAAAATGAAGGTGATGGATTATGTATATAATGGTGATTCTTAAAAAATTCAGTTTAAAATTGTATAACATAAAAACCTTAAAATATAAAGAAAAACTCAACATGAGAATTTTATTTTTATACACCATACCATATATACTTTGTATGTATGTAAAAAATTTTACTCAACCACACCTGTACAAGTGAGGTTTATTGCAATTTATTAAGTTTCAGGATTTTGAACACTTTTTTTAACCATTTTTTTTTAATATCCGGTATTTTATTGCAACGATTATATATATATAAAGTCTATATATATTTATATACATATATAAATAAAAGAAGAAGTTAAAAAGTGTTCGGTTCACTCCAAGATGTCTAAATGGTTATCTGAATTGAAATTTCAACTTAAATAAAAGTTATATATAAAAAATGAATAATAGTTATGGAGTAAATTTATTTTTTTCTATAAGTTTTTGCTGTGAATTTTAATAGAAGAAGAAGTGTTTAAAAAAGAAAAAGAAATCTTGAAACTTCCAGTTTAAATAAATAAAAAAATAATTTCCATGACATTTAAAAATAAAAAAACTACTTCCGATTTCAAATATGTATTCACCATTACATATTTCTATTCAATGGCTTAGAATTTACCTGAAAAAAAGTTTTTGTCGTTCTCTGATTAACGGTTAACTAAATTGTTCCATGGTTTAAAAGTACAACCTGTCACAGTCTATTTTGATCCTTTATTTAAAGTACAAACTTGACCAAATTATTGAATCAATCATATTCTTAATTCTTAAATCAAGTCGTCGAGGTCAAATCAAATTTTAAAAATTTTTGACCCCTGTATTCAAATATACATATTAATTTTTTAATGATTTACTAATTACTTTTTTTATTTAATTAGTTACTTCCGTATTTACTTTTTTTTTAATTAATATTTTAATCTTAAAAAATTTTTTTATAATTAATATTCCAAACATCAAAATTTGTTTTTTAAGAGGCACATCATGTGATTAACGTATAGAATAAAAAAAAAAATTAACATGACAAATTTTAAAAATAATTACAGACAATTTTCAACCTTCAATTGCTTGTGAAGCATTAAGCCAAAAAAAAAAAACTAAAATTAAATAAAACATGTAAATTTGTTTTTTAATTTCATATACTAACTACAGTAAATTTTAAAATTTTTGGCAATAGTAGTAATTGTTAATCACGCACGATTAATAAATTATTATGTTTGCAATATTTATTTAAATTTTTGGAATATTTTAAATTCACATTCATCTGACGAAAAATGAATTTTGACAGACGTCAATATATCTGTCAGACGTATTAATTCTTCCTAAAACCTAAAAAAAATGGTTTGAAATGACTCAAAATTTTTCAAATCTGTTTTTAAAGACGTTAGACGTTGTTGCAATGAAGGCTGAGTATATTATATAAAGCACATTGAACAAAATACCGAAAATTGATTTGGAATTTTGTAAGAAAAGTCAGATCCCGAGTGACGTTTCATGTTGTAATCGGAAAAGATAGACTTAACATAATGCGGAGAACAAAAGAAAAAAAAATTGCAAACATATTTTAATTATTGAATAATTTTATAAAAAATTCTGAAATTTGTTTATAAAATTCTTTACCTTTTTTTTGCCAGCACTGTTATACAGTATAATAAATAAAAACATTTCCGGAATAAATTAGTTCCGCTGGGACAGGTAAATTTGGATAAACGTTTTTTTTATTTTTGGATTCAGTTGTTAAACTATTTTGATGACAGATGACATAATAAGATCCAATTTTTTTTTTTTTTAATTTTTAGTTTAATTCTAACTAATCATATTTCATACTCTTTTTGTTGTTGTTGTTATTTAAGCTGTTAATAAATTAATATAACACTTGTAATGTTTATAAACAATTTAAATTTGTTGCTTACACTTTTTTTGACAACCTTATGAACATGTTTAACCTTTGTAGTTTAGATGAATTTTTTTCTAAAATAAAATTACCTTCCCTTCTCATAAGATTTATCTGCCCTGTGTTTAAAATTATCTAAATTAAAAACAACAACAACAATATTATATAAAAAAGAATTATTAAAAAAATCGGTTAAATCTTTGTGATCTTTCATTAGCAACATTTCCATAATTATTAAATAGAAGCTTTTTCGTTTTTGTTTTTTGTACCAGGTCAAGTGAAGTTGAGCACAACAAGACATAATGGCGGCATCTCTTAAAACAGATATTGATTTTTATATATATTTTTGGTTTAAATGAGAAAATAAAAACAGAAAAATTGAAAGGCTATCTTTAATAATATTATGACTTTAATTGTTTCTAAAATAAAAAAAAAAAATGTTTTGTTTAGAGTTGAGTACATGTGTTAAAAATATTTAACATGACCTACACGTATTCAAATATGGTAAAAATAAAACAAAACAAAATTCCAAAATTGATTACTATACGCCTACATATGTGATGTACATTATACATTATACATTATAGATTTGAATCTTGAATGGGTCAATAAGTTTTAAAAATAACTTTAAAAAAAATTAATAATAACATAATTATTAGAATCAATTAAAATGTTCATATGTGTTTAAATATACACCATAATTTATTGATTAAAAATAAACTTGTTGTTATTATAAAAAAATATTATTAAAGTGTCTATAATGATTCAGTTCTATATTGATTAGAGTTATTTTGAATAATCACTTGATATATATGGGTATCACATGTGTAATTAATTGGAAATATTAGAAAACAATTAAGTCATTAAATGCGTAATTATTAACGTCATAAGTATGAATACTATATTAGTTTCGACTGCTAGTTACTTATATACGTCATACGAATTTTTTTAGGGGGAATTAAATTGTAGGAGTAGTTTGTCTATATACAAATATGTTCTCTTGGCAATAAATAGTCTTGGCAATTTATGGTTAAAAAAAATTGCTTGATTTCTATTGTAATTAATAATTTTCTTATAAGTTTTTTATGTAAAACCATAATTAGATTTTCGGGTTTAAATACTCAGATCATATCTAATAAAAAAATATAATTTATAATTGATATCGTAATGTTTATGCCATAATATAAAATAAATTTATCTGTCACACCTAAAAAATAAAGGTTCACTCACTTATCACATTTTATGCAGTAGGGGACTGTACAATAATTAGATAAACATTTTTTTTTTTATTATGCACTTTGGGCAAAGGACTATATAGGACTCTTTTCTGAAAACTTTATATTTTTTTTATATGATTCTATATGGTACAACCCAAAAATTGGAGGCCATAAACTGTAAAATTTGAAAACCAAATTATATGCTTATATATACATACCATTCATTGGGACTTACGATTCAATCTCCGCCTTTTATTTGGATTCAATCTTCTTTTAAACGGCTTGGTGGCAATGTTGTAAGAGTGTCGACGTTTTTTTCGGGAGGCCCGAGTTCAAATACCAACAAAAGTAAAAAACATATGTAAGGTGCTTTTAAACTCGACTGCGCTACCATTTGTCATTTGGTTCAAATTAATAGCAAAACCAATAATTTATAATTATACTTATATTTTAACTTAAAAACACATTAATATAAACATATCAGCACAATACAAAGAATAAACAAATATTTTAATTTAATTAATATAACTCACAGATACAGAATATCTCAATATAAAATCTAAGATATTTCTATTTTTTTTTTTTTTCCTAATGAAGGAAAAAACCTTCAAAAGGGATTTGGAATCCTAATCCCCCAGGTATAGTGTGAGATTTTTACTCAACTAAAACAATCTTCCCCGTAGCCAAAATAATGGGATAAGCACCCTGTTACTTGCGCTGTTTATTGGCTGAAAAGTAGCGATAAGACATAAATATAAATTTCTACCAAGGGTTGAATAGGCAATCCAAGAGGTATAAGTTGACTATCTTCTTGAATTTCTATAAGGTCTATTGTACTATCTCATATTTCAATTGTATGTAGATTTCATTAAGATCAGTTGTAATAAAAAGAATATGATATATCTCCCCTGTTGTAACATGTACCAATTGGTATAGACAGGCTTAATAGTCTAAAAGTTGAACATTTAGTACTTTAAAAAAAATATAACTGCTTTTCCTTGCAGAATTCGTTACATTTGAATTAATTACAAAATGATGTTTGATTTTCAGTTCTAACTATAGCTTTTAGCTAATAATAGGTTTAAATTCAAAATACGTTAAAAAAATGTCCAGTTTAAATTTTCAAAAAATCAGATATAATTTCAAAAATCACTTAATTTAATAAAAACGTTATATTTGAAAAGCAATCCTTGATAAAATCTTTTAAATCTCTTCGGATCACTTAAATCTATCTTTAAAAAATTAAAAAAAAGAATAAAAAAAACCATCTGTAATTTTATGATCATAACTAAACCCAATCTTTAGTTTCTTTTAAGTTTTCATTCATTCCGTTAATTCCTTTTTGAAAATAAAAACAAAGAAGGAAGAAAGGACGACTGGCAGACACGACTTGGCATGATTTCTTTTTTTTTATATTTTGTCCTTTACATCCCCAATCAATGCCCTTAAACCAATACATAACAGTATCCCAAAATTAATATCCTTCAAAAAAAAAAAAAGGTCCAGCGAATAACAATTATTCTAAAAATAATAAAAACGAGGAAGATTATAGTTGCCCTTGTCAACTTTTAGATACCCGTGCATACCCACTATGGTGTATAAAATAAACCGTAATTTACTTCTCTTATACATTTAACTCATTACCCCATAATTTTGACGTAAAAAAAAAAAAAAAAATTAACAAAAAAAAAAAAAAAGTCACAAAACAAAAAACAAAATTTTCATTCATTGTCCCATAACTTAAGCTTAAAAAAAAAAAAAAAAAAAAAAAAAAAAAAAACAACAAAGAAAAAAAAAACAAAAAAAAAAAATTGGCCCACCCTAAAAGTCCGATGGTCCGAGTGATGTCCAACTTTGCCAAGTAACTTGCCCTATTAATTTACCTGCCCAATTTTAATTTTAACCTTGTAGCTTTATTAGATTCACAGTTATTGAATCGAAAACTTTGTATGGCAGCCCTCCGAAAATGGGGCCCTAACATTTTGAAACTTCATATAAGTGCTCGATTCATTATATAACTAACCGTGTGTAGTTTTCAGCCTCGTAGTATAATTAGTTTTGAAGAAATTCATATTGGTGCAAAGAAGTTGTATGGCAGCCCCCCATAAATGGGGCCCTAACATTTTGAAACTTCATATAAGTGCTCGATTCATTATATAACTAACCGTGTGTAATTTTCATCCGCGTAGTATAATTAGTTTTGAAGAAATTCATATTGGTGCAAGGAAGTTGTATGGCAGCCCCCCGAAAATGGGGCCCTAACATTTTGAAACTTCATATAAGTGCCGGAGTCAATATAAAACTAACCGTGTGTAATTTTCATCCCCGTAGTATAAATAGTTTTGAAGAAATTCATATTGGTGCAAAAAAGTTGTATGGCAGCTCCCCGAAGCCTTGGTCCGATTTTAACCAAAAACAATAGGGAACCTAGAAATTGTCTAAAAATGACTTTGTGTGAATTTCAAGACTCTAGCCCTTTTAGTTTTTGAGTTATCGTGATGACACACGGACGGACGGACGGACAGACACACATAGCTAGATCGACTAATTTTTCGATTCTGAGCCGATACGTACCCTTGACACTATATCTAGCTCGTCTAGATCGATGCGTTACAAACGGAGGAGCAAATCTAATATACCCGATGTTCATATATATATGCACGGGTATAAAGATGGTATTCTGGAAAAATTTTGGTTGTTTTTGTGTTTTTAGTTTAATTTCATCTTCTTTGTTTCTTTGTTCAGCGTTTTTTTTTAATCCAAAATAATTCAATGCTCATGACAATAAAGAAGAGATGAGCTCTAAAACTGAGCACCTGAAAGTTTTTTTTAAATCTTTAAAAAAAAAAACATCTTCCAATCCAACTCCAAGTATAAAAACATCTGTTGATTCTCAAAATTTCTTTAAATCAATTTTATTCTCCCAAAATCTTTCGTTGTCTCCTTTCCTCTTCACCTTTTCATTCATGTTCATTCTTGTTATATAGGTTCGATATATTTAATACCTGAATATAACTACCTTTCGTCATTTTCTTTGTTTATTGTCTAATAATAAATGAGATTTAGGAATAAATATCTAACAAACTACATATAAACTATTAATGGTTCTATATGTTGCAGTTGGAGGAGGACAGATTTGTTAAAAATATAAATTTTTGAACTATTTTACAGGCCTGTTAGATTCTATTACAAAAAAAAATTTTTAATTTGTATTCTTTTTTTTAATTTAAAATAAATGAGGAAGAGAGTAGTGTAGACTGTGACAACTATAGGATATTCGTACGTAATGTAAACTTTTGAAAAAATTACACAAAGCCAATACACAACTTATTAGTTTTGATTATTAATAAGCAGCTATTCGAACCACGTTGCATATCAATTATATTTTGTGCAGATATCGGGCTTTGCTTGTTTTAATAAAATTTGAGATATTCAGATACAATTTCTTTAGATATTAAATTGTGATCATATTAAAAATTAAGTTGTGTAGCGGCTACACGATCTAGCTGCACTAGACAAACGAAATTTTGCAGAAACTCAACTACTCTAGGTTTAATTTCAGATATCCAGTTTTATTAAATATAGGGTTATGCGACTATTAAAAAATAAGTTGTGTACCTATTTAGGAAACTGTCATAAAGAACTTTTAAATAAAAATTAATTTGTAAAAATTTCACAATCACAGCTCCTTTAATTTTTGAACTAACGTGCTGACAGACGGGCGGACAGTCGAACACATAAACTCGATCGACTTGCTTTTTGAATCTGATCCGATTTATACACTTGAGCCTATATCTATCCAGCCTCCATAACACCGTCACAAACTTAATGGCAGATTTAGTACACCCTTAGAACTATGTTCTTACACGTACTTATATAAAACTCTGTTGCATCCATACTCACCTTTAATAATTAATTTCATTTACTTTTACCTGTTTGTTAAATTTGACAGTACATTATTTATATATGTATACATATATATATTGATTCATGGATGAAAATTCTTCATCAGCAGATGTTTATAAAATTGACCTTTTATTTAATTTTCTGGTGTTACTATTGTTGTTGCTGTAGTTGTTGTTGTTTTTAATCTGCTATGCATTCGTTTACATTTACATGCTTTTAGAATCATTTTTTATAAAATTGGTGATTAAATGATTAAAATGAAAATTATATCTATACCCATACCATATATGTATGTATTGTATATTTAAACTACCAATATATTACCAGCATATTATTATTTATATATAAATTATATAGGTTATTTTGTAATTATTTTTGTAATTTAATTGTTATGTTTGTTTAAAAAAAAAAGAAACTAAATTGTGTCGCTACATTCATTTCGTTTCCAATTCACTGCCACTGGTATTTATATTCTCGTATGTTATATTCTCAAGTCACAAAATAATAGAATTTTTTTTATAAGAATTGTTTAACATAAATTGTCGGTACAATATTATGCTGGCTGAATTATTTTTACACCTTAATTAGTTTTTTTTAAATTTAATTATGTATAGATACTAATGGAGAGTTCATTAATGGGTTCTAATTTTTTAATTGCGTTGAAATTATTTTGTAAGATATAGATCAGATATAAAAATTGAGGCAAATTATTTAAATTAAATTACTTAGAGTACCTTCATTTTGTATAAATTAAATTGCATTGAAAGTGTCTTTTATATAAGATTTTGAGGTTCTTACTGGCCCGCTCATGTTCCAATTGTTTTAGGGTAAAGCAGCTTTTCTTTTACACAC
The DNA here is from genome assembly GCA_963082915.1 of Dolichopus griseipennis. NCBI lineage: Eukaryota > Metazoa > Arthropoda > Insecta > Diptera > Dolichopodidae > Dolichopus > Dolichopus griseipennis. Next base: position 2,476,770 of record OY720443.1, on the reverse strand, counting down.
TCCAATAATCTTTTTTTGTGATTCTTTTTTAAGAAGGCAATACAAAGCTTGGACAGGAATGCTCATTAGAACTGTGGGGTCTTCCTTTGGATAGTGTACCCCAAAATTACACTCTTTTCCAAATAAACTTTGGGATTGCCGGTAAGTGAATAGTTTGGTGCTGGTGATAGGAATTTGAATAGATTTGGGTTTTGAATATTTAGGACTGTCCGATCTTAAGATTTGATACTAAGGAGAAAAATGTTAATGTTCTTCTTAAATTTATCTATATCGTACAAATTAATTTATACATTATCAACTTTTGGGAACACATTTGATTGGATATGATTCCATAATCACGACGTGCGCATAACAAACGAATTTCCATAAGTCGTGTTGCGCCAGTTCGATAGTTCAACTATGGGTGAGCATCTGTTGCTCTACTTGTTCCTCTTTGGGAAATATTTTGTGGAGGCATTAATAAATTTAATTATTTAGAACAGGTGTTAACCCCTAAATATGTAAAACAAGGTTAGTGAAAAAACTGTACAGCGACTAAGAAGAGTAATTGACGTTGAAGTGACATTAAGATAATTACAAGTGCACTCTTTATTCTGATTTTATATTTTTAAAATAATATTAGATTCAAGAAACATTGTTGTTGTTGAAAAAGTTGGTAAAACTAGGGATAAGTTTTTAAACCAAATTTGACAGTTTTAATGACATTTCTTTTCTATTAGAAAGCATTACAAATTTTATTGCGTAAATTTTTGTAATTCAAAAACGACAAACCAGTTGTATTTATGGTAATAAAAAAAAATATTTCACTTAGATGACAAACCCTTGACCTTATGAATAATCAAGGAAATTCCTAAATTATTTTATTTAACTTAGTGAACAGAAGAAAGTTCACATAATTCCGACTAAAAGGTTAAATCACAAATCTAAAATGTTATTATATATACTATACTCGACCTCGTAATGAACTTTTGACACCTCAAATTGAAAAGTATTCCATGAAAATGAAACCATAAAGTTCGTTTACATTTACATTTGATAGGCTTAACAATTTCAACTCAAAATTCTTCCAAAAAAAAATGAAATGTTTGCTCTAAAAAATTCTGTTTAGTTTTTGTTTTGTTCCAAATTTTAATTTACAAAATAAAACAATTTTTTTTTTTTATATTTAATTTGTTTTTCTATTTTTAAAAATTAGAAAACCTGAAGAAGTAAATAACAAAAAAAAAATTACTTTACTGCACTCGATTATAATTTCATCATATATGTATTACAACATATGCAACATAAATTTGTAAAAACTTTATCAACACATTTTGAAATAAATATAGAAAAAAAAAATTAAAAACAAAACAAGAGAACAACACTCATGTAATCTGATTGTAACTTGAGTGAATGAAGTGCTTTCATTTTTTATGCATATATATATGTATATATGTATGTACTTACTTCATCATCATTTATTACCCATATTGGATGAATTTTTTATATTGTTTTGTATTGTATTTTAGTTGGCAACATATGGTTTGTTATTATCGAAAATATAATATATAGTGTGTCTATTCTATATTTACATGTCATCTTTTGAATACTGTTACAACATGCCATAATATCCGATAATTTTTAATGGATTTTCAGTTGTTGTTCTACCTATCTGTTTTCCCGGTATTATAATTAGAAAAACCAACTAAGTTGTGTATTATTTTAATAAATTTCACTGTCCACCTGGTGTATGTTTTGCAAATAATTAAATATTTCATAACCTGTACTGGAATCGAACCCGCACCTTCTCGGCAGTTAATAAGCTTGCCGACTACATCTTTTATTTTATTATGCGGAAGTGTAAAAAGTTCAAGGGATGGATTTTGAAATTGAGGGCTTCAGAATCATATATACTTTAGAGGTTTTCTCAATGCCTTGTAAAGTGTTTCCAGTTTTCCTTCTTCAAATTACTGTATTTCTTCTGGTATCATGTATAAATATAACATATTCTGAATTAGATGCCTATGAATTCATTTGAGTTGCTTCTAATGAACAATCAATCTGGATAGCTATGATGCTATTGGGCCTTGCGTATTGATTATACCTCCTGCCATGTCTAACAATTGAATAATCAAAACTATTACCATGGAAACCCCTTAGAAATTCCATCAATTCTGAGTTAAACCCCTATGAATATATAACAGTTGCTTCTAAAAAAAACAGATCAGGCCTTATATCTTATATTAGCTGGTCTATCCGGCACGGTTTTACTATCCACTAATTATAACAACTTTCAAGGGAATCACGTGGAGATTTTTAACTCCAATTCCTTCTCATGAAAAAAAAGTTCAACAGTACTTAGTAAAGCTAAGGGTGTCATAAGGATTAGGGACAGTTAAAATTAGAGTGAATCCCGCAACCTAATCAATTGCTTTCGGAATCAAAACTACTCCAATTATAGTTACGGAAAAAATATAACACTTGAAAATTTGTTTATTTGTTTGTTGATTTGTAATCCATAAATACTCTGCTTAACTTATTCACTCACTTACATTGTTGGGTATGGTATACATGGTATATTAGTGTCTATTTTTTTTATGTTATCTTAAGGTTACTTATTTAGTTTCATTTTTTTTTTAAACTCTCAACTTAATTTGGCTGTCAATTTTCAGTTTTTTTTTTCGAAATCAAATGAGATGCTCATTTCATAAATTTTTTTTTAAATTTTATTTTATTTTAGAGTTATATTATTACTTTGACATTGTTTAAAAAAAAATAAATGAAAATTATTCATAGCACCTGCCACAAGATGGTTTGCTTTCTTTGTTTTTTTGGGAAATAAAAAAAAGTCTTTAAAGGTAATAAAAAAAAAGTTATAAAAACTAAGACATCTGGTATATAGAAGTTTTGGGGATTTTTTTTTATTTTAATATTATGTTTTGTTATTTTGTTATTTATGGCTATAAATTATTAAAATTAAATCAAAATTTATTGTAATAGAAGTTCTACTAAAAGTTTAATATGATATTCTAATAGCTTTAAAACAAAGTCATTAAAAGTGATTATTAGTATTCTTAAAGGAGTACAAGGTTGAATTTCATTAGTGTTAAGAGTTCTAATGATGATACCTTTATTTGATTAAAAAATCGTTATCCTCATTTTTACATCATAGAAAATATTCTTTGTTACCTTTTGAACTTTTGGAAATCCAAGTTTATTATAAATGATATGCAACACCTCGTTAAACAGGTTTTTAAAAAGTGTAGTACTTCTTTTCGAACTTTAATAACTTCTTTTTTAAATTATTTAACATATATAGGCTCTTGCTTTTATTGACTTTAATTTTAAAATACGTGTGCTGGATAATGCCGCGACGCTCCCATCCTTAATAGAGGATTAATACGAAAATAATATGGAGTATTTTGTGTAGACCTTCAACGAATTTTTCTGTTCTTGGACCTACTTCATCATACTTACTACGTCTTTTTAATATTTGCCTATTGAAAATATATAAAAGAAAGATGACAAAATTATTCTTAAATTTAATTAAGTCGTACACATACGAGTTAGCAACTTTCGACGTTCTCATATCAGATGAATTTTCGTAAACCATGTTACGCAATCTTAACAATTCAACACAGTAGGGATGAGCATCCGTTGCACTTCTTATTTCACATTGGAAAACTTTCTCGAATATAAAAATATAATTACAAAATGGGATACATTTTGTAATGGAACAGTTTCCCGCGTTTTATATTCACATTCAACACATCAACCAATCATTACTAAATTTCTAATAAAAACCAACTACTCTAAATGATGTGTGTACTATAATCAAGATTCAAGTCATTTATTCAATATTTAGTATAAGTATCAATTTGTTTCCCAGAATTAAAGGTTTATCCCTATGCTAATCCTTGGGGCGCACGTGAGAATTTAAAACTTAGAAAATATTAAGTTACAACAAAAGAAAGTATAGGAGACTATCAAAAAAACAGGAGATATTATTTTTTCTTTTACATTTTATGTAAAATTTTCAAAATTTTTTGGGGAGAATTCTATTTATTTTTTATGTATATTTGTGTATACCTTAGATTATTATTTTTTATCTTCAGATGTTTCTTCTCTTAGAATATTGTGAAGTCAATGACACTGAAAAACAACAAAATATACAATAAATAAAAAAAAAAATTACATAAAGAAAAATAAACTTATGTAAAAAATATTGTTCTAATTTTGGAAGATAGTATATATATATATATGTACAAATTTTTATGCTATCAGAGAAGAAGGGAGAAAGTATTTAAGGGTTTTTTATATTTTTTCTAAAATCATATCAAGAACTCCGAACATATATTGTATATTAGAGTAGATGTTATATTAAGTTTAATTGTCATAAAACCAACAATAATATTCAAAAAAAGAGATGAGAATTCTTTCGAAAAAATATAGTAGACATAACCAGAAAAACAAAACTTCAAAAGATACATTTCTTAATAAAATACAAGTATTGCACCATCAGTCGTCATCTTCCCTTTTTTTCCATAGAAGAATCTACACAAAAAAAAAACTCATATAAAATTCAAATTAAAGGTAAATATTTGTATTTTTTTTCTTTTATTTTTTTTTTATGTCGAAAAAATAAGTTCACCCACCTATATATATATATATATATATTACCTGAATATGTTCTTATAATACATAGAATATAATAATATCTAGCATAACCTTTTAACATTTTCATAAATCTACGGTACAAATACGACATGTTGTTGTTGTTTTATTCACTTTGTAAATTACACGACTCTGTCGGAAACAAAAGAAATAAAAAAAAAAAACCATCGCGAAAAATTTTTGTAAAATAAACTGATATAAACCAGTACATGTAATATCACCACCTACCACCATTACTATCATCTCTAAACATAGTAATCTTGTTCTGTTTTCATATAATTTTAAACAATTTATTGTTTATTGCTTTTATAACAAGTATCTATAGATGTACGTATATGGTTTAGAGAATAATAAGTAAATTTGTTAGCACGTTCACTATATTTGCACTTTTGTTTATATGTTTTTCTACTTGTCTTTGAAACATGTTTAGTATAATGTCTGGAGACTGGAGACATTTTCATTTAACCCCTTAAATTAATCTCTTGTGTATAATTTACAAAAAAAAACAATATCCTTTCATTGTAATTCTCGTATATTTTGTGGTATTTAAAGTTACTACGTTATAATGGTGAGTTTTAAAGTAAATTCGTTTAAAGACTATTTGCCAAGTTTCATATACCTATTTCAATTTAACATTTAAATGTAAAAATTCCCTAACTGCAAGTTTAAATCCTGGATCATATCTAATAAAAAAATACAATTTATATCATAATATAAAAGAAAATACTTGCCCCACCTGGAAAGTTTTAACTTGTTATAGACAAATTTCAATCACATTTTGCAATTGTGTAAGTGCTATCGAGCTATTTAGATTAAAACATATACTTAATAAATAATTTAACAGACCGCCCTTATTTACAAAAAATAAAAACCAATTTGACTGCTCAGGACAGCAAATCGTTTAAATTCTAAATATACGACGCAACACCGACTAATTTAAACAAAGTGATTAGATTCGTTTAGATTTTCTGAAATTTTGAAGTTTTGAAGACTTGAAATGATTTCAATAACGGGTTATGTACAAAATCTCGCGGTTCAAAATGTGTGAGATTCTTAAATAAGAGGGAAACGCAGGATTTTAAAAGGCGAAATTTTGAAATACGAGATTTATAAAAGCACAAAATTGCGATAGACGAGGTTTTGATTAGGGAAATTTTGATACGCTCCCGTCAATAACACCTAATTTCTAATGTCAGTGCCATTCATAATTATAACTAGACATACACTAATTTAATAAAATAAAACGACTTGTAACTTTATAAAACAGCTGAACATTAAAGTTCTTAACCTGGCGTTTACATACTGCCGTTATCCACAGCTGCTATCAAATGTAAACCTGTACTATCTTGTACAGTCTGTGATTAAGACAGCACTGTCGCTAGAGCTAACAAAGAAAAATGACAACGCTGTTCTAGATAATGAACCTTTAAAATCATATTGTTAATGTCATTGAAATCAAAAAAGAAGCCTTAAAAAGTTTCAAACTCACTTCTTCAGGCTATATACAAATTAGTTAACCCACATTTTCTTCTTAATTTTTTTTTTTATTTAACTGTTTTTTATCTTCTATTATTTTTAGGAACAAAATAGCGGCAACTGTCAAAACATAATTCGAGCCCAATTTCGTTCTCAGACAGTAAATTGACATTTTAAACTATATTTAAAACGATAGTAACAGTATCTAAACGTCATGCTAGCATTTTGCCGGTTAAGCAGTTCACAAAATATTTTAACATAATAAAATCTTTACTAACTATACAAAACAGATATTATCTATTGAAAGTACAATTAGTTAAACTCAACTCCAATAATACTGTCTTACATAATTATTATATTCATAAAATATTTCTAAACTTTATAATTTATTTATGTATGAATTGTTCACTTACTATAACGACCTTAACAAATACAATATAAAAAATAAATAGAGGATCACAAGTAATAAATTGTATAACCTGCGCATTGTTAGAATATATTTTATTTGTTTTAGCCAAAAACGCGTTGGGGTTCATTTTATTTTTTAGGCAAAAAAAAAATAAAATGATTTACACCTGAAAAAATATTTTAAATTTTTTCTTGTTTTTTTTTATTTTTTCATAAGAATTTTAAAACAAACATAAAAAAAAAAGTTTAAACAGCAATGCAGAATTGAAGATGGGGGTTGTGAAACAATAACATTCAAAACACCAAAATTTCTAAGAAAATAAACAAATAAATAAATTTAAATATAGAACATAGATAAGGCAAAAGAAAGTTCAACGTATAAATCAAAGTAATTTATGGATGACTAGTTAAATTTAAACAAAAAACAACTTTAAAAAACATTTTAAAAAAAAAATAGAATTTTAAATTATTTGAGAAAAAATAAAAATTTTTTTAAATTCAGTCCTGAACTTGAAAAGTCTATTAACGAATTTTTTTTTTTGTGATTGTCAAAACTCAAAATTGAAATTCTTTTTAAATGTCAACTCGTATGAAACACACGTCAAAAACATGTCAATTTTTAAAATAGGAAAAAGTACTGCGTACTTTAACAAAAAAAAAACAAAATTTTCTTTAACCGTTATTTTTTTAAATGTGTATCACTAAATATGTGATTCCTGTACATTATAATAGTTTCTATTTGTAGTTTTCACAGTGATGTTTGATGTCAAATCGCACACACCCCTGGTGAGTTTATTTTTGTTTTGTATTTCAAAGCTTTTATTTCTATTCTGTCTTGTAAAATTCACCACATGTAAAATGCTCTCTATTGTAATTTGTATTTGGACAGACTGCAAAAAAAGTTTTTATTTGTTTTTGTCATTGCACTTTGAAGTAATTTATTTGAATGTATATGTACGTATTTACGTATAAAATACAACAATTAAAATGTTTCCTAATTAAGATTGCCAGATGGGGAAAAGTTTTTAGATTTTTTTAATTTACTTTTGAATTGTAATTGTACAAACTGTTACTAGAGTAACTAGAGTAACTATCATAGTAACTTTTTTCTATAAAAAGTAATTAAAGTACTTTGAAACTATAAATTTTCTAAAATGTTCAAGATCAACTAACGGCAGCACTTAAAACTTTCAAATTTGCAAAAAGTATAAGTATGAAACAGAGAAGAAGATAATATTGAAAAGGGATGAAACTTTTTGATTAGTTTTTTTTAATTATTTATTTATTAATTAAATAAAAAAATAGTTAAATATTTTTTTGTTCATTTCTGATGACTTTCGTAATAGAGGATATATCGTAACAACAGAGTACTTGTTTATTTGTTTGTTGTTCAGTGTTTTTCTCTTTCGTTTCATATTTTGTATTATATTTAAAAATGGGGAGCGGGTCACAATTCTACACGCTAAAATGATCTTTTGACAAAATCTTGCTTATTTTATATTGCATTACAAAATCTTTGACGGAAAAAATCTCTGCAAAATATTTTCAAAGGAAAGTTGATTATTGGCTTAATTATTTTTAAAGTGTGTATGTATAAACAAATAGTTAAGAAGGATTTTAACACTGAATTTAAAAGGACGGACGGTCATTTGAATTTTTACAGAATATTTATTACTTACAACTGGAAAAAAAGGCATATGCGATACATATGCCGAATTCTCATACCATCCTTTTGACTTTGTTATTGCAAATGAGAGTTCTAGTATAGATTCTCTATACAAGATTTCGTCTAATATGATTTTGGTATAAAAGATAATGTAGGAAGCGCCTAAAAAAGCTATACTTTTAAATTTTTTTGGCATTTGTTTATAAACAAATAACAGAACAAAAAAAATGTTAGTTGAGTTTTTCTTGTATACATTTTTTTTCAAAAATTTATTATTTGGACATCACAATTCACAATTAATTAAAAAAATATGTACAATAAATAACTTAAATCTACTGTAATCGTAAGCTATGTTGTTGTTTTTTTGTTTTAATTTAAAACTTAACATAAAAATAAATTCCAAAACTTGTATATATATGTATCATATTTGGCAAACTAAATAAATTTCTCTTTATTACCTGTTAAATATATTTTTATATTCATAGGTACAAACATCTTTTTTTAAAATATAAATAAATAAAATAATCGTATTTACTATATTTTACAAATGTACACACGGTACGCATATTTTATATATGTATATAAAAGGTATATGAAATTATATATATATAAATAAATTTATTTTTTTATTAAATCAAACGTACCATCTGCTTCTTGTCTGAACTGAAATACTTTTAAATACTCTCAAAAAACCTTTAACAGCTAAAAAAAATTGGAAACCATCCACCTTAACTATAAAAAGGCAATCCAAAACATTAATTTTTAGTTTATTTTATTGTTATTTTTTTTTGTATTTTTAGTTTGGTTTGTTTTTCTTGTTTCTCAAATTGTTTTTGTAAATATACTATGGCTGCTCCTGTTTCAAATATATATATATATATATATATATGTTGTAAGTTGTAAATTGTAACCCTCACCATTCAACCAACCACCACCATCATTGAATACAAAATATCATCAAGATATTTTTCAATTTCCCTTTTTATTTTTGCACCTTCAACAAAAACCTTTAAAAAAACAGACAACTGAATTGGAACAAAACAACAAAAACTCAAAATTTTTTTTTTAAACCATTTAGTAGTGCCCTTTCATAATAGTTTTTTCTTTCCTTATTTTACGTACGAGTTAGTATGAGTGTGTGTGTATACGTGAATATTTTATGTTTGTTTCCTTTTTAGTTTGAAGGGATAATCAAAAATACAATGAACAGTTCTTACAAATGTATACGCATATTATATTCAATAAAATATTAAAAAGTCTATCATATACACATTTATACATTCATACATGCATACATATATTAATTCTCTTTGTGAAAGGAAAATAATGAAAAAAAAATCCCATAAACAAAAACAAAAAATCCTCTATTAGCACATGAGAAAATATGGAATAATTTAATACTATAATAATTTGTAGTTCGGGAGGTGTTTGTCATTTTTTTGTAAGAAATATTAAAAATCAATATTTGTACGAGTTTTTATTTTATTTAAATTTTCAATTTAAGTTTCCAATGACAATTTAGAGCAAAACCTAAGAACAAAGTACATATCAATTTAGCCTTTAAAAATAATAAAGGAAATAATATTATACAATACTCGTAAGTACATATTTCAATGATATTCAACTTCTGAAAATATGAAATGCTAAAATGGGTGAATGATGATTTTTTAAAGAAATTAACATTTAGCAAAATGTTGGTTTTGATTTGCAAAAAGTTGGTTTGATTTGCTTTAGGTTGATGTTGACTTGCAAAAGGTTGGTTTTGGAGTGCAAAACATGTATTATGAAATTATACCAATACTATTTAATATTTTGATTCAATTATATTATACTATTATTATATTCGATCGTAAGATAAACTATTTTCAGTAATTTTTATTGAAAAAAACTTCTGATCTGTACAGAGATCGAACCCGAACCTCATCTATTGATTAGGCAATCGTATAATCATAATTATCAATATTGAAATTTAAAATTTTGCATACTTTTAGGCTATTTCAGTTTAATTATCAATAGAAAAAAAATTAAAACTTCCGATGAAATTTGATCATATATAAAGGCCTAAGAAGAACCTTTAAATTAAAAAAAAAAGAAATTAATTTATATTAGAACAGGGATATTAAACTGATCAGTATGACGACAAGGGAAATTTTCATTAAAAAGAACTGAAAGGATATTTTGTATTTAAAACTACTCTTTCTAAAAAATACTCCTCCGTTTTTTTATTAAATATCCAAATAATTTAAAAATAAATAAGAAAACATGATTCAATCTCTAGACTCTAATACTACAAAAATCTTGAATATTAAATTTTCAAACTCAGGTATATAATCATATAATTTTTAACATAACAGATAAAATTTATCAAATTAACAGCTACATAACATTTTTGTTTATATACCCATTAAAATAATTTCCATTTTTTCATAGTATTTTAAAAATTAACAGTTAACAAAAGAAAATAAGGAAAATTTTTTGTATTTCTATTTTTAATTTTATGTTTTGAGTTTTTCAATTATTTCATTATTTTGTTTTGGTAGCCTTTTTTTTGTATGTATCTTCCACCACAGCCAGTAACAGAGGGTTGTTTTTATTATGTTTATCAATTGTTCAGTTGAGTATACAGTACAGACAGGTTACAGTTCCATTTCAGTTCAACTAGAACATTCAATCTGAACGAATGTGTTGAGAAATTACGTGCGGGATTTTATAATTTTATTTTCTCATTAATTTTCTTATAAAAGTTTACAAAAAAACAGAAAAACAAATTGTTTGTTTGTGTATTATTTTGAAATGATCTTAGCAACATGTTGCTAGAACAAAATACACAATTAAAGGTTTTTAATTGCCTGGAATTAATTTAATGAAAACATTTAATTATTTTTACGGAATAAATTAATTAAAAATTATTTGAAAAATAACAATAAATTTTAAAATGAAAATTTATATTCAAATTTAAATAATTACCATTTTAATATAGAATTTTATTTTAAAGTCTGCAACACATAATAAATAAAGAAAAAAGTGTCAATTAAAATTGTGTTTTTATATAATTAAAAAATGAAATTTATTTCAATTAAAAACTTTTACATTTCATATAAATTAATTAATAATATTTTAAAAATCAATTAATAAATATCAATAAAATGAAAGTTTTTTTTTAATTGAATTTACAAATTAAAAGTGTTTAAATTGAAATTGAAAATTAAAAAAAAATTAGTGGTAAAATTTAAATAAAATTTAATTAAAAATTAATATTAATTAAAAACAGTTTTTTATGAAATCAAATAAAAGTTTGATTAATGTTTATTAAAAAAGTTTTAATAATTTGCCAAAAAGGACATTAATAACAGTTAAATCAAAAAAACAAAAAAACAGGATTTAAAAATTTAAACACGGAATGTTGCTATTTCCGTTATTTATGAAGTAAATATTAAAAAAAAATAAATTTATATAAAAAATAACATGCACTTAATTTATTTTTTATTTTAAATAAAATTTATTTTTAATACACACCATTTTTTTTTAATTTGTATATTAATTAACATTCATTGCACTTTCTGTACATTTTTATTTTCCATTTAATACAATTATTATAACATTTTTGTGTTTTTTGTTTTGTTTTTTTTTTAATTTAATTGACTGTGAAAATTATTTTATTATTAATTTGTGGGTGTTTTTTATGGTATCATCATCATCATCATTATTAAATAATAATAATAAAAAAAAAAATCATAACAAATCATTAAAATCATAAATCACATTAAAGATGATGCAAGGTTAAAAAATTTAATAATAAGTATATAATGTTGGTAGTCAATGCCAATCTATTGGAATTGTATTAAAATTACATAAAATATTTTTTTAAGTATAAAAGTGTTACTTGAAAAGTTTTAACCTAAAAAATTCATTAAAAGAATAAATTGAAATACAAATATTTCAAATTTGAACTTCCAATCGGATTAAATGATTGCTTTAATGAAAAAAATGAAACTCTAAAGAAAGGAAGACATTGCTACCTTAAATATTTTATAAATTTTATTTTTTATTTAATTTATTTTATTTTTTTTGATTCTTTTATTTTGCAACATGATTATTTGTATCTCTGGATTTATTATTGGCGGAAGGTATATTATTAATATTGTTTTTTTTTTAATAAGTATTATTTAATTGTTTTTATTTTGTCAAAATAAATTAATTATAGTTGAGTAGTTTTTTTTTTTCATAAATAATTAATTAAAATATTTAATTGTCAAAAATATGCCATTGAATATTAATAATAGAATTTTTAAGTTTATTTTAAAATACTTTATTGATTTTTTAAGTCAATTGGTGTATTTCATTTAATTCAAAACCTAAATTCAGATGACGATCGGAGTAAAGTGAGCAGAGAATGCATAGTGTATGCTCAGAGCGTTTAAATTCGATAAAAAATTATTAAGAAATGCCTTACTTTAAAATAAAAGCAATGGCAACTCTTGGTTAAAAAATCGGTTTTTTTAATTTTATAAATAATTTAAGTTTCCTTTCATACCCAAATTTAAAGTAATTGGCGACATGAAATATCAAATTAACAACTGTCAATTTATTATGTTCAGTCGTTTTTGACATATTTTAATGAGTAAGCTTAGTGAGCATGCTCAGAGCGTTTATATTCGATAAAAAGATTAAGAACTGCCTTAATTTTTTACTGGTCAGTTTAAAATAAAAGCTATGGCAACTCTTGGTTAAAAAGTCTGTTTATTTAATTTTTTTTAATTTAAATAATCCTTCATACTCAAATTTAAAGTAATTGGTGACATGAAATGTCAAATTAATAGCTGTAAATTTATAATGTTTAGCTGTTTAATTATGTTTAACATATTTTATAAATAAGTACTAAAATGAGCTCTGGTTGGATGTTCTCCGATTTAAAAAAGAAGCATGAAGAACGCCTAATAGTCGGGCTTTCCAATTACTCTACTATACAGAGCCATGCAGTTTTCGTTCGTTCTTCTGTTAAAAACCCCTAATAAGTGGGTCTTCCAATTACTCTACTACAGCACCATAACAATTGTGTGTGCAAAACAATTTATTCGCATTTTTAAACGTTTCTTGAACTTTTCTAAAACATTTTACTTTTAATATATATTTAATTGTGTAAAAATGGAATAAAATTTTTATAAATAAAATTCTTGACACAATTTCTTTTATGTCTCTCTTTCTCTTAAAAAAAATCAGACATTTACTTAAAATGACAAAAAAAAAACGAAATTTCGTTATTAAATTAAATGCGACACATTTAAATTTAAATTTTCGTTTATTTTTTTTTTTTTTTATTACATACATATTTTCATTTCATCTTATAATTTAGAATTTTTCCAAGTTTCCAAAATAGTAAAAACAAAAAATAAAGTACACATAAACAAAAACAAAATTGAATAATATAATGAGAAAATGTATATATATACTGGTACATACATATATATTCAGGAAAATTCTTCATATCATTTTCCTGGTATCCATAGTACTATCACTTCACTTAAAAACGTTTCTTTCCTCTTCAACTTTTATTTTTATCGCTATAGCAATTTACAAAAACTGCCAACCCCTGCTTCCACCCCCTGCGCTTTATTTGTCGTATATTGGTACACATTATATTAAAACCCGTACCGCGTTTAGGTGAAGTGAAATGATATGATCCTATTTTTCATTTCGGTACATTTAAGTAGAATTTATTTCAACTTTAAGATTTCAACTTTAAATTCAAAAGCAGAACTGACTAAATTTTGATATGACAACTGAAAGTGTAACATGCAATAAAAAAACGTTGAAGTTAAAAAAAAAAAAAAATTACAACCAGAAGGAAACTGAAAAAAAAAAAAATGTTTATGTCATAAAATAAAATTTTATCTGAGGTGTTAAATATTAAGGTGAAAATATTTGAAGAAATTCTCATGCCTTATTTTCTGAACTTTATAAATTTCTTGACATTTAACTTAAATTATGGGGCTATTTTTTTAAATGCTCTCTTGTAACCAATTTTAAGTATTTTTCTTCATTTAGTTTAAGTACTTTTTGTGTTCTGTTTTTTTTTTTGCACATTACTGCATATTTAAGCTTTACAAATAGGCTTTGAATTGAAAATATTCAATTTATGAGGGTGGGAAACCTTAAAAATGCCTAATAATAAAAAATAATTTAAATAATCAATAAAATTCATAATTCTTTACCATAAGTATTCTTTTGCAAATATTTTACACAAAAAAACAATATTAAATTTAATAAATAACACCTTCCTTTTATTAAGTACCTAGCACATGCAATTATATTACATAATCTTAGTTTTCAAAACTATATACAATTTTAAAATTATTATTATATATAATTTAAAATAATTAAAAAAAACAAAATTTTTAATTTATTTAATTATTTCCAATTAAATATAATAATTTTTAATTGAAGTTATTTAACCCTTAATTGGAAATTGGAACAAATTATATACATTCGGAAAAAATAAATGATTAAATTCCGAAAATTCGATAACGACAAATTATTATATTTAATACTCCCCAACAATAATGATTATTACATAAAAACTTTAATATATTTGAGGGTGTCATCAATTGACGCCAATTGGAAAATACAAAAATAATAATTTATCTTGCACCAGTCAGTACCAGTACCAAGTTCAAGTAAAAAAAAAAAAAACAAAGTAATCATTTAATGTAATTAATTATAAAAATCGATCAGAATGTTAATCGTGTAAATGTGAAATGAAATCAAATTTAAATTAAAGTGAGAATATTTAGTAGATCCCCAAATTTAAAAATTTCGGGTTCTGTTTTTTTTTTTCTTTTGAATTTTAATTAAAAAATATCTTATAATATGTTTTCTCAATATTTATATGATAAAGAACAATTAATAATAATCCCATTTCGAATTGAATATCAATAATTACTTATAGATACAAAAACCAAAATAAAAATTAGGATCCCATGACCTTTTATACACTTACCGTCTTTTTTATATTTAAAAAGTTATTTATATTCAAAAAAAAAATATCAAATGTGATAAATATACCATAAACTTCATTTATTATATGATTTGATTGATTTGTTTCTTTTATCGCATATTCATTCATTTTACAGGACTTGATTTGGAGATTGGGATTAAGTAAATTTAAGAAACAATCAAATAATTTCTTTAAATATTTGTAAATTCATTTATTCATTTCACATTTGTTTTTTTTTTCAATTTATATTCTAATGAACCCAATTTTTTTTTTATTATTATTATAATTTAGTTTTTTAATTTTTTTTTTAATTTCTTATGGTTCTTTCTTGTAATTCTTCTTGTAAAACAAAACAGTTCAGTCCCTCTGATCAAATACAATAATTTATTACCTTTGTATCTATAAGTTGAACACCTTTCAACATTTGAAAATGTATTTATAAATATATATTTTTTTTTTCATTTGAATAGTTTTTATAGTTCTCTTTGTCTAGCCTCTTATAGTTGGTTTTTTTTATATATATACGAATATATATATATAATTATTAGAAAAAAAAAATCATAAAACTGGAAAAACTGAAAAAACAATAGTTTTAACCAATTAAATCATGCTGCTGATGATGACTATGATGATTAGAGAAACTAAATAAAGAATTCTATCAAAATTCAATCCAAATTCGATGAATTCTAAAAATAAATTGTATTATATATATATGTATAAAATATAACAAAATTATTGTATCTATATCTATATATATATATATATATAAATTAAGTTCAGCTACCGTATTTATCTATCAAAATGACGTTTATTAAAAAATCTGAAGATTTCACAAAAAAACACAAACCTATAAAATTAATAGTCTGGATCGTATTTAATTCATTTTACTGCATTTTGGATCCATTTAAAATTCGGTTGTCTATAGTTTTTTTTTTTAATAACAACTTAACAATTTATGTACAATTTCAAACGTTAAATTCTGATTATAAGATACCTATATAGTATAATATATATACAAAGAATTGAGTTTACCTTAATAGAATCTTCTTTCTGATATGTGGTTTTTTTTTTTTTGTTTAATTCTCTTTAAAGGGTCTAACCCCCATTTTATAGCTGTCGTATATTCAGTTAAAAAAAACTTATTTTTACATGATTTTCTTTTATATTTGAAAAATTGAAGAAAGAAAAAAAACCCATGAAAGAAAATAAAAAAAAAGAAAAAACATTTTTTTGATGTCTGTTATTAAAATATAATTATATGTACATATATAAATATTTTTTTTTAATGTGACTAGTGGTGTTTTACATCCAAACTTCTATTATATTTAAAGGTATATCTTTTGTTACGCGATATTCCTAGGGAGCTGAACTTTAAATATATGTATATACACATTTATATATATATAGTTAGAAGGTTAGCCGCGCCATAATAAAAAATTATTATTTTATTTTTTCATTTTAACAAATAAAATATAAATTTAAAATGAACTGAATTGATTTCAAAAAAAATTAACACACCACAGAGGGTATGTGTATAACTTTCCTTATATCTCACCATAGTCTTTCTTTTATGCCTATTCATTTCTTTTATTAAAAAATACAAAAAAAAAAATAATAAAAATAGAAATAATTCCTTAAATATGGAAATAAATATACACAAAATAATGAAAAGATAAATTATAATTTATTTACACATACCTGGTGTGCATTAATTCTAGTGTAAATGAATCTTACCTTAAAATCCTGATTTTTTGTTACCCAAAAAAACAAAAATTTTTCTTTTATAAAATTCGGTTAAAAGACCAGCTGATTTTAATTCAACATATACATACAATACAATTGAAAGGAAGGAATTGAAATGCATTGTCATATAAATGTGATTGCAAAAAAGTATGAATGAAATGAATTAATCATCTATCGCTTTTTCTTTATATCTCTGTCTTTTTCTTAATTTCAGTTTCCTGTATTTTTTACTTAAATTATTTTAACGGATTTATTTTTAAAATCATCTTCTATGTATCTAATCTAGTTTAATTTAATATTGTATCTACAAGATACATTTATATATATTAAATATCAATCAGGTTTGTAATTAGTAATTGCTAATTACTTAATTATAGATACAGTTTATTTTACAATTATTATAAATTACTTTAATTTTATGTAATATTATCTAAATTACAATTAATAGGCATCTGTCATAAAAGTTTCAGAACCTAATTAATAATAAATTAATAAATAATATTTTAAATGTTGTAATGCAATCTTAATTAATTACCTATAGAAGTTTAATATATATATGTACCTAAGAAATTTAAATTACCATTTTTTTTTAATTTCCTGTGCATTGTTAAGAAACTTTTTTAAATAATTTTATTTAAAATATAAAATATATCAATTTGTATTTTATTATGAGTTAATTTGATTTTCAATGTTTATACACATTTTAATTTTATACTTTCAGCATCTCAAGGTAAATTGGTTGATAAAGTTCACATAGAAAGTGGTTTTTATTTATTTCATTTTTTTTTTTATAAAAGTAATCAACCAGATATTTCAATTCATAGTATATGTTTTTTAATAATCAGAATTCAATATTTATTAATTTTTTATTTTTTTAATTTATTTATTAAAAATAAAAATTGAATTAATTAAAAATTGCAGTTATCAAAAAATTTATTCTAAAACGACTGTTTTTTTTTTTTGCATTGCAATTTCAAATTTTGGTAACACCTTTTCCCCAAAATGTACACAAACACAACACAATTTGTATTTTCTTTCATTCAAAAATGCTAAAAACAAATGAGGTGGAAGAAAATACTGTGAAAAGAGAGAGTGAGAGAGAATATTGAACTAAAAATATTCGCAATGTTAATTAATTCTTGCATTTCCACCTTTTAACACTTGACAGAAAAAAAAACTAAAGAAAACTTTTTTTACCATTTAGTCACTTTTGTTTTTCTTTTTTTTTTTTGTTTTAACTGTACCCTAAAAACAAAAAAATGTACCGTTTGTTCTTTCTAAAAAAAAAAAGAGTAAAATTTAACAGTTAACACTTAACTCTCACTTTTATTAAACATATTTGAATGTTTCTGTGTTTTTCTTTTGTAGCGCACAACACAATGTTAAAAAAAAAAACGCCGTTACACTACGTAAAATTGCGTCATTGCTTGATGTTATGATTGTAAAATTGCGATCATTTTGACAATTCCATTGCAGCAATCATTTTTAATTTTTTATCCATTCTAATTTTTTTTTTTAATTCTGCACTCTTTACTCTTACACTTTTAACATTTTAACATTTTTACTGTAAATTTGCAATTGTTTTTGACTATTCGCTCTTCCCATGCCATACCCATACCAATTCCACAAGTTTTCATTTTATATGTATAGCTACAGTTATTTTTGTTTTTGTTTTTTGTAATGGTCTGATGGTCGGAAATCAAATGTTGGGTTTATTTTGTTTTTATTTTTCTTTTATTTTTTAATTCTTCTATTCATATTCGATTTTAAGAACAACGGTAGATTGATTTTGTAACTGGGTTTTTTAAAAGCGAGGTTTTCTCAGTTATTTTGTATCTCATACAATAGACAGTTTTTAGTTTTAAGACGAATTTTTTGATATGAACAACGCTGGTTCATAAAACGCGGTTAATTTAAAAAAAATATATATATATATTTTACGAACTTTTTATTGAAAACATTTTTATAATAAAACGAATTTTGCTTTCTTTTTAAATCTGGGAATAAATTTTTTAAAAATAATAAAACAAAAGTATAGAAAAAACATTAAATTAAAAAAAAAATACCAATTTTCTGTGAAAAACACAATTTACTCTGGTTGGAAATTTCTTAATCTTGTTTTGAATAATTTATTTTGAAGTGTGATTTATATTTTACAAAATTTTATACAAAATTCTAATTAAAAATTGAAAAACTCAAAGAATAAAATTTGAAAATATTTTAAAACTAAATATAATTTTAAAATAAAAATAATATTGTGATAATTTGCTTAAATATTTCTGAAAATAAAATAATTGTTGTGTTGTATTGTGTTGTGTTGCATTGTTTCATGGTTTTGTTTTGTAAAAATTAAAAAAAAAAAAATATTTGAATATTGTGAAAAATAGTTAATAGTTGATAATTTTGCTTTTATAAATAAATTCATATATATATATATATACATATATGTATATTCATACTTATCATAGCTAATAATATTATTACATATAGGTAGTTTGATATTTTTTTATCCAATTACATTTGCATAACATACATTTCCTTCATACATATATAAGAAGGTTGTTCAAATACATTTATTTGTTTTTATTTTAATTTTTGGATTTAAAAACCATTGATTCGAAAAAGTTGACATAATTTTAGGGTGTTTACCTGTCTGAAGGGTTTTAAAAATTGCGTAAGTTCAATGTAGTTGTTATTATAATGAGTAATAATGCTATATGAAGTAATTTATAATCTTCTGCTTTTTGTTTTATTCATTTAAATCATAATTAAGTTTAGTTTTGCTTAAAAATTATATAACGACACCAATTTTTTTTTTTAAAATAATTTATTTGAAATAAAAATTTCAAAATTAATTTATTTCATTTATTTTTCATATTTTCAGTTTCCCACAAAAGGTAATCGATCGTTCCCAAACGGGACAATATACCGCTTTACCAGGACCTGGTTCAATATCATCACAATCCACAAGTAGTGGTATTGGTGGTTATGTATACTTACAACCATCTCAACAACATTATGCGCCACCACCATCATCACAACAACAACAGCAACAACAAATAATTTATCAACATCAGCCATCTTCACATCAAATGTGTCATCAAGGTTCATTAATTAGTGGTGGATCTTCAACATCATCATCAAATATTGGTATTGTTGGTGGTAGTATTGGTGTTTCTAGCACTGCTGGTTTATCATCAAATAATAGTATAGTATCAAATTCATCAACACAACAATCACATTATAGTAATCATACACATCAGCATCATCATCATATACATCATGGTGTTGGTGCTGGTACAATTAATGCTAATGTTACCGGTATACCAAGTGGACATCCACATCATGGTGGCGCTATTGTTGTTGCTGGTAGCGGTGTTGGTACAGGTGTCGGAAATTCTGCATTACAAACAATGCATAAAAAGAATTCAGTACGAAATAATGGTGATGTTTTAAAAAGAACCAGAGGACCACAATCAGCGTAAGTAAAAAAAAAAATAACAAGGAAATCATATATATATACAAAGATGCATGTTATTTATTCAAATTTAAGAACTTCCTGATTTATTCATACTAACACAATAAACTGAACGGATATTTATTTAAATAATGTAAACCACTTTCTTGTTCAAAGTAATTAATTACAAACCTTTTTTTTAAATCTTGGGAGTTTAACCATTCATTCATAAAATAATAATGGAATAGAAGTTTCTATGTATGCATATAGGTTATATAAGGAAGGAAGCATTAAACTAGTATTTAATGGTTATGTAAAACAATTATTAAGTTCATACATAATTTAAATTTGAATTCTATTCATGTTCTTCTTCCATATTTCAAAAAAAAAAAAAGAAGACCTCCATTATTATTCTTTTTTTTTTTTAAATTAAGCGTTACGATTTGAATTGAATATACATAAAATGTATATTATTATTATTAATATTAGGTATCCAAGGTTGATTTTTTTGTTTTTATTAAGAAGTTGTACGTTTATTATTATTAAAATGAACTTTTAATTTGAATAAGTATTGAATTTCATTTTAAATTCAAACATTTTTAAAACTCAAGTATTTAACAAATAATAAAAAGTTTTTTTATGGTTTTCTAACTTTTTTTTAGTTAAAAAAAAATTAATATAAAACTGAACACTTAATTATAAAGTTACAGTCTTTTTCCATATTATGACGCATATAATATAAATAAAAATGGTTTTAATGTCATTTCATTTTTAAAAAATGTTTAATAATCGTCAATTGCTGTACTAAAATTTAATTTAAAAAAATTAAAACTACATATAGATTATATATATATATATTAATTTAATATGTACAACGGAAGGAGATTCCATTTATAGCAATTGAAAATCTTTTGTTTAAAATAAATAAAAAATTATCAGATTTTCAACCTGATTGCGAGTTCTTTTAAAAGTTGACAATGAAACAACGTTCATTGTTTTAAAGTAATTTTTTTATTAATATACATATTTATTTATATATATATATATATTTTTTGTTTGTTTCCATAACAATTGTCTCCGGTAATTTATACAATAAATAAAAAAAAAAACAAAAAAAAAACAAATTATTTAATATTGCTATAAAAAATTACGCAGACAAAGTTTCAAATTTGCAAAAACAAAAAAAAAACATAAAATTTTGCAATTTTTATTAATTTTCGCGAAAAGTCATTTATAAACTTTTACAATAGGGACTAATGGTAAAGTGTTAAGGTATATTATCAACTAATGATGATTACAACCAAATGACAGAGCACTTCCGATCAATATTAGGTATATATACATGCATATTTCATTCATGAATTTTTATATACATAGTATTATATACAATCTGTTCTTCATTGTTTCATTTGAAGCTGAACATTGACATCAATTTAAACAATAATGTCACTATATATTTTTTGCTCATATGACAATTTTGTATCATGCATACAATCAAATTATAAATTAAACTTTGCAAAAGTAAAAGATCTGCTATCATGCATGGGAATCTTAATCTTTTTTAATTTACTTTTATTTAATATTTATATATATAGTATACACAACTATATATATACGTACTTACTTCAATTCTCTCAGGCAAAGTTTTTACATAAAGAAATTTTCAATTTCATTCAATTTTTATTATTTTTTTTTTGTAATTAAAACAAATTATTATCGTCCAAGATGACGTTTGTATATAAGTTTTTTTTCTACTTCCGTTTATTTTTCAAAAATTACTTGTATATGTTGCGGCATTTTAAATCGATTGTGTTATGGTCTTTTCTCGCATCTTGAGTTGTTGATTATATCCGGTTTTTTTTTTTTTGTGTTTTGGGTTTTTTGAGAGAAAAAACTTCATCCAAACTCAAAGCGAAGTAAAGTATAAGATGAAAAATCTATTGAGATAATATACCTGTTCAAATGTTAGTAAATTACTGGTTTGATATGTTGGTATGGGGAATGACTTGATTAAAAGGATTTTTAAAAAAATTCATTACAGGAAGATATTTCTTGATTAATGAAATGAGATTATGTAAACAAACGCTTTCTATTTTATTTATTCACATGATGATATTATGCTTAAAATTTTTTACAAATTAAATATTTATAACAAATTATTGTATAGAATTACTGGATCGTTGGAGCTTTTAAAATCAATTACAGACATCTTAATTTCAAATTCGGTGAAATGAATTAATAATTTATTATTTGAATTTTTAAAAACGAATTTATTTAAAATTTAATTTTAATCACCAATTATAACTATATAATTTTTATTATTTATTTATTATTCCCAAATGGTGTATAAAATTATTGTTCGATTGTACTTAATTATTATTAGGGTACTTATCCAATATTCATTAAAAATTATTCATCCGATTTGAAATTTAACCAATTCATTAATTAATATTATGTACAAAAATTTATAAACAAAAAAAAACTATCAAATTTATTCTGAAAACTTACCTCACCTGTTCTGTTTATTTTGTATTTCATTTTCAATTTAAAAAAATTAATTTTTTTTATTTAAACAACTAATGAAAAAAACTTATTTATAAAAAGCACATTTTCAAAATTATATAGTGTTTCATTTACTGAGTTTAATTATAGGAATATATATATACTAAATTACTAATTTATAAAAATGGGAAATTTTTAATTCCTAATAGCTTAGGTTCCTAAATTTGTACTAAGCAAAAAAACAATTTGGACAGATATTCAAGTTACAGAAGTT
This sequence comes from Dolichopus griseipennis, assembly GCA_963082915.1. Lineage (NCBI taxonomy): Eukaryota > Metazoa > Arthropoda > Insecta > Diptera > Dolichopodidae > Dolichopus > Dolichopus griseipennis. The sequence goes on along the minus strand of OY720443.1, from coordinate 2,453,597 downwards.
TAAAAATAGCAAAATTTCAATTTTCGGTTCCTAACAACTCCTAAACATGGGGCGTGATAAAAAAGTTTTCTTAACTGGCATGTTCAACTTATACCAAAATTTCAAGTTTATACAGAAAAAGGGGCTACAAAAAACAGTTCTTCTATGAAATTATTTTTTTTTGCAAAATCTACCGGCAATTTTCATCCGTACCCCACCCGTTGTTAACCAGTAAAAGTTTTTGTAAACATACGAAAGGACGGACAGAGTGAAACTGTAAAGGCACAATTTTATAAAATCTTTTGAAAATATACTAAAAACTTAGGTATACTATTCAAATACAAGAAATTCAAAAAAAATTTCCTGAATGAAAAAACGGAGAGGGGTTCAAAAACAAGATTTAGATATTTTAAGTTTTTTTTTTAAAACGGGAAACAATCGAAAAGTTTGATTAATACTAAATACATATATATAAAATAAGCTTTCGAATGTTCTTTGTTTGAACTTGTTTAAAAAAAATTTTAAACATTGATTAGTGTTTATTGATTACTTAAAAAAAATGATTTTATATTAAAAGAGTAAGAGCTTAAAAAGTTTTAGTGACAAACAAAGAAGTTTGAAAGACTACCAGTTTTACTTTCAGTTTTCCTTCCTTTCGGAATAATTTTTAGAAACACTGACAAGGTGTATGTAATAACTAATTAACTGATGGAGAAGACTGACGTTAGATTTATTTTTATATTGCCCAATAGTAATAGCAATATTGTCAGGCGTAACCTGAAGTCTTAGAAATATTTAATTCTATAACACCAGCTTTGGTAATGAGCTGATAATACTATTTAACATCAGTAGAGTATGATCAGATCAGTATTGAACTCCGAAAATATTGATAAAAAAACTGGCAGTCTCTATACTAAGGTATTAATTCTTTATCAAGTAAAGACGACTTTCTTAACGGCTGGGTGGCACAGTGGTTATAGTGCCAACCTTTCATGCGAAAGGCCATGGTTCAAATCCCGGTGAAAGTGAAAAGATTTTTCTGGTTTTCGAATCCACTCAGCTACCTTTTGCCATTGGTTCAAATTATATGTGGAATTCATTTGATCAGTTCTAATATATGAATATATTTCCCCCTGTTCCGACATTCACTTATATAGTCAGGCTGTATAAGTGAACTGTTCACAGAGCGTGTTAACTGTTCACTGTTTAGCCTATACCAGTGAACAGTTAGCACGTATAGGTGCCGGCAAAAAAAAAGAAAAAATTTTATTCTATATAATACCTTCCATATTCATGACTATCATTTTTATAGTCATCATTTTCTGAGTGAATAGCTGGAAATTGGTAGACAAAATGGTTGTTATTCAAAATTTTTCTTAAAGAGGCTTTCTTAAATAGATTAAGCTATCTTTAAAATTATAATATTATCCATAAACATACAATATACTTATGGAATTACCGGCACATTTGTATCTAAATACACATTTCTAAAATTTTGAAATGAAAAAGAAAACTCATTTTGATTAAAATCAATCAAACCACTTTTAAATAATAATAATAATGATAATAATAATGAGAAAAACTGAAAGCTAAATACAAAACAATTTAATGAATATAGATTTAATAAAAGATGTCTTAAAGATTTGTCATTTATATCTAATTGCTTATAATGAACATATGCTTTATCTTTTGTGATAAAAAAAAAAAAAACCAAAATTGAAGGTAATGAAAGTCAGATAAATTGACTGATACCACTTCTCCACTTTATACTTATCTTTTTTGAATATCAACTCACTTATATTTCTTTTTTTTATTTATTATATTTTTGTTATGCTTAACAATCAGTTAATTTTTACATCCATAAATCTAATTTGTAATTTCTTCTTGTATACATATATTATTTTGTATTATTATTTATATTATTTATTTATTTATTTACATAGAGTTTTTTTTTTGTACATAACTATATAAAAAAAAATCACTATCTTTTTAGGTTTGATGGCCTCAATTTCCCTTATTACTCTGTCTCTATTTCATTTCTTACAAAAATATAAAATAAAAAATTAACTTGACTTTTGTCGTCTGTATATAATATGCAGAATAACTTTAAAATTTAATTTCTTAAAGTTTGAACTAAACCGACGTGATTAAGTGTAAAGTCATTGTAATTCACTAGAGTAGCATGATATTTTTTTAATTCCCTATCTCTCTCTTACTTTGATGTCTTTCTTTCTTTCTTCATTTTTTTTTTGGAAAGAAAGGTACATAAATTAATTTATTAAAATAAAATTTATTATTTTACGAAAGTTTTTTTGGTTTATTTGCCGTAATTTGAATTCATGTGACTTTAAAATAGACAAAATGATGTTTTTTTTTGGATGTTAAATTAGCAAAAATTAAATGATAATACGTACAAAATTAACAAAACTTTATTTTTGTCATTAGTAATTCTATGTATACAGAGAAAATTAATTTTAAAAGTAACTTGATATAATTTTAAAAACAACTTTAAAATTAAAAAAAAGAGTCACAAAATTTTTTAATGAAAACATAAATTGATCCCAATTTATTATGATAATTTTGTTTTTTTTTTTTTTAAATAGTGATTTAAAAAACCATTTGAACATTGAATCAATCTATGGAATTGTCAATCATGAGTAAAATTTTTCACTTCTATGTTTTTAACTTTTTGTTTAAAAAAAAATGTTCAAAAGGGCGGTAAAATTCAGGGACCTCTTAGTGAAGTAATGCTTGGCAATAAATTAAATTAATACGGCTGGCACAGTGGTTAGATTACCAATCTTTTATGCAAAAGGCACGTGTTTGAATCCTATTGAAAGTGGAAAAGTTATTATCTGGTTTTTAATTCGATTCAGCTATTATCACCCCCCCCATTGGGTTAAAATTAATGGCTTAATCAATAATTTATAATTATATATCTTTAAAAAAAAAAAAACACACAACAAAACAAATAATTTAATTGAATAATATAACTCACAGATATTGAATACCATATAACTCAAATACAACAATTATTACAATATGAACAAAATAGAACTGTATCTATTGAATATCTAAAACGTTTCTACATGTTATAAAACTCTAGTACTTTCTCATGTTTAAATTGATCATTAAATATAATATGTCCCCCTGTAACAACATGTACCTATGGTTTAGACACCCTTATTAGTCTATCTGTTAAACAGTTAGCACTTAAAAAAAAAATAGAATTCGATTATAGGTATTTGATTAATTTTGGAAAACTTATCATTGGAAACCAGCAAAAGTTTGAATTTCTGCATCAATTACAAAAGTTATTATTAAAAATGAAAGTGTAAAAGAAACATTTAACCACTTTGTAAATTGAATTTGTAAAAAAAAAAAAACAAAATAAAATGAAAATCATTCACTTTTCCAATTTTCTTTAATTAGTTCAGCTAAAACTTAATTCTTTTTTTTGTAGTAGTCACCACTTACCACTCACCATACGTTTTAGTTTTGTTTTTAGCTTATTATTAAAAGTACACTTAAAAATTAGAAACTTTTTTAAGTTACACACTTTTATATAAATATAAAATATATATATATAACATATGTTACGTACTTTTACACTTCCGATTTTATTCAATTAAATTTATTTCTATAAAAAAAAAACAAAAATTAATAAATAAAAGAAAAGTAGGTGTATAATGCTATTATTAACTTAGCCCAATATTCAATTTCATTCTTTTGACTTTCATCTATATATAGGTAAATATCTATAGCTATACTTTCTATAATACTACATAGGTGTAAAAAATTTACTGACCAAAATACAAAAATTTCACTTCCCTATACAGAATATTATTGTATATATATATATATACATATTATATGTATATATATATTAATATGAAGAATAAAAATGAACCATTGACCCTCTTTTGTCTCACTTTTTTTTTTTTAATATTTTTAGGTTATTTTTAGAGTTCAGTTTACCCAGTTGCGTGTATGGTTAATTATTATTTGCTATTTTTAAATTTTTTTGTATTTTGTACATACATATGTACTTAAATATATATTTATGGAGATAGATGGCAATATGTTATACCTAGCATTTACTTCTTTTTATTATTAAAAAATATAACCAGACCAGATCATATGTTTGTCACAAATTCACAAATTATATTTTAATGATTTTGCTGATTATTTTATATTTTATTTTGTTTTCTGCTACTGTTTTATTTGTTACCTTGTATTTTAATGTTTTTCCATCAAAATATTTTATTGTTTTATTTTTTCTGAAATCAAAAAACAAATTCATTTTTAGAAAAACAAAAAAAAATGGACACAAAAAAAGCTTTTAATGATGTATTCAGGTAACACAAAAAAAAAAAACAAAAACAAGGAACAAAACAAGAAGACAAATGTATCCTACATTCACTAATTATGTTCGATCCAATTTTTTAAACGGATGCTTCAATAATGATGACGTACAATATCAACTATTAAAAAATTCATGATATATTGTTATATTTATAACTCTTAAAATACTATATTTAACTGTGATTGTGGGTGGATTGTATCTCATAAATATATATACATATATATATATGTACATATTTATTTTCATTTCATTTTACTTTCTATCTCAAAAAAATAGAAATTCTAGTTAAAAAGTTTTCCCCCTAGAGTATTTCAGACTTTTTATTTTTTATTTATTTTAAATAGAAAAGTTAAGTGAGAATTGAATTGACTTTCATTCAGAATCATATAGAAAAGGAATCAAAAAATAAAAAAAAAATGTTATGAGAATCGATTTGTGCTTTTTTAAATAACAAAAGAATGAAAAAAATGAAATAAAAAGAAAAAGAAAAAAAAACTAGTTAATAATAAACAAACCAGTAAAATACGAATTGAATTCGGTTTTCAATTCTGTTCTTATACGATACGATATATGTCGCAAAAAAAATTCCAAAATATAAAATAAAAATTGCTTGCTTGCTTTTATTTATTGACAGTATTATTATATAAAATAAAAAAAATAACCTGTAGAATAATTTGACTACAGTAAAGCAATAGAGTTTTTAAACATTCATTTAAATATAATGGTAGAATACCATTTAAACTTTAAACAAGTCGTGAAGATTGAAGTCTGACAACCATAAATACGACGAACTCCAATAAATATCGCTCTAGATTGTCGGAGCATAATCCTGCAGAGATGGAGTTAAGTCTAATGAATATGACATTAAGTTTAATTAAATTTTTAAATTAGAGTAAAAAATTTAAATTTTTTTTTTGCACCTAGAATTATGCAATTAATATATATTATTATGCAATATTATAATACTTTTGAAATTATTATGTTAAAGTGTCAAATGTCATTAAATGCCTGTTAAATGAAATGTTGCATGAAAATCTATAAATTTTGAGTTTCGATTGATTTAACTTTTGTCGGCTATTTGTCGTATTGAATTTAAGAACTTGTATTCAAATTGTATTTTAAGGATTAAAACACTTTGTAAATTAGAACGACTAAAATTTTGAGATGAAAACTTAAAATGAAACCTTTTATTTATGTTTAAATAACTGAATTGTGTTCTCCGTACTCCTCCCCCGTATGAAATTATCTGATCAATAGCGTAGTGATTAAAGTCATCGATCATTCAAGTTGAAAATCCCGAATTCAATCTCAGATAATATCTAATAAAAAAAAATTGTATGATTTTATAGTATTAGTTTATATCGCAATATTAAATAAGATTATACAAAAATATATTTATAATTCTTGTGCAAGAAAAAAATGGGCCACAAAATTAACATTTGTATATTGTATTCATAATCTTATACAATAGCTACAACCGAGGAATTACCGGCTTAGTGAGTATAAAGACTAAAGAAACTGAAGCTTAGTCTAAATGACTTGGTGATAAAGGAATAATTAAAAAAATTTTGCAATTAATACTTAATAATAACTAAACTATTTCATTAGAATTCAAATTGCATTAAAACAAAGAAATAACCTTGAAATTGTGTAATTAACAATATAATTATAAATTACAATACTATACATTATTTTATTTCCCTTAGTTACAACAACTTTATCATATCATACATTCACATTTCAAATGCTAATATTTAACTTCACTATAAGTACATTTTATTTATTATTTTATAATATTATTCATCTCAAATTGTTTTTTTTTATTCTTTGTTTTCTTTCATTTTTTTTTTTTCTATATTTAATATTTATAAACAAATATTTTTTTGATAAAGTCAAAATACTCCCATCAAATACTGTACCATCTTCAGGGTATACGTAACAAAAACGAATGATAATTTTTTTTCTTTTATTTTTTTTTTTATTTACATTTCTATATATACAAAACATATGTTTTCAAATAAATATATATGCATTTTATATATGTATATATATATATACATCTAGTTATGTATGAGTGCAAATATGAGGGCGTCAAGTTCACTGCTATTATTTAAGTTTTAGTTTTTTTAGTATTGTAAAAATGCATCATACTTTAAGTCATAAATAACGGTACAAAAAAAAAATATTTATAATTATTACCATAAATATTTTAATTTTATATTAATTATAAAATTTTTAATTTATTTCAAATGGTTAAATAAATAAATTAAATTAAAATTAAAGAATTGTAATTCTGTTTTAAAAGTTTTTAATTAAAACTCGAATACATTTCATTTTTTTTGTGATAATAAATTAATTAGTTAGGTTATAAAAAAACAAAAACTGTTACTTAGGTTATAAAGTAACTAAAGTAACAAAATCTATCTTATGGATATATTGTGATAACATAAAATTGAAAAAAAATTAAAAACAAGTAATTATTCCACTTATTATTTTTTATCTTAATGTATTTTGTTGTTGTTTTTTTCTACCGGATTACCGAATAATTTCGAATTATTAAAAAAAAGTTGGTTATTGTTGTTACTGAGGTAAAAGTTAAAAAAAAAAAAAAAAATACGATAAAATTGCAAAATTTTTTTTTTTAACTTATTTTTACCTCTGATAATGGTTTTAAGCTTTAGCAGTTGCGTCAATAAGAAAATAAAAATATAATTTTAAAGGTAAATACAATAAATGAAAAATTTTTATAATTATATTTGTTACTTTTTAATTTTCGAAATTTCAAAAAAAAAAAAAATTAATAAAAAAAGTATTTTTTTTATTTTTTAAAATATAATGTGTGTGTGCAAGAAAAAACGCATTTTTAATGATGAAATTGAATTACGAGAGTTTTTATTGTGGTCTTTCATTATCGTGCGGTGGTATTTCAATTTCAAATCAAATAATTTCATAATTTATTTTAAAAGTAAATATAATATTATTAACCACAATACCTTACTAATAAGGTATATGTATATATATCTATGTACGAATAAGTATCTAAAAAAATTAATATTAGGTAAATTAAGTTTAAAAAAATCGAGTTAATTTGTATCTTATCTTAGTTCAGCTCAGCTGTCGCTATTATTTACTTTGCTTTGCTTCTATATATCTGGTTATTAAGCTTTTATTTTGCAAGTAAATAAAAAATATCTTAAGATAAAAAAAAAGTAAATAATAAAAAACCAAAAAAAAAAACAAGAAAAACAAAATAACATATTAAAAATACGTAACAACATTTGTAAACATTTTGAAAAAAAAAAAAAAAAAAAAAAAACAAATATTAAATAATTCAGTATTAAAAACATTAATTGAATTGCCTATAATGAAAAATTTTAAAATACATTTTGATAATAAATTATATTTTGTAAATTATTTTAATGACCTTATATTAATTAGTATAATAAAGTTTTAAATTGGATTAGGTGATTAGTAAATACTACAGTAATATAGAGATCAGTGAAAGTAATAAAAAGTGATCATGTCTGATGCTAAAATTGAATGCAACGTAATTTTTTAATATCTTGTATATCTCTGATCAGAAGAAAATAGTCTTGTTATTTAGGGGCTAGGTTGGTTTAATGAGACAACTCTTTTAATTTGAAGATTTCTGAGAATTTGTGGCGCATGGTTGTCAACTTGAATACGTTATCTTATAAAATTAACAATCTTCTTAGTCTTTATGATAGACTTATCACATTATCATTTTTGTTGTATATGGATCGTTTCTTTAATTATTTTTATTTCTCCTGATGACTTTAAATGTTCATTCATTATACTCGTTTATACCTCGTGTCTGCTATATTTTCTGTAACTCAATTCCTAGTATTCATAAGAAAATTAATGTTTACCTTAAAATAAATAAAAATAAATTTAATCAAATTACATTCCAATTTAAAAACTTCAAATAAATTCTTAAAACAAATATGATATAAACATTATATAAGAGTCAAAAATATTAAAATTCCTTCAATCATCCTCCAGTCTCTCCACCTTATATTTTATATAGTAAAAATATATAAATAAAAAAAAAAAAACTTCAATATTTATTAAAAACTCGAAATTCTTTGTTTAAAAATAAATAAATAAAATAAATTTAAAAAAAAATAAAAGTAAATAAATCAAGTTAAAACCTTGAATATTAGTTTTAATACTAAAATTTTAACAAACAATTTTTTGCAAAATGACCCTGATTTGGAAGTTTTTTTAAGTTAAAAAAAAATTGAGATCCAACCAAATATTATGAATATAAACTAAAAACATGGTTTTTAATAATTAATTAAAATCAATAAATAATACAATATTATCACGAATTTTAATTTTTACAATTTTTGTAAAAGAATCGACTGACAAGACGATTCCAGTTAGACGCTAGAATGGAACTTCTACTAGCAATAAGCACATTTACGTTTTTGAGATGAAATAAATTCGAAATTACGTTGATCATCATAATTAATAAAAGGTGAGATCGACATTGATTCTCTCTCTGATCTGAACACACAAACAAACTTATTTAAAAAAAAAAAAAATTTCACTCTTTTCATTCGTTTGTCAGTTGGTTTCTGGTTCGGTTTGTTTTGTTTGTTTGTTTGTTTGTTTATTGACTGGCTGTTTGACTCGTTCGTTCGTTTATTTCTTTATTGGCTTTTGGATTACTGTTTTGTTTGTTATTTTTTTTTTTTTTTTTTTGAATTTTTTTTGTGTGTTAAAAGTTTATTTTAAAAAGTTGGCGATTTGCGAAAAAAGAAATGATTTTGACGAATTTTTAAGATATTCAAAAAAATTATTTTAAATATTTTCCGAAATTTTTTTTTGTATTTCTTGTTGTGTTATATACCTACCTCTATGGCTCTATATATTTTAATAATACTTAGTTAAATTGATATACACATATATGATTTTTTTATTACTATTTTAGTATGAAACCGGATTTTGACAATGAAACAACACCTTTTAATAAGATGTTTTTATTATTTTTAATGTTATCATCGCAGATCATAGATATAAAAAATTTATTTTTAAAGTTCTAATAAATTTTTAAATACGTTTTTATATATTTTTTTTAATTAGTTAACGTTTAGTTGTCGCACGTTATTTTCTTATACAAATTTCATGGATTAATTAAAAAAAAAAAAATAAAATAAAAAAAAATGACTAAATAAACTTATATCTACTAAATTGTAACTTAAGATATAAACTATAAAATTTATTAAAGATAAAACAACACTTAACGGTATAATAACTTGTGAATAAAATATAAAGTACATTATAAATATAATATAGGAGTATATAAGAATGTACATATATACATATATTTTAATAAAAAAGGGTGAATATACGGGAAATTTGTTGTCTAGATAATCGCATAATATCAATAAGTTGTGCAAATATTAAAATAAAAAGTTTAAATAAAAAAAAATGATGATAAGTGTTGTCGCAATAGTTAAATTATATGTAAAATATTTTCGAAGGTAAATAGAAATTCTTTTATAAAAGAATGTAATTTATATTTGTGTGTTGTTTATTCGTTTCTACTCTGTATTTGATTACTTGTTTAAAGTTAGATACTTTTAATACTTAAAATGTAATTTATAATATTTTGAATTCGAGGAAATAAAATTTAAAAAAAAAAAAAACAGGAAAAGCTTGATTTGAAATATGTGGAAAAAAAACTTAAAATTAAAAAAAAAAATTTTATAAATTATGAAATATCTTAAATTTGAAAAAAAGTACTAACAAAACCAAAAATAAAAAGGAAATACAAAAGTTTTAAAAAATATTTAGGTATTTTAGTTATTAAGTTCTTTACTATTAAATTTTAAATGTTTAATTATAAAGTGCCTAAATCTTTTCATCAGTCCCTAAAAAACTTTCCATATATATAGGATATGATATATGTATTACAATTGATGAGAAGAAATTAACACTTAACTTTTAAATATGGTATCTATGATTCAATAATAGTATCATACTTCCACCATAATGTAAAAGTTTATTACACATCTAATTCCATCTTTAACTCCATATTATGCTAATTAAATTTACAAATAAAAAGTTTTGAAACCTCATAAAAAAATGGAAAAATTTTATTTTTTAAGTGCTAATAATTGATTCGTGATAATATTGAGCTCTAATTTTAATTACTTAAATTGAGTTCATTATGAAGTTTGAATTAATCATTTCCAATCACTTTATTTAGTCCAATCTTAAGTCTGTTTCAATTTGTTTAGTCTGTAAAACAATTAAAATTGATTTTTTTTCAAATATTTTTGAAGTTAAAATTAAAAAATAATTTTATTTACAATCAAAAAACTTAAATCCAAAATTTTTAATTAGAAATGTCCATAATTTTCCGTAATTTTTCCAATAAATATCAATTTTTATATCTTCCACATCCTTCATTTCATAAATTTTTATTTCGATTCAAAAAAACAAAAATCGAAACAAATCAAATTGATTTGGAGACTATCTTTAAAGATCCAAAAAAAGAAGAAGAAAAACAACAACAACAAATACAAGATACTGTGTCGGAAAAAGTTGATTTAAGTCCAATAAATGGTGTACCAGAGGAACATATTATTACACGTCGTGTAAGAATTTATAAACCATCAAGGGATACAACACAGAGTGGTACATTTGCAACAAAATGTTGGAAAATTGCTTTTGATAATAGAGAATGTTGGGAAAATCCATTAATGGGTTGGACATCAACTGGTGATCCATTATCAAATATGCGTTTAACATTTAATAGTGAAGAAGTGGCGATAAATTTTTGTGATAAAAATAATTGGAAATGGTTTATTGATATGAAATCAGAGAAAAAACCTGATAAAAAATTCAAAGTCAAATCATATGCATTGAATTTTGTATGGGATAAAAAAACACGAGTTTCAACGAAATGAATTTGGCGAATGTTTTTTCTTTTTTTATTTATTTTTTTTTTGTAAAAAATTTCAAAATTTTGTTTATTATGATTTATATTTTATTTACGTTTCTTTTGTTAAAAAAAAAATAAAATTAAAATTAATTTAAATTATAAATATTCAAAAAAAATATTGAAATGGCTAAGAAGTGAAATGAAAAAAGAGAGACATATATATATATGTACCACCTACCTAATTTAATTTTCTTTTATTATATTATATTTTTTATAGCCATTATAATTTGCCATATTCATTACGACGACGGTGGTATTTTTTATTCTTTTAATTCAATCCTGACCTGATTTTTACTAAAAATCGATTTTGATATTATTCAAAAATTTTATTTTATAAAGTCGTCGTGTGCAATGAAAAATAATGAAATTTTGTTGTTGTTGTTTATTATATAGTCTTGTGTTTCTTTAACTGTTATTCTTGGCAAGGAAAATTGTCTCCAGGGTTGAAAAATGCAGTCATGAAAAATTTTTTATTCATTCTTAAATTTAGAATTTTTCCGTGGAAAATTTATTCAAGTACATTGATTTTGTTCGGTGTTCTGCTGTTCTGATGTTCTGATGTTCTGATGTGTTGGTTTAGTTGATTTGTGTAACAAAATCTAAAAAAAACAAAAACAAAAATTTCTTTAGTGAAAAACCTATATTTGAGATTCCAATTATCAACAAAATTAAAAAAAAAAAAACAAAACCCAGCTGTTTTATTGCTTGGAAAATATGAAGGGTTGTTTTTGTTGTTGTCGTTGTCGTTTCTTCTGTTAAGAGAATCACAATAAATTGAATTGTAAATTTTTGAAAAATTTCATTGAAAATTTTTAAAGAGGGTCTTGCACAATTAATGTTTGAGTATGTGCTGTTGGATGTGTCAAAGTTTTTTAATTATAAATCGTTATTCAATACTTACATACATATATACATATATGTATTTTCTTGTTTAAAAAAAAAAAAAAAATGGTGTAAAGAATATGGTGAGTAGAGTAGGGAAGGTATATAAAATAGATATTGAAAATTCATTTATTCTATTTCTATAGTTTTTAGATTTGTATATATATACATATATGTATATATATTTTTAAAATGTAATAAATTTCAATTAAAATCTATAAAATAAAAGGTTTTCAAAAAATAATGAACTTATAAGAAGAAGAATATTCTTCCTAGGCTTTTCTTTAACATTTAATCTATATATACCCTATATATATATGTATATATGTATGATTGTGTAAAAATGAATATTTCCAAATTATAATAAACTGAATATCGTTTTCGGAACACCAATGGTTTGGCACAGACAACTACTGAAAAATAATAAAATTAAAATAAAATAAAATTATATATAAAAACAAATGAAAGTTTTTCACAAAGAAAATTTATACACATATGTATATTATATTTATTTTATATATATATATTAAATATATATTTTTTGGGGGAAATATAAATTGTTTTGTAAGTTTTTTTTGTGTTGAGTCAGTCGAGTTTATCCCTGTACTGTATAGAACTGAAAAAGAAGAGGATTTTCATTCAGTTCTATTCTATTCGTGTCTTTGAATGGAGAAAAAAATATATATATTTTTTTTAATATAAAATTTTTAAAATTTAAATATAAATACATATATAATTATCGTTACATTATAAAACAAATAAAGTTTATTTTATTAACATTATTAAAAAATTATTATTTAATCAATTGATTAGTGCAAAGATTTTTTAAGTGTTACAGTTTATTGTTGTAAAATTGTTTAAAAATATTAAAAATTATTAAAATATAAATTGAAATAAAGGAAATATTAGATAAGCATTAAATAAAGTATAAAATAAATTCTATAACATAATTTAAAAATTAACTAAAGATAAACCAAAACATTTTAATAGTTATCATTTTGTTTTAATTCTAACTTACTGTCAACATTTTTATTTGTTGTATAATAAAATTTATCTCATCTTTTTAAATTAAACATTAAAAAATCTGATAAATTAAAACAATTGATAAAGATAAAAAAATTGTTATAAATTAAATACAAAATATTGCGGAATATTTAAATAATAAATATATTTTATCAAAAATTAAATATAAACACAAGATTCAACAATAAATTCAAGTTTCTTTACTGAAATGCAGTCACTATATTATAGACTATAGTCAGTCATTATTAAATACATAGTTAACTTTAGAATTCACTTAATTAAATATTACATATTTGGAATTAATATTGCACATAAAATGTATATTTTTTTTTAAACTGAAATAGCATTCAATTATCAATAGAATATACACTTTATGGTAGCAAAAATGCATTAACCAAAACGCATTCGACAAGGTAACACAAACGCTGACCTACCTATATACATTATTCGTTCTGTTCTATTCAATAAAATATTTAATAAAAAATTAAAAATTAAAATGGTAATACATATATATTTACAAAATTTATTAAGACCGGTATGCCAATCTCGTTAAAAAATTGTTTATATTTACAATTTTAAATGGCGTTAATAAAATAGCAAGGTAAGCGAAAATATTTCGCTTATAATCTTGCATTCCTTTTATTATATGTATTTAATTAAAAAATTACATATACGAGCATTTTATTAACATACTGGAATCTGAATAGTCATAATGCACGCATACATGAAAATGAAGATTAAATCGAATAAGCCGATTAAATATTATGATTTAAATCATATGATTTTTAATGGAGTGCAATTTATTTATTTATAATATTTTCAATTGTTCTACTCGTACAAATTGTCAAAACTTTTTGCCGAATATTTTGAAAGTTATAATAAAGATAATAATAACGAATGCACGAAACTATTCAAGAAGTATGACTGTAACATATCCTTAAGTTCAAATTATAAATTAACTCTATTATGTTCCTTTTCTAAATTTTTAATTGTGTAGTAAATATACTACATTTTAAAAATAACACATCACTGAACAAAAATTTTGTTATTATGAGGTTTGACATTTGTGTAAAGGTACAAAAATGTCTAAAAATTATACGTCATTGCCATGTGGTACCCTTTATTCTGCAATCATACGCGACCGTAATAAAATTCTTGCGACGCTTCAAAATGTCAAACAAATATTAATTATATAGTGACATATAATGAAAAGTGAGAGTTTTTTAATTTATTAATAGAATAAATTTAGAAAAATAGTTGTACCAAATTTAAAATTAACAGTAATTTAAAAAAGCTGACCTAAGTAATAATTTAAAAATCTGACATACAACCGACTACTTGGAACGGATTGTTGTGGCCAAGGGACAGAAGTTATATTTTATATTTAAAAGCGTTTTTGACATTTTAAAGCGTCAGTAAAACTAATTTTGACAGCAAAATGTGAACAATATTTTTGAATAGGCAGTTTACTTCAGTTGTGTTCCATCCTCGACGCGCGTCGATTTTTCAACTTTTCTCATTATAATAAAATAATAAAAATATATAAAATTAAAACAAAAATAAAAGAAAAGGAAATAGAAAAAAGTTTATTAACAAAAACAAAGGAATAAATAAAATTTCTCTATTAAATGACGAACTCAACCCAATGTAAACAAACGTGACGTCCCGATGACGATTAAGTGACGTTTTAAGTGGATCTTACTCAGATCTGCATGCATTATTACTGTGAAGTGTATTGTGTTGTGTTTTGATTTTTTTCCACAATGTTAAATGTACATACATATATACATACATATACAAATAATACAAATATTTTGGAATTTATCTATTTTTGTTTTTGCTGATAGACATTAATTCTATTTTTATTTTTCCACATCCAAATAATATAAAATAGTTGAACTGAGAAATAAAATTAAATTAAATTAAATTAAAATTAACAATTGATTTGATTGTTGCTAATTTAAAAAATAACAATAAAATATATTTATACAAAAAAATTGTGCAGATTTTTAGTATTAAAATTTGATTTATGAGCCTGAGGGAGGACCGCTAAATTTTGTTCATTTGTTATTATTTTTACTGTGCTGGAAGATTTTCAAAAAAAAATAAAAACAAAATAAATTTTATTTTTAAAAATCGTGTCGCTAAAAAATTTAAAACATCTACATATCAATTTGGGAAATTGTTTTGTTTTAACTTTCAGCATTTTTGAAAAATGTAGAAAGCAATTGACAGTTTCTTATTTTGATTTTTAAAGAAGTTTCTCGTGTTTTGTTAAAAATAAAATCTAAATCCAATTTTAGTTGTTTAAGTTTACTTTTAATTTTATAAAGTGTTATCTATAAATTATCATGAGTTAAAATAAAATATAAAAATATAAACTTGATAAATATAAAATAAGTGATATATGAAAGTGAATTTTAAATGTCATAAATAATAAGTTAAGATATTAAGGTAAACAATATCTAAATGGTTGTATTCCTGCTAACAGATCAGTATACTGAAATGTTTTTTCAAAAATTAACAAAAATTTTAGATCGTTACAAACGATTTTCATGGGGGTTAGTAATTAAAAATTAAAAAATTTAAATAATATTTAACTTAAGAAGATAAAGATTATACTTTTGTTTACTAAAATGTGGTAAACATGTGCTTAAAATCATTACGTTCCATCAATTCCTCTTAATGTTCTGCTAATATTTTATATATGTACCTATGTATATCCAAAAGATTGTGCTGTGAATGCAAAAAAATAAATATCATATTATGTTCATACAAATCCAGTCATTCCATTTTTTTTTTTAAATAAATGTATTACGTACATACATTGTTAATAGGTTGGTAGGTAGTTTGAATTACACATTTTTATACCTACAAATTTTATATTCTTTAAAATGATCATACAAATATACATAGGTATCGAGCAATTAGTTCATGCATTTATTTAATTTCCAATTTAAACTTACCAATATTGTAAAATATTAAGGGTGACTAAGCACCTTAAACCTAAATTCAGGATCACATAAAATAACTATTGTTTAGTATTCCATTAGAAACATAAATTAGTATAATATGTAGGTATATGTACTTCAAAGTCAAATTTTCCGAAAAGATTTTACATTTTTTATTCGTCTTCTATATCCAAAACAGGCACCTTTAAATTTGACCTAACTTATTATTTCCATTTTTCTAATCACCTTAAGTAATTTTCAAATTAATTTTGCGATAAATGTTCTTCCATATGAACAAACATCAATTTATCGTTAATTCTAATTTAAAATATAATTATTAGTGATTTATGATGACGGTCATACAAAAAAAAAAAATAAATAAATAAATAAGTTGATATTTGTCAGTTCCCCGGTTTAATTATTATAGAATATTTTGAATAAATTTACAAAATTCTAAAAACATATTTCCAAAATAGAATTTTATTCTATAGAAAAATACAAGTGAAATAACACTGACCTCTGTTTTATTTTTATTATAAAACTTTCCATTTTTGTTTATATATTTTTCGTTTATTTTTTCACCTCCTTTGTTTTTTTAACTGACGTCAAGCAATCAAAAATGGTTACAAACTGGTACAACTTGGCTCCATTCATTCATCCAACTATCTATTTATTAAATGAACGATGAATGTAAAGTGCATTGTAATGGAATGGAATTCTACTATTGGATAAATATGATTTTGTTTAGTTTTTTTACAATAAGTTTTATTTATTGACATAATAATAAAACATTATTTTACTCTGTCTGTACTGTAGTTTTGTCTATCTATACAACATTACTCATGTCTGTACTTTGTAGAAAGAGAATTTCTCTTTTTGAAATATGCAAAAATATTAATATAATTTAATACGTAATTCAATTGTATTTTAAAAATATTGTTTTAAAAGTATGCAATAAGTATAAATTATATTTTCTGCCTCCAAAGGAATAGTAGAGATTGATAAATTAAAATTAAGAAAAAGAACTAAATTTGATCTGATATACAAAACGAATTATAAAAGCTATGCAAACATACCTATGTAATTTATAAACATAAAATTTTAATTAATTTCGAATTCACTAATTAGATACCTTGTGTTTTTACTCTCTGTTATTTACTTAATACCTTACAATACAACTAACTTTTATTATTTTGCTATACTTACATATTTTTTTTTTTTTAATAAAACACGGTAACTCTCTCTACCTATATAACAAAATTTATTAATCAAAAATTAGTATTTGTATAAAATTATTTTGTCAATTTTTTTGTAAATAAAAATAAAAAATTTTTTAGAAAATATTTCAAAGAGGAAGTAAGAAAAAAAAAGTAAAACTATATTAAATTGAAATCAAAATGTTATCATTTAACATCAGCTTGGATATTGTAAAACTAAAGCATGTGGTAAAGTTTTAATATTGTTTATAAAAAATTGACTCTGCATTAGTTATTATTATAAATATATAATTAATAATTAACATAACATCATTTTTTAGATTTTTTTAACATTAATTAAATATAGGTATTAACCCAACCTACAAAGCAATAAATTTGAATTGAACATGTTCTTCTCTTCGTCCAAATTATTTTTTCCTTTTCCTAAATGTTTTATGAAAAACGAAATCAAAAACCCACAACCTCGTTTATCATTTATATATGTCAAATATAATATTTAAGCATACTTTATATGATAATTATATAAATTTCTGTTAAACCATTAGTCTTAAACCATCATTCCTTTGGTGTATCCACAATAAACTAAATTTTTAATTTATATAAATATTTGTTAAGTATTTAAAATAAAATTAATTTCTGTTCTCTTGTATTTGCATCCATCCTTTATTATTAAGTCATTAATTGTAGATTGAATATTGATTGACTGTATTGAAGATGCCGATAATCAAAACGAAAATTTGAATTTCATTAAGTATTCATAAAAAAAAAAAAAACAAATAAAAATAAAGCACTTACATATAGGTACGAGATATGGGATTAATATTATTTTATTGTTATGACACCTTAAAAGTGTTTCTATTTAGTTTTGTTATTCATATTCATTGTTGTGGTTTCGAAAATAAAAATAAATTTCGATTAATCTGATGAAACTGTAGATGCATGTTCATAAAAAAGAATAAAGACGTTGTTTTCTTGAAAGAGGCAGAATCATTGCATTGCACTGCACTGATAGTTTTTTTCTCAATTGTATAACATTAGAGCATGCACATTACCAAAAAATCAATAACATTTGCACCGGATTCAAAGTAGAAACTTAAATAAAAAAAATTTTTTTTTAATGAAACACGTTTCATGCATCTATTATTGTAAACAAAATTTTTTTTGTTATTTGATTGATTCTGTCTTTATGGTACTAACAAAACAATTGAATTCATTAGATGATTTTAGATTGGTTGATGATTATTTATTAGATTTAAATCCAGATCTATTAACTGTATAAGTGGATAAAAATGATTTTTATTTATAAATGTGTATTTTAATAATTTTAAATATTTTTCATTTGTCTTAAAAGAAAGTAAAAATTTAAATTATGTATATATATATTTATAACTAATGACTTTATGATTTTGCAATTCATACAATTAATTTTCTTTTTACTTTTGAAAAGGTACCTTAAATTTTTTGTTAATATGAATAATACACCACTAAAAACTAGAATATCACATAGATTATCTCTAAAAGATTGTCCTTTCACAAACGAAAGTAAGAAAAATATCAATTCGTATTTATATTGTTATATAAGAAACTGCGGTAGGTCTTACAACAACAGGTATCAAACAATGGATTTGTAAAAGTAAACAATTATTAACCTTTTAGAATTTGGATTTGCTTCTTTAGTTTTATTCCATTAATGTTTAATAACCTGATCCACCTTCAAAGTATTATTTTTAATTCGGGTTATAGGAACGAAAGTAAAATTTTATACCTAAAGCATAAACTTCTGTATACTGTAATATAGTAATTACATAACTATAAATTTATTGGTCCTTTAGTAATCTATGTGGTAGGTCTATTCATTCTTAATTAATTTTCCCTTAAATGTAGATTAGTGTTTATAGAAATGTGATTTCTAGGCGACTTTAATTTTGGCATCTGTAAATTTTATAAATAATAAATATAAGATTTACCTTATTATATTTTCTTACAATACTTATTTGAATAAATAAAAAATAATTTTACCAAAAATTTAAAAAAAAAATAATGTACTTACATTTTTTAATTTCATTATAGGTATGAATTATCACAAGATTTATTAGAAAAGCAAATAGAATTATTAGAAAGAAAGTACGGCGGATTACGTGCTCGTAACGCAGCAATAACAATACAGCGTGCATTCCGTCACTACATGATGGTTAAGAAATTTGCATCAATCACAGCAATGGCGAAAGCTGAAAAGCGTTTAAGTCGCCGTATGATGTCCCTTACAGGAGCTGGTACAATAATAGGTGTTGGCGGAGATGATGGCCCACCATCTAATACATCATCATCAGCATATGGCAGTGCTAGTGAATCACAAATCGAAAACCAAAGTAACGGACAAATAACACATCCGCAAACAGTTCAAGGAGCTTCCACCCAACAGCATCAAGCAAGAGTTTGTGCTACGTAAGATAACTTAATATTATTATTAATTATTGAAACGTAACTAAAATTATTTCAATTTTTTAGTATTACTGCTGGCCCTCCACCTGCATCTCATTCAAGTGGTTCACCGTCCAATCGTATTCCCCCAACAAGATCAATGTCACTAAGAGAACGTCGGCAGCTTGATTCGAGTCCAATTCCAAGAAGTCAATCTGGAAATACTTCCCCAATGCCACCTGCATCTTCTTCCTCGGCATGTTGGTCACAATCCTCTCAGGTATCTGTACAGTCAGCCCCTCATCCACATGTAAATCTTTTACATGCTACTGAACAACTCTACTATAGTCAACAACCAACACAATATATATACCAAGGTCAAACATACCATTCCGTACCCCATGATGCTAGTTTTATTTCCACATCAACGAACAGTTCACACTTGGATTCATCATTGAATTCATCGTGGAACTCTCCACATACACCATATTACACAGCAGCACAAATTTATATGCGACCTCGACAAGGTAGCCATCTTAGCACTAGTACGAGCTCAACAAATAGCAGTTCAAGTAAACGAGTCCCTCCTGAAGTTCCAAAACGTACATCGTCAATGACTTCACAAGAACAGCGTCTGATGCGTCAAACTCCTCCACCTCCATCATCAACTGTCGGTGGTCGTTCAAATGGTTTATGTAAAACATCCGAAAATGGAAGTCTTACATCAGTTCAAAGCTCTGGTAGCGATTCAAGCGCTGAACGCATGGTTAACTGTGATTTAGGATCAGATCGTTCCAATTCTCCCCACACATGGAAACGAGGTACAAACTTGAATAGTTCGGCACAATACGTTCAATCAACAGATCATATGATAATGATGTCTGCATCTCACCCAGCTCCAGGAAATACACCTGTTGTTGCTAATAATGAAGATTTAATAAATTCACACACTAGTGCCGCACAATATGAGCACCAGCATCAAGATCATAATGAACAAATGGTGGCTGTAGCTGCACCACAAAACTATAAAGTTTCTGAAACAATAAGAAAACGTCAATACAGAGTTGGTTTAAATTTGTTTAATAAA
Source organism: Dolichopus griseipennis (assembly GCA_963082915.1). NCBI lineage: Eukaryota > Metazoa > Arthropoda > Insecta > Diptera > Dolichopodidae > Dolichopus > Dolichopus griseipennis. Next base: position 2,432,695 of record OY720443.1, on the reverse strand, counting down.
AAACCAGAAAAAGGAATAACATATTTAATTAGGAGAGGATTTTTAGAAAATACGCCACAGGGGGTTGCAAGATTTTTAATTTCTCGTAAAGGTTTATCACGGCAAATGATTGGAGAATATTTGGGTAATCTACAAAACCAATTTAATATGGCTGTATTAGAATGCTTTGCTGGTGAATTAGATTTGTCTGGCATGCAAGTAGATGTTGCTTTAAGAAAATTTCAGGCATATTTTAGAATGCCAGGTGAAGCACAAAAAATTGAGAGGCTTATGGAAGTGTTTTCTCAACGTTTCTGTCAATGTAATTCTGACATTGTTGGACGCCTTCGATCGTCAGATACGGTTTGTTATTTTATTTTTTTTAAACTATAATTTTTTTTAATATAATTTTTCTATTTATAGATATTTGTTCTTGCCTTTGCCATTATAATGCTGAACACAGATCTTCACACACCGAACTTAAAACCAGAAAGGCGAATGCGTGTTGATGATTTTATTAAAAATTTACGTGGCATAGATGATTGTCACGATATAGATCGAGAAATGCTAGTTGGTGTTTATGAACGCGTAAAAGCCAATGAATTTAAACCGGGTAGTGATCATGTAACACAAGTAATGAAAGTTCAAGCAACAATTGTTGGAAAAAAACCAAATTTAGCATTACCACATCGTCGTCTAGTCTGTTATTGTCGTCTTTATGAAATACCCGATGTTAATAAAAAAGAACGTCCTGGAGTTCATCAACGTGAGGTGTTTCTCTTCAACGATTTGCTGGTTATCACAAAAATCTTTAGTAAAAAGAAATCTTCAGTTACGTACACTTTCAGAAATAGTTATTCACTTTGCGGCATGGTCGTTTCCTTATTAGATGTTCCAAATTATCCATATTGTATGAGACTTTCACAAAAAGTAGATGGTAAAATTTTAGTAACATTTAACGCACGAAACGAACATGATCGTTGTAAATTTGCTGAAGATTTACGAGAAAGTATTAGTGAAATGGATGAAATGGAATCTCTGCGAATTGAAGCGGAATTAGAACGACAAAAATCATCGAGGGGTGGTAATAGAGCGTCGGCCGGCTCCGAAAATCGAGATAGTGGTGTAGCTGATGTTGAAGTCTGTCCATGTCCATATCAATCAACTCCGGGAGTTGAAACAACTTTACAGAATAGTGAATCATCAGCACAATTAAAACGTAGTGCATTAAGCAATAGTTTACTCGACATGCATGAACAATGTAAGTAAAAAAAAACAAACAAAATTTAAAAGTTTTAATTTTTTGCATTTTTTTTTAGTTGGGAATGAAAAACCTCAACGTCGCGGTAGTGTTGGTTCATTAGATAGCGGTATGTCTGTATCATTCCAATCGACAACAGCAAGTAATGCATCACGTGAAAATGCAGCAATGATTGCAGCTGCTGCAAATGCTGCAGCAGCCGCAGCAAAAATTCGTTATCCAATAGGTGGAGCACAACAGCAAGTACAGTCAACACATCATTTGATTAATAATCATGCACATCATCAACTTCAGCATCAACAAATGCATCCACAAACGACTTATCATTTACATGGTCCTGTACATACACATCCAGTTCCTGTTGTTGTGACACAACAATTGCAACAACAGCCAACACCAACCCCATTAACAGGTCGTATTCCTGGGCGTGAACGGAAAGCTTCACGTACCGATAATGAAAATAATCGTTCGACAGAAGTTTAAATAGTTATGTAGGAAAAGATTTGAAATTTAAAAAAAAAAACTTTTTTTATTAATCGAAAATCAAATTTTGAAAATACACAATAATTAAATTTAAAAATTAATATTAAAAAAAAAAATTGAAATTTTTAGTTTTAAATAAAAATTTTACTAAAATTTCGCGAAAGAAAAAAATTGAATAAAACATATTAATGCGGTACAATTTAATTAAGAAGCAAAAATGCAAAAAAAAAATATTTAATTTAATTTATTGCTTCTAGTAATTCACTATTTTTGCTCTATTAAAAAGTTTTTTTTTTAGTTTAAGAAAAAATTTGTGTTAAATTACATAAAGTATGTAAATGTTTATTATAGTTTATAAAATTTAAATAAAATTTTGTATGTAAAATAATTTTAATATATACATATATATGTATATTCTATATATATAATTTGTACAGTTAATCGATTCGATAGGTTTCCTAATTATTATAATAATTATTATTATTTTTTATTTTGTTAATTATTATTAATACAAAAAAAATTGTGTTATTAAGTTAATTATTTACGATTTTGTTCGATATTTTATTTTTATTTGATTTGTGTGAAATATTATTAATTATATTTTTTGTTAAATTTTATGTTTTTATCTCTTCATATTTGTAAAATATTTTTTGTTCTTCTAAGCAAAATAATAGGAGTATTAATTAAAATTTATAGAATATTAATTTATTAAGTTAACAGGCTAAATAGAAACTCAAACATCAAAAATAAAAATTCAAACAAATTTCTTTAACATTTTGTCTTAACATTTTATACCAAATTAAAATATATATTTTTAGGAATTTAATTTAATCAATATATTTTCATTTAAGTTATTTTTATTTTTATCAGAATCTCGATATTATTATAAAATTTGCTAATTAATACTCCTATTATTTTTAAGTCAACATTTCTTGAAACTTTAATTTGGATATCTTATCTTTTTCTTATACTTTTATGTTTCTTTTAAATAATAAAAACAGAACCATATTAAAACTTGTGTAATTTATTTTGTAATATTTTCAACTTTAAAAAATTTATTGAAATATACTGTATTTAATATCTTATATATTTTTATCTGATAAATCATACCCTTTATTATCCGATGATAATAATATATCAATTCAAATTTATGTTTCATAAATAAAAAAACAAACAACTAAATTAAATTCAAAAAAATTTAAACTTGTTAAAACAAAAATAAAGAGAAAAAAGCACAATCTTTTGTTTCCAATACATATTCTTCTCAAATATTATGAGGAGAACTAACATTTAAAATTACAAGTGTCCGATTTTTATATTATATTTTTGTAATGTCCGAAAATTGTTAACTTTCATTGTTATAATTTCCTCCAATGTCATTTGCAAAATAAAGAATGATAAAAATAAATAGAAATGCCAAATAAAATTAAAAAAAAAAAACAAAAAACAATTTACATAAATAATTAAATTTAAATAAACAGAAAATAATTAATTAATATAATTAATACAGAAAAAAAATCATAGAATTTGAAAATTTAATAAAATGTGTGGATATATTTAAACTGAAAATATTGAAAGTAATAAAAAAATTTATTAAAAAATAATTATCTTGTTTTTAATTTATTATCTTTATTTTGACAGCAAAGACGCTGAAGGTTTATTAGACTTAACTGGTATTAGCCGCCACTCGCCGGAACAATCATTTTTTCCTTATGCAAGTCCCAGTTAAATGGTTTTTTTAGTAAACTAACTAACGATAAGGCTCTTAGTAAACTATCTCATTATGTCATCACTATATAAATTTAGCATTTTAATAATCCATTAAATAAAATAGTTTTTCCAGACCGTATTTAAAAAATACTAAGATGCAGACTCAATTCTTACATGCTTTTTTTGTGAGTAAATGATTGAGAATTGTTTAAAAACACTATAGCAGCTTATAAATTTTATAAGTTCTAAACTAAATCTGTAATTACGAAGGGAAGGGAGAACAATCATTCTAAATTTAGTATCTTTAAAAACATAATCGAGTTGGAAATAAATGATACCACAGGAGCAATTTAAAACATAAGTTGAGAAAATAATTATCACAATCGCAGCAAAATGTTCAACAAGATTATAACCATTTTAACATATGTCTAAAATAGCAGATGCAATGATGTAAAAAAAAAATTAGTATAAGCTAGGGCATTTTGCTTTTTATACCCGTGCATACATATATGACATCGGGTATATTAGATTTGCTCCTCCGTTTGTAACGCATCGATCTAGACGAGCTAGATATAGTGTCAAGGGTACGTATCGGCTCAGAATCGAAAAATTAGTCGATCTAGCTATGTGTGTCTGTCCGTCCGTCCGTCCGTCCGTGAGTCAGCACCATAACTCAAAAACTAAAAGGGCTAGAGTCTTGAAATTCACACAAAGTCATTTTTAGACAATTTCTAGGTTCCCTATTGTTTTTGGTTAAAATCGGACCAAGGCTTCGGGGAGCTGCCATACAACTTTTTTGCACCAATATGAATTTCTTCAAAACTAATTATACTACGGGGATAAAAATTACACACGGTTAGTTTTGTAATGACTCCGGCACTTATATGAAGTTTCAAAAGGTTAGGGCCCCATTTTCGGGGGGCTGCCATACAACTTCTTTGCACTAATATGAATTTCTTCAAAACTAATTATACTACGCGGATGAAAATTACACATGGTTAGTTATATAATGAATCGAGCACTTATATGAAGTTTCAAAATGTTACGGCCCCATTTTGGGGGGGCTGCCATACAAAGCTTTCGATTCAATAACTGCGAATCTAATGAAGCTACAAGGTTAAAATTAAAATTGGGCAGGTAAAGTAATAGGGCAAGTTAGTTGGCAAAGTCGGACATCACTCGGACCATCGGAATTTTAGGGTGGGCCATTTTTTTTTTTTTTGTTTTTTTTTTGTTTTTTTTTTTTTTTTTTTTAAGCTAAAGTTATGGGACAATGAATGAAAATTTTTGTTTTTTTTTTTGTGATTTTTTTTTTTTGTTAATTTTTTTTTTTTTTGTTAATTTTTTTTTTTTTTTTTTTTAAGCTAAAGTTATGGGACAATGAATGAAAATTTTGTTTTATGTTTTGTGATTTTTTTTTTTTTTGTTTTACGTCAAAATTATGGAGTAATGAGTTTAATGTATAAGGGAACTATATTACGGTTTATTTTATACACCATAGTGGGTATGCACGGGTATCTAAAAGTTGACAAGGGCAACTATAATCTTCCTCGTTTCATGTAAAACTAAAAATATAACTAACAAAATGCTATTAACAATAAAAAAATTTATGAATATTATAAAAATCTTCGATACTTTAAGCAACTAATTGATGTTTTGATTCCGTAGAATAAGTTGAATATATTTTCGCAATGCAAGTAGTAGAAATTTATTGTGAACTGTTTAGTAGAGAAAAATTTGTTATTATGTACTAACGGTATATTGGTGAAGTTAATTTTACAAATATATAATAATTTTATATTTATTAATAAGAAAACACGATAAAGAAGTAATCACTGTGAGTTATAGTTGTTCATGTTTTAAAATGTTAACAGAAATTTTGATAAGTGGTTTTCGAGATCCTAAGGTTGAAGAGTATCATGAATTTATTTAGTTAGATAAATTCGAACAACTTTTACATTTTCAATAAATAAAAATTTGTTCGAAATAAGAGCTAATATCTGTTAATATAAATTTATTAGTTTATTAGTTATGAGCTATTACATATCATTTAACTGATGCTGGAATTAATATGACTTATTTAATTTAGTAAGATCAATATAAAGGGAAATACTATCAAGTATAACCATCTAACCATAAGATTCTACAAGTTCAGATAGTTAATAAAGAATATAAAACTGACCACTCAACCTAAAAATTTGAATAACCAAGATAAAGAAATTCTGAATGAATGTTGAAATTCCAATTGAACCAAATACAAAAAAAAAGTGATGAATATTAAAAACGTGGGGCTCTTAAGTTATTTCTCTTTTCAAAAGACTCTGGGTTCAAATGCAATTTCAGATTACATAATATTCTAAATAGAACAGATAGTAGCTTAAATCTTTAATTTCATTATTTAAAAGCAGTGATTTTAAGAAAAACAAAAGATAAATAAAAAAAATTGTTTTTACAAATTGTTTAATAAAGTTTTTATTTTTAATTTTTTTTTTTTTATAAAATATACATAAATATGTATAATAAATATATATACATACATGTATAATAAATATATAAAATAATAAAAATAAAATGCTAAAATGTAAACTTGGAAAACACTATTAGGCAAATTATGTTTTAAATGAATATGTAAATATGAAAAAAAATGTGATTTAAAAATTCAGTTTTGAGAATCTTAAAGCTAAAATTTTAAGTTAAAAAAATTATTTTATAATATATAAATAACAAAAATCATTAAAAATAATTTCAAAATGAATTTAGATTTCATTTTTTCAACAAAAAACTTAAGTACCTTCAATGTTTAAAACGGAATAGAAGTCAACAATTTTTGTTTTAAATTTATTTTTAACATTAAATATTTCTTAAATTTTTTTTTATATAGAATTATTTAATTTATTGATTTTACTCTCATATTTAACTCTTCATAATAAAAAAATATACCTTATTTATGGCAGAGATTATATAATATATTTATAGTTAGATACAATGGTTAGATATACTTTTCATGCCACTAATTCTATTTTTAAGGTAATTAAATTTTCTTCACTGGACATTTTTTATTTTATTTTGATTATATATTAATTTGTTTGTAATTGAATAGAAATTTTATATAATTTATAATTGTTTGTATGTAAAATATTAAAAAAAAAACGTATTTATTTACTTAAAATATGTCACATAAAAAATTTATTACATAATTTATATTCTAAACTAAAAACGAGATTTTGTTTTACATTTTTGAACTTAGCAAGATTAATTTCTTATAAAACTTGCATTTCGGTTGAATCTTTTAAGTATTTGTTTTTAACAATATCAACTTTCATAAAGTTTTTATCATGATCTAAGCCTTCAGCAGCTGACAATAGATGAGCTTCATTTGGATCGATTATACCAGCTGTTCGGTTGAATATTCTAAAAACAAAAACAAATATTTAATTAAATAAAAAAAATTTATTTTAATAAATTATTTAAATCAACAAATTTTAAAGTATGTATTAATTTATTGGTTATTAGTAGATATTTTCATGTGTTTTAATTTAAAAATGCATTCAAAAGTAACGAAAATTTTAAACTTGATTAAGAGTTAATATAAGTATGTAGTTGATTAGCAGTTAAATGTTTGTTTTTTGTTAGATTCATTGTGTTAGCTAATATAATTTTACTCTACTTTGATTTTCAGATTTGAAAATTTCAAACATGTTTTCATATAGTATTTTTTTTTTTTGAATTTATCTGTTATTGATTTCAATACCGTGATATATTTATAAATTTTAATCGAATACTTATACATTAATTTTCTAGGTTCAATTTTTACTCCTTGCTCGTTACTATAGCAATTTTTACTTCCAACTTTTGAAGCTTACATAAGATTTTTAAATAGAAATACAAATTTGTGGGATTAACTCATAAATCAACTGTGCTATTGGGGAAAATTATAAGCATGCGATAATTGTGTATGTTCCTACATAATTATATATATTTAATTATAAGAATTGTGTTTGTGTCTAAATAGAAGCAAAATGATGTGAAAGAATTAGTCCAAAAGAAAACTAGAAATTCATAAAACTGTTAGACAAAATAAAAATTGAAAATTAAAATTAATAAACGCGCAAATAATTAAAAAAATAAAAGCCAAAACTTGAAAATAAAGCAAGAAAAGATAGAACTTATCAAACCTGTAATGGATTTAATTTTTTTAATAAATGAAATGAATTATAACTTTTTTTTTAATTTCTAGTAGTAGAGATTTAATTTATGCATTCTAGGATCCTTCCCATCAGAATATTCTACATTTCTAGGAGCAACCACCGTCCATACACTAAATTATGAAAAAATTTAAAAATTAGAATAAAATAAAAAATAAATAAAAATTTTTTTATTAAAATTTAATAAAATTGTCTCGGCTTTCCCGAAATTATGTATAGTCAGGCCAATTAAATCAATTCCCAATACCATTGAATATTATTATATTGCAGTTAAGTGTAAAATTAACTAATTTTAGGATTTTCAATACAATGCAACTCAAAATAAAATATATGTTTGTGAATTTTCTTGATTTATTTCTTATATTTATATATTTATATAAATTTTTCGCATTATATACGAAGACATGTTTGTCACTTATAATTACTTTCATACATATAATAAAAATATATACATATATTTTTTAAAATTTTTAAATATTTACAATAACTAAAATAAAATATTTACAATCACTGTTACGGATTTATTAGTCTCAGTCTCATATTAAATTAAACAAAATCAACAATAAAAATTACATTTGTTCACCTTCCCATAGGTTCAGGTATACGAGAAATAAATAATAGCGATAACACCTATGAGCATTTTTTAAATAAAAAAATATTAACAATACTTTTTTTTCTGCTTTTTTTTTTTAAAGTAATAAAATAATTTCTCTATAGTTTTGTTTCAAGTTATATCCCTCTCAATTTAAAACACAATCGCAACAAAAATTTACTGCCTTCTCTTCCCAAATCCATAATTCCGTGAATTCGCCAGTAACTTTGTCTCGTGACGCCATAACTAATTTCTCGCTAATACGTGCACATTCACCAAGTTTTCTTCGTAATACTTTGATAGTAAACGAGCGTGCTTTACATGTGTAAACACCATACCAGCATTGTTTTTTTGTACATTCAACAGTTCTTATATATCTTGGAAAATATTCATAACCTAAATCAATCCAGCGTATCTGAGCATTACATTCCCATGGTCGTGGTTTAAATATATTACCACCTTTTGATGGCGATATTGAATCTAAAAATACTTGTCGATTATCACGTCTAACTAATTCTTCATTTTTATTATTATATGCATGTCTTTTATTTCGATCAAGATTTGTCTCTGCTGGTATATGATTAACTTCCCAAGCTGGTTGATCACTTATTTTTTGTTGATATGTGTTATCAACGAAAAAGTCTTCTTCAGGCGAAGATCTTTTATTTCCATTCATTGGTTCTACAATTATTTTAGGTTCTTCTATGCTCATATAACGTGGATTATAAGCTGATCCTAATATTGTTGCTAATGTTGATTCTGGTAACCGTGGACAAAATTCAATTATTGTACGACAAAATGAATTGTTTATTAAAATTAATATTATTATAAATTTATAATTATCCATTATGATTGTTTATTTTATATTTAAATTGTTTTTTTTTTTTTTTTTAATTTATTGACAATTTTTTAATTTAAATTATTTAACTTCTGTTACTTGTAGTGTTATCGCCAAAAATGTTGAATTTAAACTAAAAAATTTGATACCAAAAATATTTTCTAGTAAAAATTGTAAATATATGTGAGACCTTATTGTACCTGAACAGGATTGATTGAAGTTACGATAATATTATGGTGTAGTTAAGTAATATGTATATCCAGAAGTGAGGTATTAAGTGTCATCCTTAAAATTTCTATAATTACCTGGTACACTTAAATATTTTGTTCTTCGAAATTCAGGTATTTTTTTATTTAGGGTATTTAAAGCTAAATATAAAAATTACTTGACTTGACTGCAATTGTTATTTTTATTTATTTTTAAAAAATATAAACGGTTGCAGTTTTATTTTAATAAATATTATTGTAACAAATTGACTTTTTGATTATTTTCAAGTTTTCAAAATTATTTTTTCCCTTTATTTTGATAGGGTTATAAATAGTTGTTTATGCGAATGACAGAAAGTTGCACATTTGCAACTATTTTGATGAGTGTTAAAGTATTGAACGTGAATTAATAGATTTATTATACTTAGATTTCATTAGATATCGATTTAAATGCCAAATTTGATGTAAGGATGTAGTAGTCAGTCAAGCAAATTTACTTATTGTGAATTGTATATTTTCAGTGGTTGGTTACCTTTATCTGTGGGCCGCAGACAACATTGTATAACAAATTTTAAAGTCATGCCAAAAAACAAACTTTTAGAAAATTTCTTGTATAATATATATTATTATAATAAATAACTATAAATATATGTATTAAAATAACCTTACAATTTCATTTTTAATCTTTCAATATATTTCTGAAATCAATTTCAAGAATGAGGTTAATTTAACAAATCTTACAAATTGTGTATAAAAGAAAATGCATAACTTTGTTCTAATATTAATTTATAATTAAGTTTGTTTTTGTTTGATTATCTAATTAATGGTTTTATTCTCTAATCATTAATAATTAATTAAATAAATAAATAATAGTTTCGCATTATCATTTTTGGCTTAAAGCAAGGAACATATGTGTAAGCATTACGCATAAGTTAAAAATAGCAATGTTGACTAACATCATTATGAAGTTATTAAATTAAACGAGTTTTTAAAATATATTAGTTTAAATATTACTACAGATATAATTGAGCTATTGCTAGTATTAGTTTCAGTATTTTTACATAAGAATTAGAATTACCTGAATTAAATAATTAGTTGTTCCAGATGGTTACATATATGGTTTGGCTTACTTTTGTTTCTCAAGAAGCGTTAAACAAATATTGAATTTTATAAATATATAGGGAATTATTTTTAAAACCTTTATTACCTGTTACCAATAAAATATAATTGATACCGCAAATATTTACAAATAGTTAATTACAAATAAATAAACATTTAAATTATTAGTTTTCAAAACTCCTTTTTAAATTATATTATAAATATAATTTAATTTTTTTTTATGTAATAAAGTAATTGGAATTTTTTTATGTAAAACTAATATTATATTAGAAAATAGAATAAAATATAAACTAACAACTTACCTTTTAAAAATTAAATATTATATTTTTAAATATTTAAACAGAGTTTAATTTATTTAACAATATGTATTACCAATCTTATATTATTAAAAAAAACTAAATAAAATTTTTTAAGAAAACTACATCAGCATTATCAACATTTTTTTATTATTATAATTTATTAACAATTAATACCAATATTATTCTAAAATACTTATTTACAAAAAAAAACAAATTTAGAAAAAATTGTGAGTTACCCAGTGGTGTAAAGTTAGTTAAAAAAAAATTAATGAATTGTGTTAGAAACTTATATTTTAATTTATATTAGTTACAGTACTTAAATAATAAATTAACAAAAAAATTATATTAAACTGTAGAAATTTTTAAGCAAGTATACAGGCAACATTTTTTTCTATTTAAAATGTTAATATATAATTTTGATGAGTTGCAAAAAGCTAAATTGAATTTTTATTTGTTTGCGTTTATAAATCTACCCTACAAAATTTTATAAAATAAAATATACCCTATTTTAGGTTTTCTTTTATTTATTTTTTCAAATCAAATATAATTTTCGGCTTATAAGAAGAACGTTGATTTAAATAATAAATTAAACAAATCAAAGTAAAAAATGTTGCAGCATTGGTAGTTGATTATGTAGTTGCCATATTAGACGTCTTAACACAATATTTTAACAGTTGAGTTATTAGAACTTAATTTTGTGCATAATATTCAGTTTAAATATAAAATTTACATTTCCAAATTAATCTCGGTTCCTGAAGTCTCTTAATATTTCAATTTAAAATGCTTGAACACTTCTTAAAAATACTATATATATTTATTTTTTGTGGAAATTTTTTCTTAATTATTAGGTTAATTAATTACATATGAGTTAAAGTTTATGACTTATAATTAAATATTATTTACATGTGTAAAAATAATAATTGTGTATAAAAAAAAATGAAAACCATTTTAAACAAAATAAATAATCGTTTTTTTTTTTTTGTAAAAATATAAAAAGAAATTTTAACAAATTTTTAAAATGTTAGTAACAAACTTATAAAAATAAATTAATAAAGCTGTAAGCCCATTTTTATTTTGTTAGCAATTTTAATTATAATTATTAAACACATTCTGGTGTGCGTAAAAAACTGAAAATAAAATTGAGTTTAAAAATAATAAATGCAAAAAAAAAAATAAATTAAAAATATAATTTAATTAAAATAAATAGAAATAGGTGCAACTTATTTTAATATTGACAAAAATTAAATTTAATATATTTTGGGAATGAGTAAAATTTTTTGTGTCGTTTCAAAAGTCAAAAGAAACCATGTAAAATAAAAATAAAACGAAATTAATTAAAACTTTTAATAACAATATTTGCCATCAAGATTAAATTTGTAAATTAACATAAAAGTTTTCAAAAGATCGCCATTTAGGATTCATAATGATTATGTTGTTGTAATTGAAAGTTAACGTTTAAAAACTTTAGGATGAAAATAATAATAATAGTTGACAAACTGTTTGATACATGGCCCATCATTTTCTTAAACATACATACATGTTTTATAATTTAAGGTTTGAATAACAATTGAAAAAAATTTTCTCATAAATTTAAGTTTAATGAAATTCAATTAAATATACCCATAAAATCTGTAAACCATTTAAAATAAATTAAAAAGTTTCATAACTAACCTTGATAGTGTTGAGCTTGATCGACTAAAGTTGGGTCTTGGAATATCTTCTAGACCGCGATGTACTGAAACGGTTTCTGGATTGGAATTTTGTTCTTTAACTAACTGTTCGTACTCCGGTGTTCGTAGGGAAACTTCGGTTGGTTTTTTATACATTTTTATTAAAAGCGATGAACATACTACAGAAACAGAACTAGCCGCCATTGCAGCTGAAGCCATCCATGGTTGAAGAGTAAATCCAAATGGACTGAACATTCCAGCTGCAATTGGAATACCAATGAGATTATACATACTAGCAAATAAGAAATTTAATCGAATTCTTCGAACAGTTCGGCGTGATAAATCTAAACAGGCTACAACATCCAATAGATCATTCTACAAAAAGGAGCGGTTTATTAATACTTTATTTTAAATAACAAAACTTAATAAATTTTGAAAATAAATTACCCTCATTAATACTACATCAGCTGCTTCAGCAGCAACATCTGTCCCTGCAGCAATGGCTATTCCTACATCTGCCTGTGCTAATGCCGGACTATCATTAACACCATCGCCAACCATTGCTACCCTAGATCCACCTTCTTGAATCCTTTGGATTTTTGCAACTTTATGGGATGGAAGTACTTCTGCAAAAACTCTGTTGATTCCGACTTGTCTAGCTATACTGGCAGCGGTATTTTTGTTATCACCAGTCAATAATATTACTTCGATTCCCATTTTTTTCAATGTGTATATTGCTAAATGTGCTTCTGGTTTAACCATATCTGAAACTGATATCATACATATCAACTGATTATTTAATGCACATAAAACTGCTGTGTGTCCCATTTGTTCTTCATCAACCATTTTAATATGAATTTCGGGTGGTACTAATATGCCATTTCTATGCATCCACTCTCTATTACCAATAAGTACTGAAAATTCATTGACGTCTGCCAGATCTTCTGTTTGACTTGGGTTAACCTGGTTATTAGCTTCATTTTCATCTAACTGCAGCAATTGTTGCAATTCTAAAGTATTTTTCTGTGATTGTGTCATTGCTGGCACAATTTCTTCTATCGTAATTCCATTTACGATATGAACTGAGTTAGTTCGAAGTGAATTTTCGAAATTTATAAGTTTTTCGGATTTTTTTCCTTCCTTTAAGGCATTTTCATAGTTTGACACAGTACATTTTATTCCACAGCCTGGTACAGCTTGGAAACCGGACGCTTTTCCAAATTGTTCAACTTCTGTCATTTCCTTAACAAATTTGACAATAGCTGCAAATTAATTTATTATTAAATAATCCAATAACTATTATTATATATTTCAAAAAAAAATCTTACCTGTTGCAATTGGATGTTCACTGTTGCTTTCAGCAGCTCCTAATACTGTTAAAACTCTTACCAAAGAACAAACTTTTGGTTTAACAAACATACAAAATCTAGATGTCATTGGCATTCCATGTGTAATAGTTCCAGTTTTATCAAAAACAATAGTTTTTACTTTATGGGCATTTTCTAGTGGACCTGCCCCTTTTACCAAAACTCCAAGTTGCGCTCCAACACCTGTTGCTACCATTACAGCTGTTGGTGTAGCTAAACCTAATGCACAAGGGCAAGCAATAGCAAGTACACTTAATGCACATCTAAACGCATATCCAAAAATAATTTCCTCTCTGTTAAGACCTATTTTACTCTCTGGACTGATCGGTAAATGATTTATATCCACATAACCACTAATTACCCATCCTATTAAAGTTACTAATGAAACAAAAACTACAAAGGGAACAAAATATCCAGCAATTTTATCTGCTAGTTGTTGAATTGGCGCTTTTGAAGTTTGTGCTTCTTCAACCAGTCTTACAATTTGTGCTAATGTTGTATTTTCTCCAGTATGAGTAGCAACCATTAACAGGGCACCGTTTTGATTTATTGAACCGCCTATTACGACAGAACCAATTTTTTTAGGAACTGGCATAGATTCTCCCGTTATCAGACTTTCATCACAAGTTGAGTGTCCAAATTTTACTTTTCCGTCAACTGGAACTTTTGTCCCAGGTACCACTCTTAAAATATCACCTCTTTGCACATAATCAACTGAAATAATTTTTTCTGTTAAAACTTCAAAATCTTCAGAAATAGTTACTAAAACAGCTTCAGTCGCCTTTAATGATAATAGTTTAGACAAAGCTTCAGAAGTTTTTCCTTTAGCTATGTGTTCTAACCATCTTCCTAGAGAAATAAAAATCAAAAGCATCGGAGGAGTATCGAAAAATGTTAATGGTGATGTATGTTGTTGCAAAATCATTGCTGCAAGAACAACACAAACCGAATATATGTAACTTATACTAGTTGCCATCGTAATTAAAACATCCATATTAGTTGATCCATGCTTAACAGATTTATATGCTTGTACATAAAAATGCCATCCACCGAAAAACTGCACAGGAGTTGATAATAAAAACATAACTAAATTTTCCATTGATAAACCTGGAACTACACAACACATCGATTCATGTCCGTGTAACTCCATTTCTACCATAAAATATATCATCGCAATCATTGAGGGTCCACCGAATATTAAAGAAATTAAAAAAGAATTTCTCCATTTTCTAATTTCCTCCTTATGTTCCAAATAGCTATGTGACATTCTGTCTTTATTTGATAAAAGTTTAGCTTCAAAACCTAATGATTGTATCGCTTCACAAATGTTTCGAGGCCCTGTAAGTTCTGAATTAAAACGAAATTTACCACGTTTTGTTGTTAATGCTACTGCCGCTGAAAGAACACCTTTTACTTTAAGGCAGTGTTGTTCAATTTTATTGACACATGAGGCACATGTCATTCCCATAATTTCTATTTCTACTTCACCTTCACCAGTTCCTGGCTCTTCAATTACTTCTGATGGAAAGCCTAATTCAGATATGGATAATGCTATATCTTCTGGCGCTATTACATTTGGATTAAATTTAACTTCAGCTTTAGCCGCTAACAAAGCCACTAAGATACTATCAATACCATATATTTTTTTACAATGTTTTTCAATTGCTGCTACACAACTGGCACATGTCATGCCTTTTATATGTAAAAAACATTTTTTCAATTGATTTTCTACTCCTACTAGAACACCATTATTTAATTTATCACCATTTAATTTATTATAATCACCAGCCGAATCACCTCCAATCATAATTAGAGATTCTGAAACTGATTTTCTTTTAGGTCTTTCTTTTACATTATTGTAAGTCGTTTTATTTGATTGAATTTCTTCAGCAACTTTTGCATCAAATCCCATATCATCTATCATTTCAGCTATTTGTGATGGATTTAATTGGCTCGGATCATAATCAACTGTTCCCAATTTATCATTTAGGCTAACTTTAATTGAATATATTCCAGATTTACCACTTATATTTCCTTCAATATTTCGAACACAACTATTACACGTCATACCATCTATACTAATTGTTGTAGATAATCTATCTGGATTATTTTGTAATTCATTCTGTGAATCTATACCATTTGTATATGGACAATCAAAACCCATATCTTCTATTTCATTTGCTATTTGTCCAGGATTTATTATCTTTGAATCATAATCAATATAGCCAACATTTTCGCTTAAAACCACTATAACTTTATGTATTCCAGGTTTTTTTGATATTGTACCTTCAATATTACGGACACAGGATTGGCACGTCATACCTAATATAGGTAATCTTACAGTTAAAATTGATTGATCAAGGAGTGCCTTTGAATCACAACAATTATCATCTTCGTCCATTTTATTACTGAAATTAAAAAAAAAAAAAAATAAAAGCAATTAAGTAAGTTTTAAAAAATTATTCTGACCTATTTTTAAATAAAAAGATTAATAAGAAAAATTTTCTAACTATTCCTGTTTGCTGTATAAGAAAGACTGGAATAAATTTTCATTTTGAATATTCTTAAATATCAAAAGTCTTTTTATGTGACGCAGTTTTCCTCAATCATAACTTTTTTTTTTCCTTCCTATCTAAGAATTTTTATTGATTTTTATGTGGGTATCTTTATCCAAAGGGAAGAAAAATTCTTGAAATTCTTCAGTGTTCCTACTGTAATTATTAAAATTGAACACGAAAGAAAATTGGAATTTTTATCATTCCAGAGTATAATAGATAACTTTAGCGAGTTTTCTCAATATTACAAGGTTTTATTTTATAATTCAATTAAAGTGATATACATACTACATACATATATATATACTATATATATAATTCTTATAATTTAATAAATATGATCATTTACTATTTGAGGATTTTAATTAAATCTTAATTTAATTCTTTTCTTCATTTAAATTAATAATTCAACTTAAAAATGTTTTTCAATATATTTTAAATTTTAGGGAATTTTGCTTGTTTAAATTTCTTATCTGCATTTATAAGAGGCTCCCTTCAACTTATCTCTTCTTTACATAAAAAATAAAATAAAACAAAACTTTATTTTTAATACAGCTAATCAAAGTGTAAATTTTAAAATAAAATGAAAAAATTAATAAAAAATTGTAATTAAAAAGGTAAACATTATTACTTTAATACGCAGTATAAAGATTAAATTGTAAAAAATTAAATAAAATTTAAGATCTAGTTAAATTCCATTTAACGAAAACGTACCTATACGTGAAATTGACAAACTTCTATTAATAATAATCTTATTAT
This sequence comes from Dolichopus griseipennis, assembly GCA_963082915.1. NCBI lineage: Eukaryota > Metazoa > Arthropoda > Insecta > Diptera > Dolichopodidae > Dolichopus > Dolichopus griseipennis. The sequence goes on along the minus strand of OY720443.1, from coordinate 2,415,652 downwards.
TTTAACCTCATTTTCTAATCAGTTCTGAAGTTAATAACATAAAAAAAATTTTTCAAGTCAATTAAAATTTATATGAATTTCAGAAAACTTTAAAACAGATTTAATATTAAATTTTGTTACCGTAAAAGGCGATCACGTTCATTTTCAATAACAAAAATTGGTTGTGCCGATTCTTCAATATCATAGAACATTTTTGATGTTCCAGCTTCCATTGATTTTCGACGATCTTTTTTATTCCCTCCAGGCATTTTATGTTTTTTTTTTATATTTCACAGGTTCTTTTAAAACTTGTCTTTTATTGAAATAATTAATAATTAAATAAAACCCTGAGAACCAGTAGGTTTTAGCTTTGAATTGTGACTGATGCGTGAGTTTTTTTTCGTATGGGGAATAGGTTTAAACTTCCAGACATTCACTAATAAACACTATTAATGTTATGTAAAATACATTTGTATGTCTTTTTAAACTGATAACGACTAAAAATCTTTATTTAAAACTTTGTTTATCTTATTTTATGTATTTTATGTGATAACGTGATTTTATATAAAAAAAAAAAAAACAATAATAAAAATTTTTAATCTAAGGTAAGCATTTATGGAAAAAGATTGTAAAAAGGTGCAAATGAAACCAGTGGTGAGGTATTTAATATATATATATATACATATATTGTTTATTTTTAAAAACCCTAAGAACTAAACGTATATTTTAGGAATTAAAAAAATTTCAAGACTAGGGCCGCGTATACTATATTTTATTTAATACTTTTTCAACAGTGATAATAAGCTTAAAGAGGGTGACTAACGAACACTTTTTTGTTTTGTGTATATAGTAGATTTTATTTATTTTTTTATTTGCTTTTTTTTTAGAATTTATTTAACGAAATTATTTCAGCTCAAAAGTATGTCTGAATATAGTTAAATTAAACGTGACTTGAATTAATATATTTTGTTGTGTTAATCAATAACAAGAATCTCTGAACATCAATATTGTCAAAGCTTAGAATATTGTTGATGCTCAATTTACTTGCTATTCCCCACAATGAAAACTCTAAAAAGTAAAAATAAATGTGTGTGAGAGTTTTAATTGGCAAATTTTGTCATTAAAGGGCTCTAAATACATATAGGTACTCATATAATAAATAACTAATAAAAGTAAAGGTAATGAAGGTAAGAATATTTGGTGATAAAAAGTTAATAACGGTAAATATTATAAGTTTAAGAATTATATAACGGATGCAACGGTACTTTTTTCTTACTAATTTTTATTTAAGTATCATTCCAATTAACTAATACAAATATGCATATTTAGGAAAAAGCGTACATAACTAAAATTCCCAAACCCCTAAAACCTCTTAAATCATATTCTAGAAAAATCGTTATATCCTGTTTTCTCTAAAATGTCAAATAATTATTAAATAAATAATACATACATATTCTATCTAATGCATAACATATTCTACTAACAAAGCATTTGAAATAATAAGGGCTACTACTGAAAATTGACTTGATAAGGGCTACCGCTGGCCGTGACTAATTTCCTACACCTCTGATACAATTTTCAAAAATTAAACTTTTGATCGTTAATTAAAACCTATTGTCTTACATTACCATTATTTTTGGCATAAAATTATAAATAAAAATATTTTAAAAAAATTAAACCTTCTTCAATTTGCCTTAAAAGTTTTACACTTGAATCCGAACCTGAACTTTTTTTTTAAAAAAAATTTTAAACAAAAAAGGTATCAAGTAGATTTTAAATGAATTTGATAAAATGTATATATATTTTATATATTGAGCTATGTACATAAACAAAATGTATTTTTTATCTGCATTATTAAAGTATATATATATAATACTATAAGTTCTAGTAACTAAAGTGGGTACCTTGGGTCTATAAACAAATATGTACTATACGTATACTTTAGGTATATATATATATATTAAATACTTATATACATATATATATATATATATAACAAAAGAAGAAAAAATTTTACATTTAGCTTAAAAATTTAAACTCAAATGCACTTTTGTAAACTGATCATAAGTAATCACTAGGGCAAATAAAAATATGCTCTAAAAAATCAGTTTTAAGCGCTAAAAATATGCTCAAAAAAATCTATTTTAAGCATTTAAAATATGCTCTATGAAAAGGATATCAAATACATAAAAAAAGATCAATTACTTAGAAATCTTCAAATAAAATAAGTATTAATAATGTTAGACTTGTAACACCATCTTCAAAAGTTGTTTAAATTTAATTTTAGTAAAAAAGCAGATAGTTTTTTACTTTTTAATATATTATTTTTATTATAATTTTTTATTTTAAAATTAAATTTAATGAAATAAAATAAAATTAATTCATAAAACTAATATTAAAAAAAGATAAATTAGAGAGTAGAATAAGTTAAAATTAAATTAAATAAATAAACATAAATTAAGTAAACATTAATTAAATAAACATAAATTAAAATAAAAATTAATCCAACTAACGAAAATCTTACATCTAGGAAAATTAAAAACTAAGCTTAACTGAAATTTTGGTTGCAATATATCACAATCATTTCACTTAAATTTTTAAATAAGAAATTCTTCCGGTTCGATCGTAGGACGCTTTTGTACATTTAAAATCTCCTTTCTACATTAACTGTGTTAACTGGTGCGAATTTAAATCCAATAGTTTCGTTTGTCGTGTAATTTATCGTAGCATTTTGTTTCGCTTTACCAGTCAAAGCTGCAGATATAGTTTTTAATCAAGTTGAAATGAATAATATAATAAATATGTATATGAACATGCATATATAGAGATTTCTTTAAATACCTAATACCTACTTGTTTATTTTAAAGAATGATATTTTAAATAAATAAATATCTAAATAGTAACATCAATTTTTATGTTTTTTTATGGAAAATATTTTAAATGCAGAAAAATTAAAAAAATTATGATCTTTTGAACGAAAATTGTCAAAATAAACCAAAATATGCTCTTAAAAGTTAAAATATGCAAAATATGCTCTAACAAGTGAAATATGCAAAAATATGCCCTAACAAATCTAGCTTAAAATTCATAATTTTTGTTGAAACGAATTACTATCATGTTCATTTATCGATAAGACATAAGGAAAAAAAGATGCTAATGCATATTTTTATTTGCCCTAGTAATCACTATAATCAATTATCAGTAATCGCTCTAACACCCAAAAATTTGTGTCAACTTGTCAACAACCTTATACATATAAAAAATATTTATTTTATAATTAAAAAAATAATACAGAAAATAAATAAACAACTACCTTATATACTTATCATTAACCCTAAACTCAGATATAAAATAATTAAAAAGTTAGTTATGAATAGTTTTTTTTTTTTTCATTAAAGGAATCCCCATTGATAACAAAATGAAAAATGATAAGAATTTTATTCATATCTACAAGTACAAGTACATATTAAATTTAATGAACAATGAATGTACTATGCCATTTTTCTTTAATATTAAAAAAATGTTTTATTTTTTGATAAGAATTAATAATTGAACAGGCGTCCATAAAATATAGAATAACTAAAAACATTTTTGAAATATTTTCATATCTACACAAAAAAAATAAAATTTAAATTTAATTTGAAAAAAAAAATGACGATCATGGAGATGATTTTCAGTGAGGGAAAATATAAAGAAAATATGTGTAAACAAACGATATCAATATTTATTCCAATACGTGACTTATGAAGACAGTTTTCATTCAAAGTAAAATAAAAATAAAACGTTTATAAATTTAAACAGATGTTTTGACGTTTTATTAAGTACTGTACAAGTACAACACAGTAGTCACATAAAATAGGTGTCTATTGTTTCGTTCAATGGCACCGGCACTTACAAAAAAATTGAAAAAAAAAAAAATATCGCAAATTGTTATTTTACCAATTAAACATATTATTTTGCAATTTACTTATCAACTTATTATTAATAATTATTCTTTTTTATTATTGAGTTTTTTAAAAATATTTCATAGAGATTTGGTAAATAACACGGAAGACAAAATGGTGAACACCCGATTGTATTTCTATTTTTAAACAGTGATAACAGACAACTAATCAACTTGGAATTTTTTTTTAAATTAATTTCTTTGGTGTTCTCCTCAGAATAATATTCCTGTAAAAATATTCAAATTAAAAAAGGTTTAAAAAAAAAATTATTTGACTCTGAAAGAAGTTGGAGTTTTACTGTATAAATATTTCTTATAAGAGAAAGACTAAAAGACAGACAGTTTTAACCTATCGGTATATAGACATGAATGGAAATACACAAGTTATATTAGAAATATTAATATGAAAAAAGTAAAAAAATAAAAATGTGAAATATTTTGAAAAAAGTCAAGTATATTGTATTTTTCTGGGGTTGAGTAGTACAAAATTACAAAAAAAAAAAAAAGGTATTTATATTCTCAAATATACTCTTTTCACGTGAACTTATTCCTGTTTCAAATGAAATTTGTATATTTTCCAATAAATTTGGTTAAAACTGTATCTTGAGACCCGGAACTCGAACTGACATGATTTGAAAAAACATTGTCCCAAATTCTGTAATTGAAATTAAAGAAGGAAAAAAATTAAGATAAGTCCCAAAAACAGGCACCTAAATTTTTCGTGGTTTATTGGCCCTTAAGAGGCGAACTTTTTTTTAGTTTTTCATGCGATGAAATAGGTTTGAAAATACCTTTTCAAATATATTGATCTGATTACTGTATTCCAAGAAACGATGTTGATAAAAAAAAGAACCAATTTAATGTTAACAACCTAGACCTATTTGTGTTTGAAAAAAAAGACTAAATTCATTTGAATATAGAAAAATTTCTTGTGAAAAAGAACCAAGTTCACATGAAAAGCGAATATATATTTAAATATTTCGTAAAAAGGGATAAATATAAATGGTAAATATCCTTTTTGAATCTATCATCCAACCCCCCACTAACTCAAAATTTGACGAGTACTTATAAAAAAATATATATTAAAGAAAAAGTGGCAATCCTGTTTTTGAATCCAATACCAAAGTCAAAACTAAGAATATTTATTTCCACTTTCCCCTTAACCCCTTCAAACGAATAAATTTTAACTTTAAGTGAAGAAAATTTAATTTTAAGTGAAGGTATTTTAACTTTCACTTGAAACTAAAATTTAACATTTAACACCTTGTGTCAACTAAAGTTAAAATTTCTTCAATTAAAATTGGTACATATAAATATAATTTTTTTTTTTTTTAAGCTCTAACTGTTCAACTGTTAGGCTAATAAGCCTGTCTATACCATAGGTACATGTTGGAGCAGAGGGTCATATCAGTGGCTCAGAAGCAGAGTGGCCTAACCCACATTTAGTTTATTCGCAAATAAATTAATTTTAAAATTTTAAATATTTAAAAAGCTTGTTAAATCTTTCTTTTAAGAGCAAATTAAGTGAAACAAAAGCAAATTATTTTTCGTTTTTCAGCTGCTTTTCACCACGTTTTTGAAATTTTAATTATCCTTGAAAAAGGTCTGTTTATTTTTTATCAATATTTTTTGGGCCTTTAGAAATTAATTTTCTTAAAACAAAGTAATTTAATTAGAAAATAAATTTAAAGATTAAATTCAATAAAACAATAAATTGAAAATAAATTAAAAATTATTCATACAAATGAAAAAAAAAAAATTTTAAATATTTTCGACAAAAAAGCTAATGATAAGTATTTTTTTCTTAATTTCCTTATAATTAAAAAAGTAAAAATATTATAATTTTTACTCCTCCTCCGACTCGGTATAAATTATATCTTCTACAACAATTTGAGTTTGCAGAATTTCATAAAACTCACGATGAATTAGTGGAATATATTGTAATAACTCTGTCAAGTCTTTTAGATTTTCAACAGAAATTTTCTTCCCATTTAAATATGCCAACATTTGAGATAGGAAATTGAGAATGGGACAAGATCTAACCAAAAATGTGGATTAGGCCACTTTGGATTTTAAAAAAAAATTTAAATATTAGAAAGCCAAAATATTTTGTGCTTCAAATAATAGGGAAAAACCCATTTCTGAAATAGCAAATTATTTCGATCGATTCTAGGAGGCATATACGATCGATTAAAACAATAAAAGTTTTTTTATATGTAGATTAGACTGGTGCTGACACAATCATATTATATTCGTGTAATTAGAATTGATCTTAATGTATTCCCCATACAATTTAAACATGAGATAGTAATAGGCCTTATAACATGTGAAAACGTCTTACATATTCAACAGATACAATTCTATATTTTTGTTTATATTGTAATATTTTGTATTTCAGTTAAATGGTATCTATATCTGTGAGTTATTTTATTCAATTAAATTATTAGTTTATATTATTATATTAATGTTTTTGTTATGAAAGATATATAATTATTAATTAAGCCATTAATTTAAATCCAATGACGGAAGGTAGCTAAGTCGAGTCGAAAACCAGAAAAGTTTTTCACTTTCACTGGGATTCGAACCTGGGCCTTTCGCATGAAATGTGGGCACTCTAACCACTGTGTCACCCAGTCGATAAATATACAATCCTCCTACACTATAATATTTTGTTTGCTTTAATACCCCCAATTACTGAGTGTATGTGCGGGTACTTGAGCTAGGGACACCATTTATACTTTTTTTTACTGGAAAGAAAAACAAAAAAATACTTTGAATTTGTACAAAACTTTTATATATTGTATAGGAAGTCTCAAAAATTAGGGCATCTTCCTTTATTTTAGAAATTTTTATAACACAACATTTCGTTTAGGGACTTTTTTCATATTAAAAAAGTGCATTAAACTGCACACCTTTTTGGTTTTGGGCACTTTTTTCATAGTGAATATTTTGATGAAATCGGTTTTAAAAGTAAACTCTAGAGCAATTAGAAGGTTTGATAAACAAGGAGGGAATTAATTCTTTAACAATTTGGAAAAAATATATTTTTTTTTAACTGTAATTTAAAAAAGTTTTATTTAGGACTTTCAACTAATAAATTAATTATTCACTAATAAGGTTTTATAAAGCCCATATCTGTAATTAAGTAGACTTATTTGCTTTTAAAAATACTTAATTAAACCGAGTTCCTAAGGTATAACAAAATCCATTTTCTTAAGGAAATTAAATCAATTAGAATGAAAAACGAACAACTATTATTTAACAATGCTTTATATATGCATTAAAACGTATTTTGGAAAAAATTAAGAACTAATCGGGTTTTTTTAATTAATTCTAAATAAAAAAGAAATTTTAAAGTAATTAAATACTAAGCCTTACAAAATGTAAGAAAAAATCTTCAAAAAGTTTAAAAACAAATGTATCAAATTTTTTATAATACCTATTATCATTATAATTACTTATCAATTAGTAATCATTATTTATATGAGTAAATGCGTAACCAACATAATATTATCATTATAATTTTCAACATATGTTTTCTGTTTTGTAATTATTCTTAAAGCTTTATGAAACTTTTAATAACTAATTATTTTTCTACAAATAAATAAAGTTTTCATTCCAGCGATTAAAAATAAGTAAGGCAAAATCTTCAATTATAGAAATATTACCGATTTGCTTAGTTATAACTTAAGATAGGAAATGGCAGATGCTTTGTGGGATACATTATAATCCAATTTAATAAGTAATAACAATATCTAATCAATAAGAAACATTTTTTAATTGTTAAAACAAAAATATGAAAGAAACTTGTAGATACGAGTATATGTATCTTTTTTACAAAATTAAATTTGAATTTGTTCATTATTTAAAATTTTATAGTTAGGTAGGTATCAAGTTAATAAACACATTACTAGTTTAAATTCATTTAAATAATTATTTTTAATTCAATAAATAAAGTAAATAAATACCTACTTGTAAATGGAAACTTTGTAGGTACTCGGTTTTTTATTTACTTCATATACATTTAACTCAAACGCTTAATAATAGATTAATTATTCATCAATCATCACTAGTTATTTGTTTTACATTTTTAGTAAATTTGTGATTAATAATAAATTATTACCCACCTATACTTAAAAATTTAAATATTCAAGTATATTTTTTTAATGAATGTATAAATTTCTCTAATCAAAATTATTTTTTAATAAAAAACAATCACAACAAAATATTGATTAACAAATAATGATACAAAGTCATAAAATATTTATTTCTAATTAATTTAAAACCATTTTTTTTTTAAGAAATTAATATAAACACTTGTTTGTAGATAACTTTATTTATTGTTGATTTAAATGAAGGTTGGAAATTGTTTTTAAATAAAATACTACATGTATGTGCATATATAAATATGTACGAGTTTATATTTACAACATTAAAAACTGTTATTAAATATATTTCAATATAAATACAAAAATTATTTACTGTTTTTAAATAGAATATTGTTTTTATATAGAAAGTCGAATCATAATACTAACATTTAATACGTATGTATGTGCAAAAAAAAAAAAACCCCCCCTCAATTTATATTTTTAGAAAAACAAAACACTAATATTAAACGGATTTTACCCACTTTTACAATGAATAAATTACACTTCAATCGAAATAAAAAATTTATAAACAAATTCTTTCCAACTACATACTTTTAAGATCCAAACATAACTATGCTACGATTCATTTTTAACTGTCACCACATCTACATTCAATTGCGAATTGGGGATTTGGAGAATGGAGAATAAAAATAAGCAACAGGTTTCTTTCTTCTATTACTACCACTGACTACATCGTTTATTATTATTATTTTTGTTTTTGCTTTTACTATACTCTTACTGCTCTATCTGTTGCTGCTGCTGCTGCTATTGTTTTTGTTGAAAGCTTTATTAATTATAGACATACGTAGTATGTATAAAGTATAATATAATATACATATTTAGTAGTTTGTATTTTTTGTACGTAGGAAATAGTGTTAGAGCATTCAGCAAAATCTCTATGACGTCACAAAACTTTTTTTTCATGGAAAAGTAATTAATTCAAAAAAATAGTACTTTATACAGTTGATATTATTAGATATCTACATCTACTTTTATAATTTCATAAAGGATTTGATTAATTCAGAAAAAGGGGCAATTTATATGGATTCAGACTACAATGTCAAATTTTTTTTTTTTGGAAATTGAACCCTGTTTCAATAATTAATGAATTTTCCTATTCCAAATTTTTTAGGAAAAACCGTAGGGTTGTTTCCAAAACGAGTTTAAAAAAATTATATAGCAGGAGGCTGGCCACCGTAACCACATTATTATACCCGTATGACTATATAGTCAAAGGGTATAATAAATTTGCCATTACGTTTGTGACGCAGAGAAGGAGGGGGGGTAGATATAGACTCAAGTGTATGGATCGGATCAGAATCGAAAAATAAATCGATTTAGCTATGTATGTCCGTCCGTCCGTCTGTCCGTCTGTCCGTCTGTCCGTCCGTCTGTCCGTCCGTCTGTCCGTCCGTCACCACGATAACTCAAAAACTAAAGGAGTTAGGATCTTGAAATTTTCGCAAATTCGTTTTTTTGCAATAGCCGTCATCGCTATTTAAATCCAGCCATTTTAGTCCATGGGTTCGGGTAGCTGCCATACAACTTCTTTTTTTATATGAACATTACTCTGTAGCTATAACAGCTGCGTGTCTGAAATTTTGCCAAAAGTAGTTTAGTTTTATGGCCAAAGTTCCTGCAAAATTAGGTTGGTCTACTGCAGTGGGTTCGAGTAGCTGCCATACAACTTCGTATTTTATATGAGCATTACTCTACACCTAATGAAGCTGGGTGTCTGAAATTTTGCCAAAAGTAGTTTAGTATAATGGCCAAAGTTACTGCAAAATTTGGTTGGTCTACTGCAGAGGGTTCGAGTAGCTGCCATACAACTCCTTCTTTTATATGAGCTTTACACTACACCTAATAAAGCTGGTATGTTTTAAATATTGCCAAAAGTAATTAACCGGATGATATAATGTATATGTTACGGTCATACGGGTATCCCAGAGTTGACACAGTCTACTCTACTACACTCTTCCTCGTTTTAATTACTTTTAATAGAAAAGTATGCATATTAGAAAAATCATTTAAATATTTTATGATTGGCTATGAAAACTGAGTTAAGAAGGGATGTGACCTAATTATGATAAAAGCCTTACTGATGTTGATATAATAATAAAGGAGTTAATTAGGATATCTGTTGCATCGTTGTTTATTCTTCTATAAGTGCTAGTTAGAATGCCATTTTGAATTTAATATTTGCACAAGATTTATTGCAAACCGCCGTATCTGATGCCTCTAAAAGATTATTAGGGTGCCCTCATTAATTACTTGAATCTTAAATACCTCTGTTTCCTTCACAGGCTTATTACAACTGAATACCCAAATTACTTATACAGTAAAACAAGTTTTGGCAGGTCATCAAGAACTTTGAATGACTCCTCATCATAGAGTTGCCAAAGGCATTTATCTTTACTGCCTTGTGGAACTCCCTTCCGACTGTGAAATCAAGCGTGCTCACAGAGCTTTCAATAAACTATCAATCAATTATTTCAAAGATAGATAATTTGACGTTATCAAATTTTCTTGCATTTACTACTTATTTAATCACTTACGAATTCAGTATATATAAATGTTTCCTTATTTTTAATAACACTTAATTATTAAACATAATATTGTTACTTTATTTCATTTCACATTTGTTATTATTCTAAATGTATTGCCAGTTTTAACACCGAGATTTAAATTAAATTAAATAGATGTAAATTTATTGTAAGTTTTAAATTAAATTACAGATCTGTATATAAATTGCTTAATATGCATAGAATAGAGACTCACCGTCTAAATGCAATGCATTGAATACAAAAAATTAAAAATTTAAATTAAATATTTAAATAGGGGGAAATAGACTGTTACCTTCGTTATTTTAAATGCTTTGTTGCTGACATTTCATATATGCATAGACAAATTTGGAAAACTTTTAAAGTTTATTACAAAATAATGGTTTTATTCTTATTTTCAAATCCACTATATAACACTATTAACTTTTTTTTCTTCCTTTTCCACTCCTTTAAAGAGCATAAGGCATTCCCCAAGTTTATTTTAAACTAGGCTTCAGTTTCTTTAATCATAATATTCACTAAGCCGTTGATTACTCGGATGTAGCTATTGTATAACGTTATGAAATATGAAAGCACAAATCTTCCACAAGAATTATTTATATATTTTTATTAAATCTTATTTTATATTACGATATAAATTATTACGATATAATAATACATATTACGATATTTTTGTTTAGATATGATCTGACCGGGGTTTGAACCCGAGACCTGCCACATAAAAGGCGGCGTCTTTACCACTACGTCATTGGTCAGAAGGTTAACTTATTTAACTACAAAATTTTTTTTTAAAAGAGTTCCGGAACAACGCCCAACAAAATTTGATATTTGTCCGGATTTTTTTCCCAGGATGAATATCAAATTAATTTCTTAATAAATATCTTAATTTTTTTGGACATTAGTTTGAAACTTTTCTCGATTAATATACACGCATACAAATTTCCTTAAATATGAATTACCACTTTTTTCCGGACAAATGTCTTTTGAAACAATGTCACGTCACCATAATGTAAAATAGATACTGAAAGTTATAATTGTTATTTAATATAGTTGTATAGTTACACTATAACTATACCTATTTTTAATTATATTTTTTTAAAATAAACTTTGTGTCACATATAGTAACTTTGAAATTGATAGAGATTTATATCCGTTTATAATTACAATATTTTATTACTAATACAATTACTATTGTACAATTTACAATTATAAATAAAACAATGTTTTAAAAAAGCCACTTCTATCATAGCATAGGATGGAAAAATTAATCATTATAGCTTTCATAAAATAAATAAAATCACGTACTTTATTAGAATTCGAATATATTATTAAATATTTGTTCTATTTTCAGTACTAGAAAGATAATCTGTTTTTTTAGTATTAAGCTAATTTGTAAAAGTTCAAATTTTAAACTTAAATTAATTAAGAGTGTATTGAAACAAAAAAAAGTTAATAAGAGTATAAACTTAATATTTTTCTTATTTCGGTTTTTTTTAACTTTTAAACTTGCGATGAAAACGTCAAAGTACTGAAAATGTATTCAAGAAACCGGTTTAAGTTTTTGTAAAAAAAAAAAGTATTTATTTTTATACACAATCAAAACAAAATTGTTTTTGTTTATTACTCGTATGTGGGTATTTGCAATATTAAAAGATTTGCATCAGGTTTTTAGAAAAAAAACTTTAGATCACATTAAATTTTGTTACTCCACTTTTTATCTTACATGAGGCAATTATTTTATAATAAATTAAACTTTACAGAAATTTAAATTAAATCATTTCAAAATAATATTTATAAAATTTACGACTACACTTTAAAAAAAGTTATTGTGGTAAATTTTATTCAAGAAAAATACTATTAAAGAAAAGGTTATAAGTTCCTAGATGAATAATAGAATTTCTTTTGTCCTAACAAAAATTGTAACATTTTGTCGGAAACGCATAAATTCGGAAATTTTTTTTGTGTGTTCTAATGTTTGTGTCTATTAACACAATAAATTGCGTAAATTTCAACCAATGTTGATAAAATTTGTTATTTCGTCAAAAGTAAGGTTAAGTTTGTTGATGGAATCAGACCATGGGGCGGGAGGCTGTCATACAAAAACACCAGACTTTTCGAGAAATCTTCTAATCGTCGAAATGAGTTCAAATTTGGTACATAAACTATTAGTGACATAAATTGATTATAGTGTTATGGGGTCTGAATGTCAAGTTAACCGATTTTAATGAAATCTGGTATGAATGCTTTTTTTTGTATAATGATAGAACGACTTCGCAGATGGGTTACGTAGATTGGACCACGAGATCGGTGTGGGGTTCCCAAATAAAATTACAAGAATATACTAAAACACTACAAGAAATATAAAAAGATTTTACAGACTTTACAATACAAACCACATTATGCTAGAAATCCATCTTGCTAAACCATACTAAAAATTGATTGAATGTTATATGAAAGTCTTATAGAAAATATTTTATAGAAACGTATTAGAAAATATTTTGAACTAAGTACTGCACATTAGAACTTGAAATATTTGAAAAACGGTCATAAGAATGTTTGAATTACAGTCCATGATAACACAAAAATAACGATCTTGATTGAAAATTAAGAAGTCAATAAATTATGGATAATTTATATAATATTAAAGGGAATATGGAAAAATATAAACTTAGAACTCATTTTAAATATTTTGGCAAATACAAAAATTTTTTTGAACACAATGACCTCAGCATATCGTCTTATAATTAATTACATAAATTTTTTATATTTTGAATATTTTTTTTTTCAAATTGTATAGTTCAAATCTATTATAGTCTTATAATAGCTATAATCTTAATAATGATGAACTTTTATAAGATTTTTTATAATAAATATTTATAATAAATAAATTATTTAAATTATTAAATAATATAAAAACTAATTCTGACAACAAATAGTAAATTAAGTTATTTATAGAATTCGTCTATTTTTTAAATAAATTTAAGGTTTATATTTATATAATATTAATGAATTTTACTGCATTGCAGTTATATAGTAATTTTAATTTTAATTGAAATATAATATAAGATAGATTTCAATGAGCTTTTAGATAATATTATAAACTATTATTTTTTATGACTAACTCTATAAATATATAGCGGGAGTGTTAAAAGAAATTTGATTTTATTGTCAAAGTCAAAACTTTAAAATTTTAAACGTAATATGATTTATTAGATTATTAACAATTTGATTGCAAGAAGGATTGCCAAAAGTTTTAAAAATTTTTTTGGAACAATATGTAGTTGGTTTAATTTAACTTGTAAGGTTCTACTTCAAATAAAGAATCAATATCTCATAATATCTAGAACTTTATAATTTTAATTCCGAGTTTATTAAGTTTAATTAACTCTGATAATAAAAATATTATACTCCCAATGTGCATCTATTACCCTTTAATTCTTTCCCTTTTGTTGTAACATGTTCCTTGAGCCATAAACAGACATGTTAAAATGTAAAACAGTTCAGAAATTAGCTGCTAAAATAAATAATTAAATTAATAATTCAATTACAACAAAACAATTTTTATTTGAAACAAATTATTATATCATTAGTTCAGTATAAAATTTAATAACTTATTCACTGGAAATTTTAATAGCATAGTTATATAGTATGTATATATAAATAAATACATTTAAAAATTAGTATTTTAATATAATATAATATGTGGTTATATATAAGAAATTAATTAATTAGTTATTTATAAAAAATATTCATGATTTATTTATGCAACTTTTTTGTAAATTAATTTTGGGAAATTCAATTTATTATATATGTATGTTAAATTTTTAAAATAAGTCATCATTGTATAAAAGTTTTGCAAAAGACTGTTTTTTTCGCAATAGAAAGAGTCCCATTGTTTTTGATCAGAGCGAGTCAAATGATCTGTAACATTTCATGGTCTTAAAAATAAAAAAATATGCTTTGTTTTAAGTTTTTTATATATTTATAAATAGACAAGTTTATTTTTTGAAAAAAATTGTAAGGTCGGTTTTTACCTTTTTTGAGAGACAAGGAAGATGTGGTTGAGGAGATTGATTAAATATCAAACATTCGAGTTTTTTTTGTTTCAAGAAGCTTTTAATTATGCGCCAAAGTTTGATATCATTAAAAGGGTTTTAATGAACTTTATAACGATTGGTCAAGAATCTCCCCCTTGTGTACTATGAGATTTCAAATTTATTATTGACTATAGATCTTTATAGCTGCTACAATTACAAAATTTATTTGTAAATATTTTTATATTAATAGATACATCAACTTGATTTCGTATAATTAAATATAATTATAATTACTATAACTTTTATATATTTTTAATTATTACTCAATTTAACACTACAAAAATTCTAGCATTTTTTTATTAATATCAGAAAAACTAATATATTCTATTTCAAAGCTACAATAATATTCCTGAAAACTAACTGGTAAATAAGTATTACAAATTTACTAAATAAATTTTCTAAAATGTTTAAGAGTTCAAATCTAGATTAGAAATAATTTTTTCATAGAAAAATTAAAAGTGATTTCAATGCCAAATTATTATAGACATAAAAGCGATAATTAATTATGATAAAAACATATTTATGTTTTGTATCAGACCAAAAAATAAAAATAATTACGACGAATGTACATAAATTGAAATCCAATCTGCAAAACATATTATGAGAAATTGTTCAGGTCCAATTTTTTTTAAGTAACTAAAGTAAAGATTTTGATAAACTGTATACAGGAAAATAAAAAGAATATAAAAAACTGTAATGATGGTTTACATTTGCCCACAATTTATCTATCTTAATTTTTTTTTTAGACTTATTTAGCCAACTGGCAACTGAAAATGAAGAACAGCACTAAAAATGTCATATGTTTGTTCGAATACTACAACACTTTATTGTCAATTGTACATACCATATTTGATTATTTTATTAGTTTAAACAAAATATGGCATTATTTATAAGTAATTTCGTTTTTTTTTTTTTATAGTTAATTTAAAAAAATTGGAAAATTATTGAAATTATTGCAACATACGTACGCATTTTATAAAAAAAAAATGAAAAGAATAGTAGATACTGCCAACTGCTAAGCCATTTGTTATAAATATTATAACAAAAAAAAGCGAATTAAAGAAAACTTAAACGATTCCGGAATACTGCTTTAAAAAATTAAAAAAAAAAAATGATATTGAGCTTTAAATGCATGATTTGATATAAAAATTTTCCCTTTAGTAATTATTAAAGAAAAAACAATAAAAATAGCAATAATATAGTTGGATTTAATTTCAAGACCTTGCTACTATAACAATGTCAGTTAACGCTTCAGGGCACAATAGCATAACTTTTAAAATATAAACTGATTTAAAAATAAAAATGGAATTTAAGTACCATTAAACATAATTTTTAACTTGGAAAAAGTATGTTAATTTATAAGAGGCTTTTATAACAAACTTTATATGGCAGACAAAATTTCTTAAGTATATTAGGCGGAGAAAATTAGTCTTTATTGAACTTAAAATTTTATTTATTAAGCTGTACTTAAGATTTTAGTACCTAAAAAAACACTTTAAAAACAGTTGTTAGAGAAAACAAAAAATCTCTAACTTCAAATACTGAGAAATAAATCTGAATCGCAGTACTATTTAAAAATTAAAATTTTTATGAGAGTTCTAATTGAAAGTCTTTTTGAAATTGTTTTGAAAAAGGAGTTTTTATTTATTAAATGCAAAAAAAAAACAAAAATTTACCCTTAAATTTCTTCAATGTTTCTTCGTCCAATTTACTCGTTAATCGTTTTATTTAAATTATTTTATTTTATTTTTAACTGGCAGCAAAGAAAATAAAACTTTCATTTTTAAAAAAATTCTAACTTAACTTACCGTCAGCACTTACTTCGCAGTACTTAGGACTTAAGTACTTTCTGTTAGAAAAGTTAGTACTGAATTTTCAAAAACACCCTACATAATGTTATCTTTTAATTGAAAGTTTTATTTCTTCTCAGAGTAAAAGTTAAAATTATTATTAAAATAATAGTAATTAAAAAAAACATTATGTTTTTTCATGGTTTTCAACATGGTATGATTGAAAATAAATACATATTTGACTATTATTAGATTCAATTTCCGAATTAATGACTTTTTTTTAATTTTAAGTTTTGAACGTAAAAACAAAAATAAACTATACATATAAAAATTTGCAATACCATATCTTAAAAATAACGTATGGTTGAATATTTGTTTGTTTTTCATTCTAAAAATTCAAATCAAGTTATTTTATTTTTAGGAACCATAACCGGTTACTGATAACTTAATGCAAATTTTGAAAAATTTTATAATGTTATTGTACCTTTGAAGTTTCTTTATCCAATATTTTGGGAATTATTAAACGCATTTGTTATCAAGTTGAAGACTGGCGATGTTCAAACAAAAGTACAACTAAGGAAGAATTAAATATTTTAAGTAGTACTTATGGTAAAATTTCTAAAAGAATCGCATTACTTGTTTAAAGTATTTTTTAATAAAAAGTAATTTTACTTATAAGTTAAATTAATTTGGTTTTAAAAGTTATAGAGTTTTGAAGTTATATAAAACATTTTTTTTATACTTATAATTTAATCAAATTAAAAATATTAAAAAATACTAAAAATTTAATCCATCCTCAAGTACTTTTTGAAGTCATAGAAAATTACAAAAAAAAAATCTTTTTAAGTAAAGCGCTAATTAAATATTAGATAAAGATAATAGACATTATTAGTAGATAATGAATTTTATTTTTTTTTATTCTAGATAATTTCGACGATATACTAATTAAATTTTTTATTTACCTTTCTTTTTGTAACACCGTGGCATTAATATTATCACATCCATCATTATTTAAAGGAAAATATCCAACATTTGTCGGGCTAAGTTTCTTTTTCAAAGTTTTATTAAAAAACGACATATTTTGTTAGATTTTATTATTCAAATTTTAAAATAAAATATTTTGACTTCAATTAATTAAACTATTTTTACACATTAATTTAGAATGATAATTTAAATTTTTTCATTTTATATGAATATATATATATAAAAATATGTTAATTAAAATTGCAAAAATAATTAACTGCACGAATATTAAAACGATTGTTTTATCACAAAATAATTATCATCCCATTAATTTTGTTTTCTGATAAAATATAATTAATTTTTAATTATTTTATATTATTATTTTTTTTTTTTTAAATAATTTTTATTTTAAACAATTAAATTTTTATTTAAATATTAAACCAAATTACTCTTAAAGATATGCTAGATTTAGGAATTAAAATTTTAACATAAATAAATTTATTTATTAACTTAGAGATCACAAATCACATATCTAACTGAATATACATCATAAAAAAACAAAACTGATTAAGTAAAAGAAATACTATTTAAAACATCTGGGTTAAATCTGCAAAGCAACAAAAAATTGTCGCGGCACCGGTTTGATTTCATTCGGAAGAAAGTTACTTTTTAGAAACTTGGAAAAAACAAACGACTGTTTTTTTCTGATTTTGCTTTAAATAATGAATAATGATCCAAATAATTAAAGTTTTTTTATTTATTTTTTTTTTTTTTTTTATATAGATATACTTTTTAAAACTAGTAAAGATTTTCGTATTTCGTAAATTAATAGAAATTTAATTTTAATTTTATTCACAAAATTAAAAAAAAAAAAATTTAAAATCAGTAAACAAAAAATAAAAACTTTATGTTAACTATAAAATTTTGCACAAAATTATTTGAGTTGCTTTCTGAATCGTTGCTTATAATCAACTAAACAAAAATTTTTGTTTTGTTATTCCGAAATCGACAGTCAAAACATACATAATGAAAAATTTTTTTTTTATTAAGGTATATGTTATTATGTTATGTTTATCAGTTGCAAATCATTTGTTTCTCTTTAAAAATGAGCAAAATCTAAGCTTTGATAAGATATACTAAATAATCTGCTCGAAGTTATGAACTAAGGTATTTGTCACTTAGAATCCTAAGAAAAACCAACTTTTTCATTAAGTTTTATTTATTTTAATTATGTTTTAAAAGAATCAAATTAGCAATCTAATATAATAAGTTATATGTTATTACTTATTAATAATCATATTTCAATTAAAGTTTTTATTTTAATGTAAGTTCAAATTTTTCGTTAAAATTAAAAATTTAATCCTGAAAACCAAAAATTCAACAAAATAAAAAAATTCAATTCAAAAGAAATATATGAAGGTTTTCAATAATTAATTCAAAAAAAAAACCTAGTATTTAAATAAAATACATTTTAAAATTTGTAATATTACCCTTGATATTATACAAGCAATTCACGTTGGGGTTCATTTTTATACTTATATTTTAAATTTCTTTAAAAGATTCCTATTTTCTAGTAAAATTCTAAGGAATCAAATATTTAAAAACAAAGAAATTTTGTGCAAATTCGAAATTAAAAGATAACATGGATATCTGATAATAATATTATATTAATAAAACAATTTTGACTCACCTTCCTTTGTCCAAATTTTTTTCATTTATGCATGGTTCATTGATTCCCTCGTTATCATCTAAAAAAATAAAATTAAAATAACACAAAATTTAATAAAAAATATTTTCCATATTAATTTTAAGAAAAAAAAAAATTGCATTGAATATGATATATGAATGCACCTACCTTTTTGTTCTTGCTTTGGATTTTCATTAGATTTATCCATTGCAGCACTAATTATGCTTCCGTCATTTTCAGCCATATTCTTTTAAAACTAAAGCAATCACTTTTTAAGCGCTCTAAATATTTATTCTATTAAAATTTTTATTTTTTTAATATGTATATAAAATTGAAGCTTAATTTTCATATCCGTCGAATTATTTTACAGCATTACGAATAATCTTTATACACAAATTACTCTTAACAATCAGTAATGTAATTACAGACTTTAAACTTTCCGCCCACAGATCACAATCGAATAAAAGTTTTTAACTTATTGATAAGCAAATTTTAATTATTCAGAAATAAAAAAAGATAATATCAATTATCAGTTAAAAAATATGCACAAGAGTAATTATGAACTAAATAATTTTTAAATTCTCTATTTATTTAATAGACTTCTTACTTTTGTTTTAAATTCTTCAGTTTTTTATCACTTTCTTGTTTTGCTTTATTTTCGCTTTTTGTTATGATTAAGAAATGTCAGAAAAATCATATGAAGTAGTGTGGTGAATACATGTTGAATTGAAAGTTGTCTTTTTCAAATTTCAAAATACGATATATTTGTTCATAGAGTTCGCTGCTGATGTAAAAAATTTATTTTACAAACTAACTTATAATTATTTAATCATTCAGAATTTATTCTTTAATTAAAATTATCGAAACTATAAACTTTATAATAATTTCTGTTGAAAAATTTAATTCGAAAAATATTTAAGTTAATTTTGGCAATTTTATTTCTAAAAATTTTCGAAGAGCATTGAAAACGAAAAATTTTGAAGTTGATTTTGTTCAACCCTTGAATAGATATTTTTTAATCGATGGCGAATGTTAAAAACTAGAGTAGAGCCCGCCGAGTCAAAAGAATTAAAATTTTGCATTTTTTCACATTTAAAAAAGTGTATTATTAAATTAAATAGTATTTTAATATTTCAATACATAATATAAAGTACTGAGAAATTTCATTAAAGTGTGTATTCGAATTGAGAAGGCTGATTTATATTACGAATCACAAGACAGTCCTGAAAGTTTAGGTCAAGGAATTTTCAATTATAAAAGGTAAGTTAAACTTTTGGTGCATTCAAAATTGTTTTTGTTCTACTCAAGTCTTAATTAGAGAAGGAAAAATAATTTTTGAATCTTATTATAAATTTGTTAAAATAGCGCATATTAAGATTTATATTTGACAAAAACATCGTATTAAATAATCAACCACCTTATTTCTGAAGTCTGTCATATTAAAGTAAATTGATTTTTCAAGTAAAGATACATGTAAGTTAATAAGAATTAACATAAAGTTTGTTGATAAATTTAATCATAAATTTACAAATTAAAGAAAGATCAATTCTTTTGATATTGAAATTTTGAAAAAAAAATTGATATTTATGAAAAATAACGGTTATAATCAAACAGAAGCTTAAGTTATAGATTATAAATAGCATATAATAAGTACACAAATTTAAATAATTAGATAATTGAACGGTACGTCGTAAAATAGACTATTAATATTAATTAGCACTTCAATTTTTTAAATTCTTTTTCAGAATCATTTTAATGTAATTTGCAATTTGCCAATATTATTAAAAATGATTTTTATATGTTTTATTTATTGTTTAAGGAAAATATTACTAAAATGAGTTCAATAGACGAAGCAACAGCAGCTGCAACTTCATCACCCGTCACAACACCGACTGATGAACCACAAGTAAATTAAATTTTCTCTTAATTTTGTTAACTTTTAACTGTAAAATATAAAATTTTTAGACAAATCCAAGAGAATTAGAAAAAATTGAGGAAGAAAAGTTAAAATCAAAATATCCTACTGGTTTACGGGGACCAGGTGGTCATTCAGCATTTTTACAAAAAAGATTACAAAAAGGGGTATTAACATTTTTACAAAGTGAAATATTTTTTTAAATTCATATTAATATTAATTCTAGCAAAAATATTTTGACTCTGGTGATTATCAAATGGCAAAACAAAAAGGTGGTGGTATTAAACAAGTATTTGCAAATAAAGTGCCAACTGGAGAAGCAATACCAACACCTGAATCTGTTCCAGTACGAAAAACATCATTAATTCAACAACCTTGCAATAAATTTCAAACTACGAGTTAATTATTTGTAAAAAGTGAATGAATTTATGTGATTTATTTCTATCATGATCACTAATTATTAACAAAGAAAAAAAATGAAATTTTTAATTTTAGATTATAATTAAAAAACAAAGTTTTAACCTTTTTTAGCAAAAAAGGATAAGAAAATAATGTTTGCTAAGTATTTCATATAAAAACTGTTTATACATGTAATTTTATTAATTTTTTCTTGTGTTAAGATTTTGAAATGCAAAAACTTTTATTTATTCTAATTTTTTTTTTTAAATAACCAACATTTTTCGTTTTGTGTAACATTAATATAATTTTTATTTAATCTTGAAAACTTTGGTTAATTTTGCTTCATTCCTCAATCTAATTTTGTTTTTATATAAGCTAATATTGAAATTGTTAAAAAGTAAAACTATATTTGTATTAGAATTTAACAATTGTAAACTTAAAAAACTCGATGTAGTTTTATTTCAGTTTTCAAATTTTTCAAACTTTATTTTTTCAGTGAATAAGTAATTTGTTATTAAAACATTTAGAAGTTAAATAAAAAATATTTTTTAAAATTAAAAATTTTTTTATTTAAAATGATTTGCAAACATTGAAATTTATAATGATACTTTCAGTTTATCATAACAGTTTTCGAAAATATTTGTTACATAAAAAGGAACTTTTTGTTTATAAAGTTCCAAAATTTTTAAAATTAACGAATTTATTTATAATTAATAAATCTTCAATAGTATTGTTGGAAGGGAAAACACCCTTAAACTTTAGTTCTGTGGCAGGCTGGTTCATGAATTGCTTTCTCGCGTAGGACTTGTAAAATCTTTAAGCCTTCTACACGCAACATTTGCAGAGATTAGTGTCTGCTTGATTTATCTTTTCCAAACAAACCTTTAGCATAAGTTGGCCGAGCTTATTGCTATTTATAAGTCTTAATATCTGTAATATAATAATACTTTACTTTAATAATTAAAAGATTTGATTAATATTTTGTAAATGATTTTACTACACATTAATTACAAAAATTAGATCATTTTACTTTTGGTAAAGTTTTCGTACATTTTGGTTTATTTTTAAATATATTTGGATCTAAAGTTTGATAAGGTTGTTCTGATATTGGTTGTATTGAGCGGCCTCTTCTAGTCTCGTTTTCTTCTATTAAATGTGGTGCTAACAACAAATACAGTTGCTATTAAATTGTATATTAAAAAAAAATTTATTAGTTAATAGTATTTTAGTTTTAGTTAATAGTTCTATTATTGTTTTTATTTTCATTTAATTTTTTTCACACTTAGTATAAAAAAATATAGTTTAAAAGAATATTTTTTCTTGCAAAATTATAATTTTAATAAATTTAAACATTTAAAAGTGACAACGACGAAACATCGCTAAATTTTTTGTGCACAATAAAAGTTGATTAAATATTTCTAAATACTTTATTTTATTTTGACACTAAAATTCGGAGAATTACAAATATTACAAGCATCAATTAGATATAAAAATTTAGATTTTTTAATTCATTGAAATTCAAATTTTTTGAACAAAATATAAATATCGTATGTACATAATTATTTACCTCAGTCCAAGAAGGTAATCCAACACTTGAAAAACATAATTCCCAATAAGGTAATCCTAAGTGAGCAATACCCATTCGAACATATTCACTGAACGTTTCTGCTAGGAATTGCCATCTGTAAGTATTTAATTCAAGCAGATAAATTTTTGCACAACCCAATCCAGTACTTTCATATACTAAACAAATCTAAAAAAACAATTATCTAAATAAAAATAATTAAGCAATGAGATAAATCTATTATCCAATATGCAAATTTCCTGAATACTCACGAGTATTCTCCTACATTACAATTTTATTAATAAATTATGTATGTTGGAATTAGTTTATTTTCAATTTACCTTGGCTAAATCTGCAATCGTGTTAAGTTCAAAAATTTTGGTTTTTGGTGTTACAATCAAACCAGGTGTTGTATTATTCTGCGTAATTTGTATATTCTTATTGGCTTCATTATTAGTGCCATTCAATACATCAACATTTTCTCTAAGTAAAGTAATTTGTAACAAATGCGGACAATTAATGGAACCGACACGTCTAACATCATTTGCTATACATATGGTAACAATTAGTTAAACCTTTTTAATATTATTGAGTAATATTACTAACGTGCATATTGATAACTCCAATGTAAATGAAAACCATCACAAGATAAATAGAATTTTTTCATATCTTCTGGTAAATATACATTATGTCTTTGTTCCCAATTGGATAGCATTACTTTTTCACAAGGTTGTCTTTTCTCTATAACAACATTTGTTATTCTTGGAACATTTGCTAAAATTTAGATTTAAATTTTGTCAATTTCTAACATAGAGATTTGACCTTTTGAAATACTTACAAAGTGTTTTCATTAATCCAAGGGTTAAGTTTTCAAAAAATGCATCTTCTGGTGTCTGTTTAGCTCCATTTTCTTTTGTTGTAGTTGGTAAAATTTTAGACATTTTATTAATTCAGACACTAAGTTTTGAGTTCTAAAGAACTTATATTGATTAAACTGTATTAATTGAATATTACCTAGTTACCGTTAGCTACCGTTACATATATATTGCTTGTTTTTTTTATAATTTGGTTCGAATTGAACCACTTCTTTAATTTAAAATAATTTTTCAAAAACGAATCGCTCAAAGTTGGTTTCATTAAAAAATATCACAAGAATTTAGTATTTAGAGAAAGATTTTATAAAAATTTATTAAATTTGTCGGAATTAATATTTTATTTTTTGATATTTTTTTTGATTTTTAATGATGTTTATATTGTTTTTAATATAAATTTGGTAAAAAAACAATACGAACTGTGTTAGTTTAAATAAATCTGTATATACGATCATTAGTTAAAGATTAGATATTTCTTGTTTATTTAATTTTATTAATCTTTTTACTTGGCAGTTCGTAGATGAGTTAGATTTAAACTGAGACAATGATTCTAAAAGATTAAGCTTAAAAATTACTGGCTTCCCCTTTAAATCCCACCACCCAAAACAAATAAAGAGTTATATATGATAGTAATTAGTAAAAGTATTTTTTAAATTAATATGATAAGTTTCATTTTTATTTTTTTTGTCTTTTATAATCTTATTGATTAAAGTACACAGAAATATTATTTTGAATTAGGTATATAATACATTCTTACTAAAATTTTGTTCACAGGTACTGTTTTAACAACTTAATTACAATATAATTGGATAGAAAAAATATACATCCATCATTATATAAATAAAATTAAATTAACTTAATAATTACTTCACATTAAAGTTTAATTTACTATTAAAATTTTATATAGTCTTTTTTTTATAATTACTAATGCTAGGCAACTTCCCATACTGTTGATTCAATTGATCTTCTGGGTTTTGAAACTTCAACATGCGCTTCTAAACCATCACCTAAACGGCTTAAACGGCGTGCCCAACTCCCACCACGTGATCTAAAACCGCCATTACTTGATGCTTTCAATATTGAAAGCAAATCATCATCTTGTCTAGATTTTTTCATTCCATGTTGTAATTTGGCTTCTTTGGCTAACAATGTTTCGCGTTGAATTTGTGTTTTGACTTCGGCAGGAATATCAGGAATTACAAACTGCATAAATCCAGTTACAATAAACACTATATGCTGTTAGTGAAATATAAATAATATCAAATTTTATTTTATACATAATTTAATTAAAGTATTCTAAAATTATTACCTCAAAAACAACTACAAATGCAAGACGAGCTGCAAAAACATGCCAATATACAGATGTTAAAGCATAAGGTTCTGCATTAGGGTTTGTTGGATCTGTTTGGTTTGCTCTAAAAAGATTAGAGAGTTATTTGTACTATAATATTACAATTTAAAAAATTTACAAACCTATATCCTCGATAACGGCATATATCAGGATCCTTTTCTCCCTTATTACCCCATTCCTCCTTATAGTCAGTTGTATTAAAATAAGACATACTATGAGAAATATAGCCACGTAACGTTTGATCATCTGAGTACATTAATTTATAAACCATTCTTGGTATAAAATCACTTGTATAAGCTATTACAAAACCATTTGAAACTACAGCAGTATACGTTATTATTCTTAAAATTCCATACCAAGCCCCTATATCAGTAACACGCTCTGCCAATGGACGCCTTGCTTGGGTCACCATTTTAAAGGCATCCAATCGAATTTCTGCAATATTATTTAACAAAGCAAATAATGGAGCTAATGGAAATGCAGCTACAAACAATGTCACAAATCCATATTGCAAAACTAAGAAAAAAATTGATTAGCATTTATAAAACTAACTGTATTTTAAAAAATCAATTTCTTACTCATTTCTAAATACTCGTCAAAAAGCGCCTGAAAGTTATTAAAAATAAAAATGGGTTAGTTTGGGTTTACTAATAATCCAATAAAAAATCCTAGACTTACAAGTCTTCCTGGATCCTGTAAATGATAATCTTGTTCCCAAGTCATATGCATATGTGTAACATCTTTTGTTGCAGCTTTATGTTGTCTTTGACGCCACCAATTCCAAAATTTTGGAAATAAATATTCCATAAAATTATTCCAGCACTGTTTACCAACCATAATAATTGCCAATTGAATACACAGTTCTGATAAACAACCAGCTGGATCACAAATATCATTTTTTAAGCGAAAAAATTCACTTTGTCTAGCTATATCATCGCCAGGATAATCAAAGAAACGTCCTTTGAAAAATGCTATATAAATTAAGGAACTGTAGAAATTCATAAATTCGAAAAAGAAAATTTTGAATGTATAGGAGTCTTCATATTCTGTATGTGTTCTAGGATTCTCTAAATTTGTTAAATGTATTGCTAACCGATGATAAAACTGTGAATTAAAATAAAATTTATTTCAAAATTTTAATACACCATAATCTAAATATTTTAAGCTTACTCTTGTTAATATCATAATAACTACCAAATTAATAAGAGCAGCAGTCACAGACGTAAATAATTTGGCATGGTTTTTAACAAAGAAATCTGAACCACTGTGAATCAAAGCTAAAACAGTTATTCTATAAATAATTGTTCCTAACACTGCCGCTAACACAATTGAAATCTACAATTTTTTTTTTTTTGGAAATTAAAATTTATTATAAATCTAATTTTGAATTATCTTTTACCATGAATAGAACAGCTGTTGATGTAATTACAAATCTAAAGGCTCGGCTAGTAGTAGACATATATGGTTCTTTTTCACGAGTTACGGGATTTGTACGAAATGTTTTGGCATTTGTTTCAAATTCTGGACGATTGTCTTCATCCTGATCAATATCACCTAAGTCCCATTCCCAAACTACAACTGATTGTTTACGTTTCCAAAGTTCTAAAAATGTAGTAGCTACAAAAGATAGAATTGTAAATATTATAGTAATTGGCATGTCAAACAAATTAAAAAATATCATTACCCCAAAAAGACATAAAAATTGCAAAAAATACTGTTGCAGGATTGTCAAATAGGTAAGTAATTGTGGCAAAAAGACATGAATCATATAAACTCTGATAATTACATGCTCTATCACATAAAGGACATAATGTTATATTTCCAGGACCTGTTTTATCACACATTTCTTTACTTGGTATATTGTCTTCTGAATTCATTGAAGCCAATCCATATAAAAAACACAAACTTCCAACAATAGCTGGATAAATTAACATTTCTGTATAAAAGCCCAGCCAACAAAAGTACAACGCAATTTTATCCCCAAAGTATTTTCGAACTAAACAAAGCGGTTGCTTTTTATACCATTGTGAAGGACGAGCCCAATTCAAATATAATAATCGTCGATCTGATTTCGCTCCAGTTTTTGAATGGTTCTTGTCGTAACGACCTTCATGTAATGGAAAACATGCCAAATATGTTCCATCGTTCATTAATCGACGTATACCCATTTTTTCAGTTTCATCAAATTTCATTCTTAATAATATTTGAAAAACCATAAGACTGCGTTGTGAGTTTGTGTATCCAGTAGCTCTATCCTTCACTATAAATCTGAAATAATTTTTGTACTTTTAATATGAAATTTGTATAACAGAAAATAAAATTTACTGTTCTTCTGGATTACCACCAGCTGTTGCCTTTTTAAATGTTGCTTCCTGTTCTGATTCTGAATGGGCTATCAATTGTTTGAACTTATTCATTAATGGTGTTAACATTTTTGTCCATAATTGTAATTTTCTTACAACAATGTTTTCATCCTCCTAAAAAAAATTTTAAAGACTGCATTTAGAAAAAAATTCTTAAAGTAAATTTTTTTGATAATTTACCCAAGCTTTGACACTTATAGTTATGAATCTTTTTATTGGTAGTTTTAAATTCAAAACTTCAGCATAACGTTGTTCTAATCTCCATGGCAAATGTATTTTTAAGAAATAAGTTTTTTCGTTAAAAGATTGTGATTTATCCTCCAATTCTAATTCTAATCCTTCTCTTAACATGTTTTCTTGAAACATCCTTCGATTTTCACGTCGTTTAGCCTCCTCTTCTGTCATAACACCTTCACTTTCTTCTTCCCAAGCCAAAACCATATCAATTTTTTTTCTTCCATCTCTGAAATATAACGATTCTGGATCCAAACCCTAAACATAATATAAAACAAACTACAATCTATATTATTCGAAAATTTTGAATTTTACTTCTTTATCTTGTTTACTGATTCGCCTGGCAGCTTCTTCAATTGTCAGTTTACTTTTTTTACTACTAAAACTACCACTAACACTTAAACTTTCATCTGATGATTTTTCTGAGAATTTTCTTCCTGTATTATAATTGTCTTCATTAAATTTTATTTCATCTTGAATTAAACTTGAACTAATTGAATCCAATTTCTCATATGGTGGTGCATCCTTTAATAAATCTAAACTACTAATTGCGGTTCCAGGTAATTCACAACCAATTTTTGGACCAAATGCTTTGGCCATAGTATGTCCACTAAATGAACTTCTTTAAAAAAAAAAACACAATTAGAATACATAGAACTTCCAACTCGAACTTGAATTATATTAAACATACCGTCTACTGCTATCTTTTTCTATAACTGATGTTAACAAAGCCACATTTTGTAAAGAATTATTTATAAATTTTTCATTCTGTGCATCATTTGTGGTGGGACTTTCTAATGGACTTTCTTCTTCATTTAGTGTTGTTGTTGCTATCCGAATTTTATTATCTGGAAAATACTGTGAACTTTTTAAATTATCATTACTTTGGCTAAGTGGTTGCAAACCTTCAGAATTATACTGAAATATTAAAATAAATATTTTTTATTTTAAAATTTCATTTAATTTTTATAAATTATTATTTGTTACTTACATCTGAATAAATTTTCCCTGTAACAATTCCAGAATCTTGACTAAATCTTCTTACTCTATTAAATTTCTTATGCATTTTATTATTAAAACTACTATTGTTATTATTTTCAGAAAATATTGTTATTATTGGAGTTTTATATTTTTTATGACCTGCAGTATAACTTCTACTTCTATGACTACTAAGACCGTTTAAATCTTCGCCAATAATGGAAATTGGTAAAATATCTGAATGAACTTTAGCTGGACTTGAAAAAAATCTTCTGGCAGATTTTGAAATATTAATTGTATCATTATCTTCTCTTAGTGTCGGAACTGATAGATAAGTTACAACTGAATTTCGTCTTGAATGTTGTTTTCGTAATGGTTCATAACTTTCAAAATCATTACCATTGGCATTTTTATATATATCACTTGAACTTGAACGATTTGAACTATTATGATGGCTACCAGAACTATTAAAAAATAAATCAGGTCCTATACTATTCTCATCATAACCAGTTTCAAATGAGTCTTTCCATTTGATTGTATTTAATCGTTTCTGAGGACTTTCTTCTCCTTCAACGAATGTTGTATTTGTGTCATTGGATATGTCATTTAATTCATTGGATCCTATTTCATCAGATGATTTATGTAAAATTTTGAAGATATTTCGTTTGTCCTCAGTATCACTATTGCTCATTATTCGATTAAAAAAAAGAATTTGAATTATTTGAATATTTTTTGATTTATTAATTCTTTCTGTATATGTTGTTAAATAAATTAAACATCTGACTTAAAAGACTGTTCATCAATCACTTGCAATTCTCTGAAAGTTAATATTAAATTAATTAATAATAAAATAGAATTAAAAGCACACAAGGGCGCGATTTTTGTATATTGTAAGCTCTTATCATAGTAAAATATAAAACACCTCGTCTATTCTTAATAACTCAAAAAACGTACTTGAAAAATGGTATAGGGGAATGGTTGGATCAATTCTGGAAGAAAAGGGCAAAAAAGAAGATATTATAAAAAATTATCTTATTATATTAGTGCGTTTTAAAAAATTCACCGTTATTACTAAATTATTTTAATTTATTAAAACCCTAATTTTTTATTTTGTTTTTTGATTTGAGCACCCTGTACCGAAACAGTTGAATATTTTATAATATTATACCATTATACACACACACATCTTTGGGAAGGAAAATTTGAGAATTTTGTTTGAAATTTTTCAAGGGTTATAGTTCCACAAAAAGGTATCGTGTGGTCCCATATAATTTGACAATTTCAATTTTTTTCCAAAAAACTAACAGTTTAAAATTAGAGACTAGAAACAAAAGTATAAAGTTTTTAGGGATCACAATCAACAAGCGTTAAATATGGGTCTGCATCTGATAAAATACATATAATATGTACTTAATACTTTTATTCACTCAATTTGGTTTTTTTTTTGCTTAAAACTTTAGTAGCTTGAAAAAAATTCAATCAGGAACTTTGTTGCAAGACTATGTAAGGTTTAGAGAGGGTTAAAACTTTCAACTTAAAAAAAACTTCTTGTAATCCAAATCTTAATGTTATGCATTATTAATACACCTTATATAGTTCTTATTATTTTTTAAGTAACTTAATTGACCCAGATAGTGTTTGCACCTGCAAGTATTCAATTATATGCAGAGACATGATAATGTAGTCGAGGGCCATTCTAATATATGTAACTTAAGTTTATTTTTGTAATATAAGAATTTCAAATAAATAAATAAATGTTTTAAGGGATTTAATACTTAATTTAATTTCATTATAGCGTATTAATTGATGAAATGTGGGATCAAATCATGTATACAGGGCACAAAAAATAGACATGAAAGTAATTAAATCTTCCACCAAATCTCAATTTCAACCAAATTTTATATATAATGTAAATATAAAGTAATACATATAAACAAAATAAATAATATTACTATGTAAATAAATGATATTTAACCCAAATATTATTGTAGTAGCTAACATTTTTATACTAATACAAGTATTGTATAATCCTACTTGATATTATGTACTATTAAAAGAAAAAAAACATTTTTTATGTACTTTTACGTATATTAATTATTTTTTAAATAATTTCATATAAAATTTAATTCATTTTTTAATAAGTACAAGTTTTTACAATAAAATAGAGGGGCCATTAATTTGAGAAGGAATGGGACATTAAATTGATTCTATTTCAAAATTAATACCACACAAAATGAAATCATGCAATCAAAACATATGTTACATATTATATTTATATAAAATTAATCCTACAATTTAATAAATTAGTAACATGAAAACTAACTTTATGTACTTTGTATGAAAGTACTTAAATATATATATATATATTGTCTTCTATATAATATGTATATAATATTTAATGAAAAATTATATTTAATTCAATTTACCAATTTTTAATTTATTTAAAGTACTTCGAAATAAATTATACATATATTATATATATATATATATATATATAGTTTTATATTATATTTAAAGTACTTTGAAATAAATTTTATATATATATATACATAGTTCGCAGATACGAATTATGTTAATAAATAAACATCACGTCACGTGTGATGGGCGAAATATCAATTACATAAAAATATACCACCCAAATTAAATATTTTGTCACGAAATTTTTTAACAGTTATGCGTTTTTGATGTCATTTTTAAAAAACATTCAAAAAACTAAAAAAATCACGCAAAAAATTAAAATCTCAACCAATTATAACAAAAAAAAAAAAAAATATGACAGAATAATTTAAAAAATTTATAATAATTTTAAATGCAATTATTACCCTTGAGTAAATTTAATTCTCAGTGCATTTTATAATATGCTTTATAAAAAATAAAAATTAATTAAATACCAGTACACAACTAATCAATGTAGAGTTTTTTTAAAAATTGATTTAAAATTTTTATAATTATATTATGTATGTATAAATATATATATATACATATGAATTTACTATATATGTATTGTATTACTTGTAACTGAAGATACTTTTCATATCAAGGGAAGAAAAATTAGCTTTAACTAAATCATTTTTGATTTTATCTGCAGAGTGCCGACCTTTATTTAAAGTGGCCCACAATTTCGAGCCTAATTAAAAGTGAAAAAAACTCTTATTTGGTTTTCTAACTTAACTCAACTACCATTCGCCTTTGGGTTCTAATTAATGGCTTAATCAATAATTAATAATTATATATCTTTAATAAAAAATACATTAATATAACAAAATACAAGCAAATAATTTAATTTAATAATATAACAATAGAAATACCTTCCAAGAACCCAATATAAAATTATTACAATATATAACCAATAGAATTATATCTATAGAAAATCTAAGACTTTCCGACATATTATAAGGCCTAATATTATTAAATGCATTATAAATAATTGTATGTAAAATTCAATAAAATCATCTTAATAAGATCGTAATAAGAATATAATATGTCCAATACCTACCCTTCTGTTTCAAAAGGGAAGAGCTAAACTGGTTCCCCAAAATAACTGGTGCGGAATTATAAAAGAACTAAGAGATTAAATAATATAAATTAGGGGATCCCTTGCTGACGAATATATGAGAACCTTCATGAACTCTTTGTCCAAAGAAATTTATGAAGGAATATAAAAAAATGGTGGCAGCCCCAATTAGTAAAAATAAAATTAAAGGAAAAATATTGTTGTGAGATTATTAAGTTTCCATATGAAAATTAAAAACATATATTTTTTAAATTAGGTTAATGTTCGGTTATATGTGCTCGGTTAATGCTAAATATTGAGATTATTCTAATTCTAGCACTGTACATATTAAATAATACAAAAAATTACGATAATTTAAAGTATTTTTTTTTTTAATTCTAAAGAAACAGTTAACAACGTTATTAAGTTTTGAACAGTGACCTGTGACTTTTGCCTCCACTGAGGGGTCCTTAAAACTAAATAAAATTTAAAAAAAAATCTGATTATTCGAATTGTGTAGTCTCAAAAACCTCACATATATTTTTAATTTAATTCTAAATTTAGAACTTAATAAAACGCCATTTAAATGGTCTAAAGATTTTCAGGACAAACAATAACAAAAGGGTAAACAATTTGAATAGTAAATTGGGTCACATAAAATATTATTTTATTAGTACCTATTTATATAGTCGAAATGTTGAGTACATATTGGAAAAATGCCCTCATAAATATTTTATGATTACTATTATTAAATTTTATTGTTAAAGTTTTGTAGCAATTTACATTAAAATAAAAAGTCAACATACATTATACACACATAAATAAATTGTCATATACATCCATCAATAACTGTCTAGATATAAACACAATACAATGAAAATTACACAATTATAGATACAATATTTCAAACAGTTGTAAATTGTAACGATGTCCAATTTTTCAAGAGAAAATCCGTGTAGGATTGGAAAATTATATGTACATAATACATACATATATTATATACTTGCATTTTTAACTGACATAAATAATTCAAAAAAATTTGTCAAATTTTATGTAACAATAAAATATTTTAATTAAAGTTTTTTTTCCCTTGAAGAAACACGAAGGAAAACAAACGAATACGTGTATTTAGACGTCATATAAATTTAAAAGCGTAGGTGGTATTGATTTCTACTATAAATCATTGATGAATTTTTAGTTATTTTACAAAGGGGGAAGAAGAAATATTGTTTTCTTTTTTTTTTTTTTAATTTTTAAATTGATTCAAATACACATAAATATATATGTATACATAAATGTATATAAGATATTTTTGTTTTTTGTTAATAAATAGGATATCGACAAAAGCCTATATTATTTTTACTTTAAATAAATACTATATCTAAAAACGTATTACATAAGGAAATTCAATCAGGATATATATGAATATAGAATTTATTTTCAGATGTTTTAACAGAAAACACAAAAGTTTTTTTTTTATAATATCTACCCCTAAAAATATGCAATTTATTCTTATTTATTTATTTATAATTAGTACCAGGACAGTAGTAAATATTGCCTGATATTATTATAGTCCTTTGACTATTTGGCATTTGGGCTTCTTAAATTAAATACTTTCTATATATTTATAACCACAATATTAATTATTTTTTATACCCGTATGACTATATAGTCCAAGGGTATAATAAATTTGCCATTACGTTTGTGACGCAGAGAAGCAGGGGGGTAGATATAGACTCAAGTGTATGGATCGGATCAGAATCGAAAAATAAATCGATTTAGCTATGAATGTCCGTTCGTCCGTCAGTCCGTCCGTCCGTCATCACGATAACTCAAAAAGTAAAGGAGCTAGGATTATGAAATTTTCACAAATTCGTTTTTATGCAAAAAACGGAATCGAGTTTTAAATTCAGCCATTTTGGTCCGCGGGTTCGAGTACCTGCCATACAACTTCTAATTTTATATGAGCATTACTCTATACCTATGGAAGCTGCGTGTCTGAAATTTTGCCAAAAATAGTTTAGTATAATGGCCAAAGTTACTGCAAAATTTGGTTGGTCTACTGCAAAGGGTTCGAGTAGCTGCCATACAACTCCTTCTTTTATAAGAGCTTTACACTACACCTGATAAAGCTGGGTGTCTGAAATTTTGCTAAAAATAGTTTAGTGTAATGGCCAAAGTTACTGCAAAATTTAGTTGGTCTACTGCTGAGGGTTCGAGTAGCTGCCATACAACTCCTTCTTTTATATGAGGATTACACTACACCAAATGAAGCTGGGTGTCTGAAATTTTGCTAAAAATAGTTTAGTGTAATGGCCAAAGTTACTGCAAAATTTGGTTGGTCTACTGCAAAGGGTTCGAGTAGCTGCCATACAACTCCTTCTTTTATATGAGCATTACTCTACACCTAATAAAGCTGAATGTTTGAAATTTTGCCAAAAGTAATTAACCGGATGATATAATGTATATGTTACGGTCATACGGGTATCCCAGAGTTGACACAGTCTACTCTACTACACTCTTCCTCGTTTTATTTTAAAATTTACAATATGCCATTATGTATGGAAAATAATATCATTCAAATGAAGACCACGACTTCTCTGTACGTACAGATAAAAATGTACATAATTTTCAAAAATCAGGAAATAAACGAAGTTTATATTTGTCTAATGGCTTCAGTTCTTTAGAAGATTTAATTGTTGATTTCGATTTGCTTGGGATAAATTTGGTTTTTTTGAATAAATTATTCTTAAATTTGTCTCAGTATTCACAAATCAGCTCTGACTTTGATAAAATATTTTAAAGATTTCAAGTTATTGAAGTGTGTATATTTCTAAAATAATACGCATTATAAATATTTTAAATGGTATAATTTCTCTTCGAAAACACCTTATAAAGTGTACATATATAAGGCTTAAAAATTTGTTAAGTTAGAACATGTAGGCTAAGGTAGGTTTAGTCAATTTAATTATAAAAAAATAGAAAATATTGTTTTTTTATGTACACATTTTTTAACAACAAAATAAATAAATCAATATTAATTAAATATAAATAAAATTTAAGAAATCAAAAATTAGTTTAAACGTTAGAATTAAATTTAAGTAGAATGTCGGGTTTTTAGACCTTTTCTAGCTTTTTTGGGTTTCTAAGCTTTTTTTATATTTAAAAATAAAAATGTTTTATTAAAAACAAAAATTTGAAATGAGGGCTATCTCGGTAGTGCAGTAGTTAAGTACCTAGAGTATCAATTAAAACCGGGGGGGTTTTATCCCCGTACCGAAGAAAATTATTGTAAAAGTTAATATTCATAGCAATTCTTCCTTTAACGATCTAATATAATAATAATATAATATAATTAAATATCTGACTAATGGCGTAGTGGTAAAGACCACGCCTTTCATGTGGAAGGTCTCTGGTTCAAACCCCGGTCAGATCATATCCAATAAAAAAATATCGTAAAATTGTTTAATTATATCGTAATAGCTAATATCGTAATATAAAGTAAGATTTAATAAAAATATACAAATAATTCTTGTGTAAGATTGAAGATGGCGCGCAAAGTTAACATTTGTGCATTCATATTTCATAAACTTATACAATAACTACAGCCGAGTAATCAACGGCTTAGTGAATATTATGATTAAAGAAACTGAAGCCTAGTTTAAAATAAAAACTTGGGGAATGCCCCATACTCCTTAAAAGAGTGGAAAAGGAATAAAAAAAAATATATAATTAAATAAATATAATAAAATAGTATTGGTATATAATTTAATAATAGTATCCTAACCAATAAAGCCTTTAATGGTTGTAAAATTTTGCATTGTCATTTATATAATATTAATAAATACATAAATAAATATATAAATATTCTGAAGAGTTTATATGACCATACGTAATTTAAAACAATTTTAGTTAAAGGAATGAGCCTAAGGGAATGAAGTTTCGAATATCCGGCACAGATCTAAGCTCAGATTTTCATAATAAATAAATAAATTGTATTTACGATAAAATGTAAAAAAACAATAGATATAAACAAAATGAATAATATATTTTATAAACTAATAATATTATTTTATCAACGATAGACGATGATTTTATAGTAATATTGCATAATCCTGTTTGATTTATAAAATTTATTTTATTTATTTATTTATTAGGCTGTCTATGCCTTCCTACCACATACACTTTTAGATAAGGGAGGGAATTGTCCCTTCCTTTTCAGACATGACATGATAATAATACTAATTATTAATTTATAACTAATATTTTATTTATTTTTTGTTTATATTAAATATAATTTGTATAAAATATTTTATATGTATGTGTAATATTTCTATGCAATTAAGATATTAAATTCTGTGCTGGAATTGAACTCGCCCACTCTCTCGCTTTTAACCACTTTTTACTTTCATATCAACAAAAAATTGTCAAAATTACAACAAATCAGAACCGTTATATATGTTGACAACTTTACTTTGACAAGTGGAATTTTTCTGATTCTGATTTCACTAAATAAAAAACTTTGAAATAATTAAAATATTGATTAAATAAATTAGGAAAGGTGGGTAGAATACAAATATAGATATTTGTTTACTTTAAAAGGTTTAAATGTGAGGAAATCGAATAGGTGTTGTTGATGTTTTGAAAAACAATAAGGAAGAAAATGATTTGGTTTTGAGCGTTTTACTGAAACGATTTCAAATAAAATGAAACAACGAGTAGTTAACATTTCATTTTAGTAATTTTTTATTTTTAAATATACAAAAATGTAAATCGTACACAACTTCTTTAGTGTTTGTACTCGATTGATGACTAGTACTCGTATAAAATGCGAATATAGTAATCAATTTAATAAAACTGAGCTATTAAATGTGACCTATAAATGATTTTATTGGGGAAGAATTTTTTTTAAATCTGACATTTTATAATTCCCAACAAATAGGTTCACAATTTTATTGACAAAATGTAAATAACACTTCTTTTAAAATTTTTAAATTAGAATAAACCAATTATTTTACCATCAAGCCAGTTTACAATTCATAAGAAATAGAAAATAATTATTTTATTACTCAATATTGTTTTGTTTTATTTTTTTTTCAAAAAACTGTGCACGAGTTTTAATTTAATTTGTTCTTTTAAATAATAAAGCATTGATGAGTTTGTCTATTTTTAAAATTTTTCTATTTTTGGAAAAAACCCTTTCGAAAATAACTTTAATTATTAAATGACAATTTTTTATCAATGGTTTCTTACAGTAAAATTAATATAAATTATATAAGATTATTAAATATAGTTTTATAAATGTTATAATAGTATTTATAAAATGTTAAAGGTCATAAAACCTTTTTATTTTTTCTTTTTCTTAATTTTTATACCCGTATGACTATAAGTCCAAAGGGTATACTAAATTTCCCATTACGTTTGGGGTACATATAGACTCAAGGGTATGAATCGGATCAAAATCGAAAAATAAATCGATTTAGCTATATATGTCCGTTCGTCCGTCTTCACGATAACTCAAAAATTAAAGGATCTAGGATTTTGAAATTTTCGGAAATTCGTTTTTACGCAAAAACATAACAATACACTTAATGCATTACTCTACACCTAATGAAGCTGGGTGTCTTAAATTTTCCCAAATATAGTTTAGTATAATGGCCAAAGCTTTTGCAAAATTTGGTTGATCTACTGCAGTGGGTTCGAAGAGCTGCTATACAACCACTTCTTTTATATGAGCATTATACTACAACTAATAAAGCTGTATGTTTGAAATTTTTCCAAAAGTAATTAACTGGATGACATAATGTTACGGTCATATGGGTATCTCAGAGTTGACACAGTTTACTCTACTATACTCTTCCTCGTTTTTAATATTAATGTAATTTTTAATAAAAATTAAATATTATGTCTCTAATGGGCAATAATTTTTTAGAAAAGTTCTGGTTTAGGACAAAAAAAAATATTTTGATAAATGTGACAAATTAATTTTTAAAAATCTTCAACCCCAGCCACACATGATTTATCATTGCAATTATTTTACTAATATACTTTCATTTATTATATTTTTTTTTTTATAAATTTTGAAATTGAAAAACAATTAAATTATAAATTTGATCAAGCTATTAAGATAAATAAATATATGGAATAAATTTATTATTAAATTGACTTTATTACTATTTACAGGTTATGCACACATAAAATGATTAATGAGTAATAAACTCTCCGACAATATTAAAATTTCGAATTTATTTAGAATTTTATTGTCTACCAAAATTGAGTTTTGCATATCGTTTCATTTTTGACGGTATGGCAACCCTATAAATTTGCGTTTTAAAAATTTATAATGCAGCTGTCTTTTACCGTTTTCAGATTGAAAATACCTAAAAGAACTCTGTTTATAACCATTTAAATTAAAAGCTTTTTCAGCCTTTGTTGGGCTGCAGCTTTTTAACTGGTGGGGCTGCAGAAAAGAGTTCTTCCATGAAATTATTTTTTTTACAAAATCTACCAGTAGTTAATTAAAATTTAAATATTTACCAGTAAAAATCTACCAGTAGTTAAAATTTCAAACGATGTAAAAGTTTTTATAAACATACGGATGGAGGGACAGAGTAAAAAACATTTTAGGCATTAAAAACGATAAACTGTTTAATTAATGTAAATTAATAATTTTAATTTAAGCAAATAACTCACGGATATCTAAATTACAAACTTTATGTAGTCGGTATTGAGTACTCAAAAATTAAAAATTTTCACTAAAAATATATTTCAGATCAAGCACTACTATAACCTTTTTATAATGAACTGAAATTATATTTATAATTAATATTTAAAATTTTAATTTTTTAGAACTTACTTTTTTTATTAATGAAAACCGATTATATTATTTATAAATATTTAATTATTTTTAAAAAAAAAACAAGTACCTATATATTGTCGTGAGATACCTCTGTACAAAAACTTATAGAATAAACATATTGTTATTTAAAGCAAAGACGAAATCAGAAAATTAAAACTTTAATTAGGAAATGTGTAGTAAGTCAAAAGCAATAAAGAGAACTTGCATAAGTTTAGAATGTTAATGTGGGCTTTAACCACCTACATTCTTTATGAAAGAAGTTTAAATGTCTGTCATTTATTTTGCAAAATATTCTAAGAACCCATATTTTCTTGAATATAACGTCTGATATACTACTTTTAAATTAATTCATTAATCATAAAATAAGTAATCCTTCGGTTTTAAACGATTTCCATAACTCTTTGAAATCTCAAAAGATCTTAAAGAGTAACTCTGCAAAATATTTAAGAAACACAGGCCTCGGTGGTGAAGTGAGCAAGCATTTCCCTTACTAACCAAGAGGATGCGGGTTCGATTCCCGTACGGGTCATAAAATATTTAATTGAATAAAATAAATTATGAAAAAATAAAATATATGCGATAGATATGTGATAAAAGTTAGCACACTTCAGTCTTGTTTCAATAATTTTCTATATTCTATCAAATGTCAAGAGTATGCATTATTAATTTTATGGCCTAAATGAATTTTAAATTAATACATCAATTTATTGATATAAAAATAATATAATTTATTTATTTTTGACCTTTTTTTTTTGATTTTTATTTTTATTATCGCATGAGTTTTTTTCAAATTTTGAAATTTTTATTATAATACTTTCTTCAACTGAATTAAATATTTTATATATACAAAAATATTACATATAATTAATATTAAATATAATTAAATGTATTAAATTTAAATTAAATCTAGCTGGTATATAATACCGAATTGTTTCTAAAAAAAATAGTTAAGTTAAGATGTTCGATTTTAAGCGTCAGTTGAAAAAAAGGAAAGTAAAGATTTTCAAAATAAACTTTACGAAAAAGTTTTTATAACTACTTTAGAACTACTAAATATTTTCAAAAATTGAACAACTAGTTTAATGCTTTACTTTGTCAATATGATGAATATAAATCTGTTAAACAATATTTAAGTGAGACATTTTATCGCAAATTCTTATAATCCACTATGTCGAATGGTCGAAGTATGAACTATCAAATGCCCATCCACCAACTTTGAGTTAATCGAAAGGTTATTTAAATTTATTAATTCTTAATTTTGTCCATCTGACCTTATTATAAATTTTATAATAATTTATTTTTAATAATGAGTATAAATTAAAATTATTTTAAACGATTAATTATTAATAAAAAATTTTAAAATTATTTTAATAATATAGTGTTGGATATAAATCATTCCTTAAATTTTATACAAAATTCGAAAAAAATCTGTTAATTTTTCATATTAATTAAATATTATTTTAAAATTTAAATTAAACTTTGGATTAAGTTTTTTTTACCTTTTTTATTTAATTTAATTCTTTTTTTTTAATAGACAACACAATTGTTTTGCACTAAAAATTAATATTTTATTTTTCCAATAAAATATACTTTATAAGTTATTTTCCTTATTCTTCATTTTTTCATTATTATTATTATTTTTCTTTTTAATAATTAATTAACTTTGTAAATCGATACTTTCAACAAAAAAATTTTATTTTTAAAAAGATTTTGAGTAATTTTTTATAGAACTTTTCATATATTCCATTTTTTTCTATTTTTTTTTATTATATAATTATATTTAAAATATTTATTTTTAATAAAATAATATTTTGGTAACTTATAATGATAATTATTATAAAATTATTCAATTTATACTAATTATTTTAAAAAGTTCATTATATAAAAAAACAGAAATTAGTGTATTTTAATAATATAAAATTATAAATCAACCGTCTTTCACGAACGCTGAATAATTTGTAATTCGAATTTTTAAGGTTCAGAATTTTAAAGTTAAAACCTTTTGATATTAACGTTACATATACAATAGTATTTATTGACTTACCTTTCCTGTATGCTATGTATTGTGTGATTCCAACATTTCAAAAATACAAAATAAATAAAGTAAATATAATAGATAAATTTGTTCAAGTCAATCCTGGGATAATCAATTATAAAATTATCTTATAAAATATTAACAAACATATGAAAATTAAATTTCATCCTTAAAGTTAAATTATAATCTCTAACTCAACTGTCTAATTATCATCTAAATATATATAATAATAAGTTTAAATGGGAGTGTTAATATGACGGCCAAGTCTATTTCAAACCTAATTTTAATTGAAATTTTTTTTAGTATAAATTCCAAAAAAGTATATATTTTCAATTCTTTTTGATAATATAATAAAATAAATAAAATAAAATTGAAAAATAAAATTATCATCTCAATAATAAATTGAAGTGAAATAATATTTTCCTTTCTAGTAGAATTTAAAATTTCCATTTTAAATCAAAAAAGAAGGTTCTTTTGAATGAATTTATTTCAGTATTAATAGGGTAAATTAAGGGAAAAAAAGCTTCCAAAAAGGCTTTGATAAAAAATTGTCGTTATTTCAAATTTATATTTTCCTTTGATTATAGGAGACTTTCCTTTTTGTTTTATCGAATCGCGTTTATTATGAACGTAAATTGAAGTTATTTTAACATTTTTATTTTCGTTTACGATTATTAAAACAAATTTTTATTTTATTTGTATTATATTATTTAGTATGTAACTATAAATGATATTTTTATAGTATCCATTTGAATTTGATTTTATTTTGATTAACTATTTTTTGAAAAGGCTGTCGTGTTACCTTAAAGTATGCAATTTATTATAAATTTTGTTTTAAAGCTGATTTATAAAGAAATCATATACACTGCTATATTATATATATGATTTCTTAATGGATGCATACTAGGTTGCTTAATTACCTGTATGTTTATAATATTCACGTACATTTGTAAATTTTGTTTTTTAAAAGTTTACCAAAATTTTGATTCTTCATATTTAATATAAATCAATCGACTCAAATAATTTAATTCTAAGAAAATGTTTTACTTTATTGGGACCCATTAACTTGTTTCCCTTTTTTATTTCATGGTTTTGTTATTATTTTCAATAAACACAACATTTACTATAACAGTAAAATTATCTTTTATTAAATAAAAAAAATATATATAACACATATAGGTAATTGTATTAGTTTGCATTAGAAAAGAAAGGAAAAAAGGACATGTGTATAACTTGAATTTATAATGAAAAATAACAATCAATACAACTCATTAAATATGAAACGGATTGTTTTGTTACATACACATATATAGTAATATGAGAGAACCTGTTAAAACATAAACTAAAATTTAGAAAATTTCTATAGTTGAAGAGAAAAAATGAAGACTGTTGAATATAAATTTATAAATACATTTTGAATTTAATTTTTTAATAATCCTACGTAAGAGATGTCGTAATGTAGATAGTATAACATTTTTTTCAACATAAAATTTAATAATAGATAATATATGTTCATGTGGTTAGTTATATTTAGAATTAATCTTTTCCTTTTGTAATATATTTTCATACATTTATTTTGTTTAATATTTTGAATTAGTCACACGATGCAAGTGCACATGATATGGTTTTTAAAAACAAGGAGTCATATTTTACACTTTTTTATGTGGATTTGATAGAAATTATTTTTAAGTTCATATAAAAATATAAAATGATTTAAAAAAGCATATATTTTTTAAAATATACAATGAATTATATTTTTTAATTATTTTAAAACGAAAGTACAAAATTTTTTCTATTTGTTTTAATTAATTACATATCTATAACAAAAAATTGCTTTTAAATGAAATAATTCACATGTTAATGAAAAATTAAATTAAATGTTCACATAAATATCAGTTAATCTTATTCTTTTAAACTATTTATAAACATTTATTTTAATCACTGTACAACAAACTTAATTTAATTTATTCCATTTAATGATGATGTCCAAATGTTATTATAAGGGGCATTAAAGCACCAAAAACCATTACAATTAATTCGAAATTTTTAAGACCGCCATACCCCTTAGGATTTGCACTTATAATAGCAATACCATTTCCATCTTCTCCTTTGTCTAATGGATCATAATTAATATTTGTACGAGTTCCAGCACTATGTGAATGACCTGTATTTTGTGTTAATTCTGGTAAAACATGAACGGTGGCCACGTATAAAAATGTTCCTGCTGAAAATAACATAGCTATTCCTGTAGCATTAACTGAATTTAATGTTTCTTTTTGTTCTTGTCCAATACAAAAATATGTAATTAATGCGAATAATGGGGCTGACAATGAAAATATTCCTAAATGTTTTCGTATACGTTGTCTATCAATTCCTTCGTGAAGTAAAAAACTAACCAAGCCAAAAGCTGCTGGAGCTTTATGTAACATAATAGCTAGAAAAACAATCATTTCTACATCCTGGTGGCTGGTGGTTGCAGCTGCTCCTAAGGCAACTCCATCCGCTAGAATTATTACATTAATAATTTAAATACACTGTATTCGTCTATTAAAAAAATATATTTACCAGCAGCATGAACAACTAATCCTAGTGTAGCTGTAATATTTTTATCACTACTGCTTCGTCTTTGTGAGATTTGATCCACAAGTAACATAAATATAAAACCTTAAAATTAAAAAATATTTTTATTTATGTCTTTCATTATGTCTTTTATAAAAATAACATACCTAAAACTAGTGAGAGCCCTATGGTACTGGAGTGATCATTAGTATGACTATGATGAACGTGGGTATCCTCCGCTTTAGTAGTTAATCCATTAACATCTATTTTAAGTTCTTTTGTTGTTGTCTTTTCATATTTGTCTTCTGAATATAATGCTCCTATGCCTTCCGGAATTATCACAGTTAACGCAGTACCTACTAAAAGTCCTGCTCCAAAAATAGTTACACTACGAAGTTTTTCCTCTGATAAATTTACCACTAATGGTATATTTCCAGCAAGATAGGAACCAACTAACATAACTATTGCTAAAAGCAATAGCATTGATGTTTCTTCATCCATTACGATGCAATATTAAAATTTCTTTATCAAATTATTTTTTTCTCAAAAACGATTATACTTTCGTTATATTTTAGAACAGATGTGATGATCGATGGGTAAGTTTTTTTGTCATTTTGTATTTAAAAATTGTTTTTTTTTATTTTTCTAGTATTAACAATTTCCGTAAATTGATAAATACAAAGTAAACTAAAGTGTCAATAAAATCTGAATATGTTAAAATATAATCTAATAAACTAACAAACTATTATGTATTGAATCTGCACATTTTATAAACAAATATTTATTTATTTAGATTTAGACGTGTCAACCTTCGCAGAAGAAAAC
The DNA here is from genome assembly GCA_963082915.1 of Dolichopus griseipennis. Lineage (NCBI taxonomy): Eukaryota > Metazoa > Arthropoda > Insecta > Diptera > Dolichopodidae > Dolichopus > Dolichopus griseipennis. Next base: position 2,371,037 of record OY720443.1, on the reverse strand, counting down.
GATAGGACAAATCACAAAACAGGTAACTTTTCCCACTATTTTCCTACTATTTCCTATGTTTTTATTTCACCTTCTCCTTTTTGTTTATATATCTGAGCTGCCAGTGTTGAAAAATGTTTTTTAATCGATTCTAAACGTCATAATATCTACCATATGATTTTCATTTGTTTTTCTTTTATTTTTTTAATTATAATATTAAGTTAGGTTAGGAATTAGAAAGGAAACTGAAAAGAAATATTGAAAATATAATACTATACATATAATAATCGGTAAAAGTTAAATATAAAGTAAACAATAAAAATATTATATCATATTGAAATAATAATATGTATCCGCAATGATACGCTTTGCAGTTAAAACTTTAGAAATTAATCGGGGATTCTTAAGGTATTTATTTATCAAGTGTGTTGTATATTATTCAATAGACTGTATTTTAGTTGCATTAATCTAAGTGTAAGACGTACTCATTCAGTAGAAACCGTAAAGGATTTTGAACAAATTCCTGTTGAACGAATCAGAAATTTCAGTATAATAGGTATTAATGCATAATAATTAATATCTGTATGTATAAGTATTACAACTCATTACTAATTTTATATTTCAGCTCATGTAGATCATGGAAAATCAACACTTTGTGACCGTTTACTTGAACTTACTGGAGCCATTTCAAAAACAACTAAAAATCAACAAGTAATTAAGTTGTTTTAAATAAAAATGAACTTTTTTTAATAATATATTAGGTTTTAGATAGTTTACAAGTGGAAAGAGAACGCGGTATAACTGTTAAAGCCCAAACAGTGTCCTTGTTATATAACTATAAAGGTATATTTTATAAAATTAGCAAAATTGCCAAAGGATTAAATAAATAACTTCTAAATAGGTCATAAATATTTATTAAACTTGATTGATACTCCTGGACATGTTGATTTTTCAAATGAAGTAGCACGATCTTTATCTATTTGCGATGGTGTTGTTTTATTAGTTGATGCTTGTCAGGGCGTTCAAGCTCAAACTGTTGCTAATTATTATCTAGCGAAAAATAAAAATTTAGTCGTAGTTCCAGTAATAAATAAAATAGATATTAAACATGCAAATCCAGATAAAGTTTTAAAAGAATTAGAAGCACTTTGTGAAATTAACATTAACAATGTTTCCAAAGTAAGTTAAAAAACTTAATTAAATATTTATTAAAAATAAGAATTATAAACAGATTTCAGCAAAATTAGGAATTGGAGTAGAAAGTGTACTTAATCAAGTTATAGAACTTATACCTCCTCCTCGGGTTGAAAGAAATGGCAGTTTTCGGGGTTTAGTTTTTGATAGTTGGTATGATCGATATAAGGGTACCTTAAATTTAACATACGTTCGCGATGGAAATGTAGAAATTGGTACTTATTAAAAATTTCTTTTTAAATTTATTGATATTAACTGAAATTTTTAGGTGACGAAATTCAGTCCTACAGTACTGGGAAGACTTATCCAGTTAAAAGCATTTCTATTCTTAAACCAGAAGAAAGTCTTGTTAATAAATTGTAAGTTTATATAAAAAAAAATATTATCTAAATAAGTGTAAGTGTATTTTTAATTGAAGTTTGACAAGATAATTTATTAAATTAGATATAATTAAAAAAAAATTAATTGAACCTAGTGAACTAACCAACTTAATGTTAATTAAAAAATAAGCTCTATTTGAAATTTTTAATATTCAATTCATTTTCTATTTTCCAAAATTTTTCGTAAATTTTAATTTTTTTAAATAGAAATAATTAAAATCATCTCAACTAATCAGGCCTCTTTTAAGGTCCAAATGGAATATAAATTGCAACTATACTTTACCTGCTAATATTAGTAATACTTTCACTGCCAATAATTCAAACAATAGAGCTTCAGCACAACAATTAAGACATTATGCAAAGGGTAAAGAAAAAGGAAAAGATAAAAAGAAGAAGACAGGAAAAATTGAAATTAATGAATCGTTAATTAATGAGTTTCTTGATTTAGAAAATTATAATTTGCATTTACAAAAAATTATAGATCAAATGAAAGACGATTTTGTGAAAAATATTTCACTTCGCTCAGCATCTGGTTCTGTTGAAAGTTTAAAAGTGTTTATAGATGGAAAAGAACATGAAATACAAGAAATTGCTCAAATTGGTAGAAAGGGTAATAAAACATTAATAATCAATATGGTTGCATTTCCTCAATATATACCAGATGTGTTAAAAACTATCAGTAACAGTGGTATGAATTTAAATCCACAACAAGAAGGCACAACACTATATGTTCCAATACCAAAAGTATCTAAAGAACATAGAGAACAATTATCTAAAAATGCAAAAGCTCTTTTTATTAAATGTCGTGTTGCAATTCGAGATTTTCAAAATAATACAATTAAAAAATTGAAAAATAAAGAAGGATTATCAAAAGATGATAATTTTGCAATACAAAATCAACTTACATCTATTTCGGATCGATTTATTAGTGAAGCTGAAAGTGTGTTAGTAACAAAGCAAAATGAACTAATTGGTTCAAATTAAAAAGAATAAATCAATGTAGTATACACTGTTGGAAATAAAATACTTGATTTAGCAATTATATAGAAGTAATTAAAATTTTTTAAACAAAAATTATTACTAGTCTTTATTTTAATTTAAAAAAAAAATGATATAAAAGATTTATTTTTTATATGCACTAGTTATATTCCATTTATTTAATTTTCTTGTCAAACTTGTTTTGTAATGTAATAATCTTAGTGTAGTTTTCTTGTTAATTTAATTTTCAAGAGTTGCTGGTCAAGTTGGATTAATTAGTTGTAATATGCGGAATAGTCAAGAAATTTCAATAGGTGAAACAATTTGCTTGAAAGATGAAAGATCAAAAATTAAGCCATTAGAAAAATTTAAAGTTTTACAGCCAATGGTTTTTGCTGGTGTTTACCCATCAGATCAATCCAAACATGTTGCATTGCGAAGTGCCATAGACAAATTAATATTAAATGATTCCGCAGTTACTATTGCAACTGAAGCCAGTCCCGCTTTAGGTCAAGGTTGGCGTTTAGGTTTCTTAGGTCTTTTACACATGGAGGTATTTTGCCAACGTTTAGAGCAAGAATATGATGCTGAACCTATAATAACCGCCCCATCTGTGACATATCAATTAAGACTAAGCAATCCAAAATTAATTAAACAACATAGGAATGATTTAATTGAAATGTCAAATGCAGCTTTATTTCCAGATCCTTTACACGTGAGTGAATATTATGAACCCCTTGTTAAAGGAACTATTATATCACCTTCAGAATATATAGGACAAATAATTTCTTTATGCATTGAACGGCGAGGTGTTCAAGAGCAATCAGTTAATATTGATAATGATAGAATTTTAATGAAATATATTTTACCGTTAAGTGAAATAATTGTAGATTTTAATGATAGGTTAAAATCAATTAGCTCTGGGTATGCCAGCTTTAATTATGAAAATTATGGATATCATTTAACTAACGTAGTTAAATTAGAAGTTCATTTAAATGGTAGAGCAATGGAAGAATTTTGTAGAATCGTTCATGTTACAAAGGCGCAAACAATAGCAAAAGAAATGGCTGCAAAATTAAAAGAATTAATTCCTCGACAAATGGTACAAATAGCCATTCAAATCTATGTTAAGGGCAAAGTTTTAGCAAGAGAAACTATTAAGCCTTACAGAAAAGATGTAACAGCTAAATTGGTCAGTTTTACTTGTTTATTATAAAAAAAAATAAATACCAATAAATAAATTTTTTTTTTTTTATTTATTTTAGTATGGAGGTGATGTTACTAGGCGAAAAAAACTTTTAGCTCAACAAGCGGAAGGAAAAAAGAAAATGAGGTTAGTTGCCAATATTCGAGTACCTCATGAAGCCTTTATCAATATTTTGAAAAGATAGCACCTTAATATTATATAAATTTACTAAATACAAAAAATATATTTACATTATTAATAAACTTTTATTATTAGATTATTTGTTTGAGTTTTAATTTTTTAAACAAAAAAATCGCATTATTTAAAATCTTTGGAAAAATCCCCTTCACTTTTAAAAGCTCAAAGGTTTTTTTAAGATATCAATAAAATTTTTTGTGATGACTTCAGGACTTACATTTCCATAATTTGATTTCAATTTTCTTATTACATACCGCGTGTGTTTTATTTTGTGTAATTGCAACAAAAAAAAAATAAATAATTAAAAAATGAGAGGAAAACCTCAAGGCTGTGAATTTCAACTTCACTTGTTTAAATTCAAAACAAAGTGAACCACAACAAACACCTTTATCTATAATTCATTTAAATTTGTTAACTTCTTTGAATATTATATACATAAAAGGTGAGTCAGAAGTATCATTTAATTTATGTAGTTTTTGTAAAGCAAATGTATTTAAACAGAGTAGTAAACGATTTCTCGTAAAATTGTTTTTTTTATTATCTGCCATAAAATTTTTCATGAAAATATTTAAAATATATTATACAATGTATTATTATGCTCTTTTAAAAAGCATAAATTTCGTTGAAAATTTCTATCCTCAAAAATCTATGAACGAATTGCGAACGTAAATAATAAAATCGTTATAAAAATTGCTTTTAAGACAAAAAACTTTTTTTTTAAATATATTTGTGTCTCTAAAATTATTAGGAATTATTAAGTTAACCAATTTGTTATTTACGTATATATCGCCAATCGATCTTAACGGTTTTTTATTCCATTAATTATATCACGGAATTTAAGTTTTTTAATAAAATTTTAAAGAAATATCTAAAATTAAATTGAAGGCAAATATAATTAAAAATTAGTGAATATGTATTTAAAATCTGAATATAACACTTGTTCACTTATTTCTAACGCGCTTTTGTATCGAATTTGTATTCGTATTTTGTAAGGTTTTTATGAAATATTTTAATTAAAACTTTAGAATTTTTGAGTATCTGGATCACAACAATTCGAATTGGACTTTCTCAAAGACTCGAATGTACATTTCTGAACAGATGGCCTCTTTCTTGCAAGTGATTTTTAGGTGGCAACTGCACGTAAACAATATTCAAGCAAAGAATGTTAGGAGAAGAAAAAAAAATAGGATTTACAAATTGTGAAATTGCAATCAATGATCTAACAATTGAACAATTCCCTGTGCAAAATTAATAATTTTATTAAATTACAAAAATTAAATTTGTAAAAATTTAAATAACTTTCATAAATCAAATTTTAAAATTATGTAACTTTTCATCAGACAGACAATTAAAATTCAGGTGTTACATTATATTCTATTTTAATTCAATTGCAACCCTTAAAAAAATTCAAAATTAAATATCCGGTTAAATTGAATAGAATAATAAACAAAAATTTATGATAATCATACAAATTAACAAAATATTTATAAGCAGATGACGTATATACACATAAATCTATTTAATTTATTTTTATATCTAAATATATTAATTTTTTTCATACAATAAAACTTATTATAACAACCTCGACTTTGTACTACCAAGCGTAAAATTTAAATTAATTTATCTTATTTTTTCCGAATAGAAATGGAAGTACACCTCAATCATACAGTCACATATTCAATATTTATTTTTTATTTTTGAATTTCTTGTTATTAACTTACATATTAATTAAATTAGCGCTAAAAATAAAAAAAAAAAAATTAAAATTAAAATAATAATGAATGGTTATTAAAAAAAAAAATCTTATTTTTGTTTTTTAAATAATTAATTACTGGAAATGCGATGTGAGTCATGTTTACGTGAATTAAAATTAACAATGCTCAAAAATAAAAATGTAAATTAAGAAATATATTTTTAATTATTATTTAATTTGAAAAAAAAATATCTACAGATGAAGTAGGGAATTAACTGTAAAAAAAAAGAGATTAATAAATCATATATGCAGGTGCAATATATTTTTATATTACCTACTTACATATTACTCAATTTTATTAAATGTTATAAAATATCTTATATTACAAATTTACAAACATAATACATATACGTATATTTTATGCTTTCATTTTTTTTTATTTTAAAGGAACTGCAAATATATTTTAGCGGTATCAGCTATATATGTATATAAAAATATTGTAGGCATTTTAACAATTATATAAAAATATCTGAAAGCGTACTTAAAGTTCAATCATGAACTATCTTTAAACGCTTTTCACGCCGTACGTGTAAGTGATAATGAGTTTATTTTCTTTGATTGTATATAATGAGTTATTCTAAGATCCATTACAAATAGTATGTCGCACAGTTATTATGATTAGGTTATGTATATGTACCAAAATTATCAAAGTAATGAAACAATCAATGAAATGAGTAAATACTGATTTAAACACTTAGTTTTTACATCAAAACCTGTGACTTGCTTATAAAAATGCTAGTTAAATCCTTGCAGTATAGAACTTAAAAAATTTCGAAACTCCTAAATCGTCTAAAATAACTATGCTTATGTCTATCATATCTATATATATATATAAAAAAGTGCTCACTCTTATAATATATATGTATATACATTAGTAAATAATTACTAAATACAAATTAATAAGACAAAACATATAATATAAATTATAAATCATATAAAATATAAAACATAGGTGCAATGTAATAATTATATTATATGATATATGTCGTTATAACTACTTGTATAATTAATTTAAAAACTATATAGGAAATGCATATTTATATTACTGGAATGGAATTAAATTATAACTTGATCCAAAATCAAGGTCTTCTGAAATTTCAATTATGAAAGTTATTTTACTCATTAATTATTATCTTAAATGATAGTTAAATTATGAAAGAAAATACCGAAGCAATTACACGTAATATTTATAATCAAAAATACATCAGACACTTTCATCTAATTTTGAATTTAAAATAATTATAGTAAGTTTTTAGTTTTAATATAGTTCGTAGAAAAATTTTTATTCATTATTAGAACTGTTGGTTTTGATCGGAAATATTCTTTACATAGATGAATTTTCCAATTCAGAATTGCAAAAATGAGAATTTTTCTTTTGTTCGATTTCACGATATTGAAAATCTAGAAAAAGTTTATACAAAGTTTATGCAGACTTACGTTGAGGAGTATATTGAACACTAATTTGAACAGATTCTTAGATAAAGATAGCCAAAATGTACGAAAAGGTCATAGAGTTACTATGAGCACTTAAAGCCTTGAGAATTATCATAAGTATTACTAAAACTTAGTGATTGTCCAATGTCGCCTCTGCTTCAATCTATTACCTTTTCAGAGTAAAGAAACAGTAGAGATAGACTTATTAGCCTAACAGTTGAACAGTTAGAATTAAAAAAAAAATACCTATATTAAATTAATAAAAATTATAAATCAATCTAAATAACTTCATGATCATATCAATTTAAATTCTCCTCACATTCCAGAATTTTCATTTATTCCTTTATATTCTATTACAGTATTCGTTTATAAGATTAATTTATACGATCGTCATTTCAGATGAATTTATTTGTAAAAAATTACTCATCATAACAAATTTACGAGATTAATTAAAAATGCACAAAATAATTAATATTCTATTAGGAATAGCGTGCACTAATTTAATTAATACATATACTAAATACATATATTAATATGTATAAATATTTTCAAAAATATCAAAATTTTTCATGTCTTTATGGCAACATGCACTCTTTTTAATTCAATTAAAAATAAAAAATAATTTATAAAAAAAAATGTGTATGGAATAATTTTGAATTTTTATGTAAGTACACTTTTATTTTATTTATTTATTTTTATGTCAACGATACACAGTGAGTAACGATTTGTGGGATCACTTAAAATTTAGACTTTGGATAATCAAAACATGCAAGACATGTTAACCTTCATTAACTTGTTTTATTCTTTTGTAATAAAATTAGTTTTTATTTTTTTTTTTTTGTTTTATATTTTGGAGATACTTCCGAATAGTGACATGACTTTTTAAGATGACGTCATTAATTAACGGCAATTCAACTTCATCATTTACTGTAAACTTTAAAAGATATGGTGAGAAGTGATAATAGAATTTATAATAAAAATAATGGTAAATGAGAATGAACTATCACCTCATCAAATTAAAAATATAACAATGTTCTTTTACCGTTATTTAGATATTGTGTAAGTCGGCTTCAGGTTTTGTTGCTTTATCTCAAATTAAGATGTTTAGTGTTCTAAAAAAAATTCGGAGTAAATTTATGAGTTATATATGATATTAGTATTCAATATAATATTCGGAAGTACAGCCTTTATATATTTTTAATTTGTTTAAAATATGTACTTAAATAAAATTATGTGCATTTTATTTTCATAATATAGATAATATGTATGTACATTTCTATATATGTAGGTATGTTTGAATTGAATGTACCTACATTTCATATAATATGTTTAGATAGTATTTTAAAAACAAGATTAAAATAAGTTTTTGTTAAAAATATTTATTAAAAATTGAGATTAAATAATAATTAAATAAACGATTAATAGTAAATTTTATGGAAAAACACCGTTATTCAAATGTTAATTATTATAATCTTTACTATATACATTAAAATTATTATATTTACTGAAGTTTCTACACATTCTACAAGTTTATACAAATATAATTTGGTGAACTGTAACCAACAATTAACCGGATTGAAGAATCAATTAAATAATTTTTAATATTTTTTTTTTGTTTTTGCGTATTGAGAACCATTTCATTTAATTAAATATTTGATAATTAAATATATGAAAACATCAGATGACAGATAGCTCAGTGGTTAAGATGGTGGCTTTTCAATCGAAAACCCTGGTCAGATCATATCTAATAAAAGAATTTTCATAATAGTTTAATAAGAAGTCCAAATGCCAAATAGGCTCAGGGATAATATCAGGAAATATTTACTATTATCTGGTACTACAAATAAATAAATAAAATAATACAGTAAAATTTCGATAATCCGAAACCCCTATAATCCGAATGACAGTTTACAAAGCACTAACTATTCTACAATCCGAATTAATTGCATCTTGGAGATTCTGTAATCAGAATTATGCTCAAAATTGCAATATGTTTATTGGTTTTATGTTTTTGTATGAATATTTTTAAAAAAAAAATTATTAACAGTTAAGTTTTTGTTTTTATGAAGTCTTGAAGTTTTAGTTTAAATTTATTATTGTTAGTTTACTTAAAATATTGTAAGTATCAGAAATCAGAATGTACAAAAGTAAAAACTATAAATTTTTGTTTGGAATATGGCACAAAAAAGAGTTCACAGAACTTTAACTCTTTATGACTTATTATTTTTAATTTTAGAGAGTTTTTGGGCCACAGCTATATTTATTTATTTATTCCTAGCTTAATTCAAGCAAGTTACAAAATTTATATTAAATTAATAAACTAAAATTTAACATTAAAAAAACAAAAAAGAAAGTAAAGATTATAGAAATTAATAATTTAATAATTAATTTTACATAAAAAAAATTTTTAAGAAAAAAAAAAAGTGTGAAAAAAAAGTTAAAAATTATACTGATTATATTTAAAAAAAAACAAAAAAGCTTCAATTAAGAAGACAAAGGTCAAAGAATGTAAGTCCAAAAATTTCAAGAACACAAATACAAGTTATTTTTTAATGATTGTTTAGTTTGGGAAAAGTTAATATGGGATTTGTATATATTACAGAGAGACATAATTCTATTAATTGGTTCATATTTACCATAGTTAGTTCGGTGAAACTGTAAATTAAACAAATTAGCAGATCTTAATCTAGAATGCGAAGAAAAATTAAGTTTAGCGAGTAGTTGAGAAGAAGAAATGTTGCCTTTAATTAATTCAATTAGAAATACAATATCTGCAACTTTACGGCGCATTTCAAGTGTATTGAGATGTATTAAATTTATTCTATGTTCGTAAGGAGGTAATCTAAAAGGGTCCTCCCAAGGAAGAAGACGTAAAGCATACCTGAGAAATTTTTTCTGAACCGATTCAATTCTATTTATATGGACACCAAACTTGACTGGCATATTCTAAATTACTTCTAACCAGGCAGGTATAAAGAGATTTTAATACATAAGGGTCTTCAAATTCTCTTGCCCAACGTTTAATAAAACCGAGCATAGAATTGGCTTTATTTAATATATCAGATTAATGAAGTTGAAATGAAAGTTTACTATCAAAGAGTACCCCTAAATCTTTAATTGAAGTGACTTTTGAAATGATTTGATTATTAAAAGAATATACATAAGAAATTGGACTTAAGCGGCGTGTAAAACTGATTGAAGCACATTTGGTAACATTGAGTTGGAGATTATTGTTGGAACACCAATTGTAAAAACGATTAAGATCAGCTTGTAGGGCTAATGCATCCTCCAAATTTACAATTTTTTTGAAAAGTTTCATGTCATCGGCATAAATTTTAATGTGACTATTAATTATTAAAGAAGAAACATCATTAATGGAAATAATGAAAAGTAAAGGTCCAAGATGGCTACCTTGAGGCACCCCTGTGGGAGCTGCAAACTCAGAAGATATCGAGGATCTAAAAGAAACACTATATCTACGATCAGAGAGGTAGGAATTAATCCAATCTATAAAATAAGTCGGAAATCCTAATTTATTTAGCTTAAAAATAATCACATTATGTGGAAGAAGATCAAAAGCTAAAATCTGTATATATTACATCTGTTTGGAAGCCATCTTCCATATTATTAATAAATGTAGATGTAGATACTTACTTGCTAGAGTGGTATCCATCAATCCGAATATCACGTTAATCCAAATAGGGTTATTGAATCAATTATTCGGATTATCGAAATATGGTTCTGACTGTAAGTATATGAAAACAGGTCAGGAATTAAGTCAGATCCTTTCCCATCAATTATTATTAAAAGAAACTCGCTTGGATCGGATATTTAAAGATTGGATTAGCATAAATTGGATCTGGTTGCATCTCAATTACATTTCATTATAAATTTGAATTTTGGAACTAGACTTTCTAAAGTAATAATTTAGATTAAGGAAGTACAGATTATTGATTATAGATTGTAAATTTTTGAAAAACAAATTATATAAAATACATATTGACATTTTTAATTGAAAAACAAAATAAATATTGCAATTTTTCTTTTTATATCATAGTCCCCATAGAGTCTGCAAACTGTCTGTTGACTGTTTCTTATTAGATATGAGTTATGACTATCTATTATAAAGTATTTAAAAAGATTTAAGTCATATTTTTTTTTTTTTTTTTTTTTTTTTTCCTTATTACTCCTCTTGGGAGCATAGGATATCTACTAGGCATCTCCACCTGACTCTATTTGGAGCAGTTATCTTTGCATCCTCCCATGTTTTCTCAATTGAAACTAGCTCTTCCGAAATCGTTCGCCTCCAGGTGTTATTAGGGCGGCCTCGTCTTCGGGTTCCTTGTGGGTTCCATTCTAGTGCTTCCCTTGCTATGCTATCTTGCGGTTTTCTCAGCGTGTGCCCTATCCATTTCCACTTCTTCCTTTTGATCTCTTGCCCAATTGGTTCTGTTTTGGCAAGTTTCCATAGGTCCTGGTTACTTATTATGTTCGGCCAGTATATTCTGCATATTATCCTTAGACATTTGTTGATGAAGACCTGTAGTTTCTGTGTGATGTTGTTTGTAACTAACCAGGTTTCACTTCCATATGTTAAGGTGGTCTTTACGCAGGTTCCAAATATCCTTAATTTTGTCCCCCTGGACATTTGTGCGCTTTTCCATACTGGCTGCAGGCGACCGAACATTGCCCTGGCCTTTTTGATCCTGCTTTCGATGTCGGCGTTTATGTTACCGCTGTTATTTATGATGCAGCCTAGGTAGTGGAAATTATCTACATAGTCGATTGGTGTGTTGTTTATCACCGGACGGCGTGGGTTGTTGATGTTAATGGCCATCGCTTTCGTTTTTTCGATATTTATTTCCAGGCCCACACTTCGAGCTAATGTTGCTAGATGGTCTATTTTAGCTTACATATTATTTATTGTGTGTGATAGCAGGCAGATGTCATCGGCATAGTCCAGATCTTCTAATTGCCTGAAGAGATTCCATGTTAATCCAGTTCTTTTGGTACTAATCTCTTTCATTATGTCATCTAGCACTACTGTGAAGAGGATTGGTGACAGTGGACAACCCTGTTTTACTCCTATGTTGGTGGTGAATGGTTCGCTGGTATTACCATTGTATAGTACTGAGAGTTGTGTCTCTTCATACATGTTCTGTATTATATCTATTATTTTTTCCGGCACATTTCGGTTTCTAAGTGCTTTCCATATGGCTTTTCTGCTTATACAATCGAACGCTTTCTTGAAATCGATGAAAACCAGGTATAATGGGGCTCGCCATTCTATTGACTGTTCAACGATGATTCTGAGCGTATTAACCTGGTCTATGCAACTTCTATGGGGACGAAAACCTGCTTGTTCATCTCTTATTTGGTTCTCAAGTTTCTCTTGCAGCCTTGTTTGTATTATTGTTGCCATAATTTTGTAGATTGTGTTTAGCACTGTTATGCCTCTCCAGTTGTCGCACTTGGTCAGATCACCTTTCTTTGGAAGTTTGATGATTATTCCATTTTTCCATGTGACCGGTAGTCTGCCCTCATCCCATGCTGTTGTGATGTGAGGTTCTAAAAGCTCGGCTGATGTTTCTGGATCTATTTTTATAATTTCTGCTGGGAGCCCATCTTCGCCTGTTGCTTTGTTTATTTTTAGCTTTCTTATTGCCTCTTTGATCTCTGCTTTGGATGGTTTATTTATTCTGATGTTGTAATTGTTATTATTTGTGCGATTTTCTGGTCTGGTTTCTTCTAGGTTGGGGTCGTTGTTATTACTGGATTCTGCGAAGTGTTGTCTCCATATTCGGGTTTGTTCTTCGGGACATGTTATTAGTTCACCATTTTGATCCTTGATTGGGTGATTTTTGTTGTTTCTTCTGCCAGTGAGCTGGTTTACGATTTTATGTAGCTCTCTTGTGTTGTTGTGTATGGCAGCCGTTTCCGCCTTATTTGCGAGATCGTTAAAGTATGTTCTTTTATCTCTTCTTGCAGCACTTTTGACTTGTTTAGCTATATTATTGTATTGTTGTCTTATAGCGTTATTGGTATTCAATTGCTGTTTTAGGTTATTTCTTTGTGTTATTAGATTCCAGGTGTTATTGGAAATCCATATCTTTCTTTGCGGCTGAATTGTCCCTAGGTGTTCTTCTGCTGTGTTTTTGAGGGTCTCGACAATGTGGTCCCATGTGTGTGGTTGGTTTATTGGGAGGGTTTGGCGTATTGTTTCTACGATGTTGTTTCTTATTTCAGTGTTACGGAGTTCTTGGAGGTTTATCTTTCTTCTCATGTTTCTTCTGGATCTTCTTTTGTATTTCTGCCATATTCTTACATCTCCGGTTATTAATTCGTGGTCGCTTCCTATATCTGCACCTCTCTTGTTTCTGACATCTTGCAGTGTGTTTCTCCATTTTCTGCTGATACATATATGGTCAATTTGGTTTTTCGTTTGACCGTTTGGTGAGGTCCATGTATACTTATGTATGTCTTTATGGGGGAATAACGAGCCGCCGATAATTAATTGGAATGTCTGGCATATGTCTATGAGTCTCTCTCCGTTATTGTTTCTAACTCCGCAGCCATGTGTCCCTATTGTATCTTCTATACCTTGATTGTCTGATCCTATTTTAGCATTGAAGTCACCCATTAGTATCGTAATATCTCCTTTCCTTATGCTGTTTAACGCCGTTGTTAGTTGTTCATAGAAGTCGTCTTTAATCTCGTTTTCTGCGTCTTCTGTAGGAGCGTAGCATTGTATTATCGTTACACTTTTACTTTTTGTCGCAAATCGTGCCATGAGTATTCGGTCTGATATTGGCTTCCAACTGCTTAGTGAGTTACGAAAATTCCTTGATATTATGATACCTACTCCGCTTTCACCACCCCTATCTTTTCCACTGTATATTAGTTTGTTCCCATTTGATGTTATTTCTTCTCCACTTTTGTTCCACCTCATTTCGCTAATTCCGAGGATATCTAATTTATATTTGCTCATTTGCTGTTCTACTTGCGCCAGTTTGGATGCTTCACGTAGCGTTCTGACATTCCACTGTCCTATTCTTGTCCTTTTGACTGCATTAAATGTTGTTACCGTGAATTCATTATTGTATCCGAGGCTCTGCCTTGTGTTTCGAATCGTTTTTCCTTTTTTCAATTAAGTAAATGATTAGTCTACTGTAATCTATCATAAGTCATATAAGTCGTATAAAACTTGTACACGCTAATATCCAAATAGAAATTTTCTTTTGTATATATATACAAAAATGGTCACAGCCAGCATGTCATAATTAATTAACGCTCGTAATTAATTAACACTTTCGTTCACTTAATTACATCTATAATTTGAATGAACGATTATAATTATGGAAAAGATTTACGTTACCAAAACTATTTTATCAGTTATCTAATTTGTTGAATTATATATAAAGATATAAGATATATATAAAAATCATCATTTATATTTAATAGATGTTCATTAGTAATTTAATAAGTGCTTCCCTTCTTTATCTATTTATTTTTTCGTATATTTATACAATTACTTTGAATCTTGACTTGAATTTATTTAACCTTCAGAGTTTAGTGATTACTGATTAATGATTATTAAAGGTATTTTGAAGGGCAATATAATTTGAAGGTGGGATTATGCAACTATATATACAATTAATATAAATTATTATAGTTTAATCGTTTCCTCTCTGACTTAAAATAAAAATTAAAGAAAAAACTTAAAAACGTTGATGTTTGCGCTTTATTTGAATTTTTCATTATTGCAATAATTGACAAAATTTTCAAATAAATCTGATTTGAACTTAATTTATTCTAAAGAGTTAAAATATTTTTATATATTTTGCTAGGATTTCTCAATTTTCTGGCTCCTTTCGAAAATATTGAATATTTTTTAGTAAAATATTTAAAAATGATGAAAAAGATAATTTTAATTAAATTCAATGCAAATAAATCCTAATAATGAGTTAATGACATATAAACTACCAGAGACTAATACCATACCAAAATACTTGTGAACTATTTATATCAACTACTCGTAACAAAGTAATCAAATATTCAAAATTTCGTATAACCAAATATTTTGTTGAGAAATTTTGAAATTTAACATTGCTATTGTTATTTCAGTTGAATTATAATAATGTCTTATTATTACAATTACCAATATTAATAATTGTTATTTTGGTAATGAACTTTCCATGCTAATAAGTTTACATTTTACAAATAATTGTGTAGTGTTCGCAAATGTCATTAATAATATTATTTTAAAGCGGTGACGTGTCATATGATATGGTCCATGAAATAGTCCTTTATGTCCCATTTCAGGATGTCCCATTATATGTGAGTCATCATAATACCATTGAATTGGTTAGAAATATCGAAATATCGTATCGATATATAGGGTTCAAACAATTTTCGATATACTATTCAGCCCCCAAGGCCTTAGCGGTCTCCGTTACGAGCCACTCTTTATCTCTGCCTTGGTCCTTCCCTTCACAACTGCCTTCGTGCTTCCCTTAAAGAAACGGGAGCTGTTATACATGCTTTAGTTTAAGATTTAGTACAATAACATGTTAAATTGAAGATAGAATTCATTAAGACTGCATTTCGAAGAATAAGAATGTTATATGACCTCTCTGCTTTTGGTATAAACAGTTTTATTTAACCGAACATTTAAACAGTTAGCACTTGAAAACGACAAAAAAATGCTTTCTAAAATAACTTTTCTGAGCTCATCCTTTTTTAAAATATTCCCAATTTAAATTAAGTGCTAACACACTATTCTTGTATTAAAATATGAATTCAGTTTCACAAATACATAACAAGCTTTAATTTAACAACTCCTTAAAGTAACAACTCCTAAACAACAATTACTGGCTTAAACAGATTTGCGAACCCTATTTGTCATCTTTGTGTCATCAAATAAAATTTGATTGTAATGTTTTTTTTTTAATTTATTTAAATATTATTTTAATTCATTTGTTTTAATGTTTTAATTATATTTTTTTGGTTTATTTTTTAGTAATAAAATTTACAAACAATGAAACAAAAAAAACTGGAATATATATATATATATATATGACAAACAAGACAAGTTCAACCTTTTGTATTGTATAACAATTGGAAGCTGCACAAAATTGCTTAACAAAATTACCATTATCCCAACAATGACTATAAAGATCCATGATTACGTAGTTATACTAAAAAAAATAATTGTTTTGGTCTGGTTGAATTTTCATAATTTTTTTCATTTTTGATTCGCTTTGTTACCGAACAACAAAACCAACACGTACGTATATACAAAGTGTTAAACTTTAATTGTTTGTTCCTTTATATTTCTTTGAAATGAAAATGAAATGAAGTCATATTAAAGTGCTGAGTACATTACTCATAAATATATACACATCAATTATGCGTACAAACTATAGAAGGTGAAATGTGATGCCATTCTATATAATATGAAGTGACTATATGGAATCTTTAATTGAAAGAGAACACTATAAAATTTAATGGTCAAAATACCTTGATTTTAATGAAAATAAAAAAATTATTTGATTTAATTACACTGTTTTCAATTAAGACCTCGGAAATGGTGCATTGTTTCCAAGGATAATATTATTTCTTCCTTATACGAGTATCATCAAAAAAATTGATAATGCAAAAACTTTTATTTATTTATTACACTGCTTTTAGTACAAAACACAGTTTTAAAATATATATTTCATCATTGTCCTTCAGTAATTGTTTTTTTAAGTTAATTTATGTAATTTCTCAAAAGTTTTGTCTTAGTTGTTTTTTAAAACCTAATTTAACTGTATAGCACTCTTCAAACAGTTCCGCAACTTCTTTTTTATTTACGAAGGACATGAATAGTTTTGCAAGCCACTGTTGAAGCTCTGCATAGTTCCCATAAGGAGTGTGTGACTTTAAGACACCAAAACTACAACCCTAACTTTTGAATGGGATCTGTGATACAAATATTCAGCTTGGTTTCGAGGATATGAATGTGAAGGGATTTTTAAATATCAGGTTTGGGAACTATAGGATTTTGGGATTGTGGAAGATGAGGAAAATTGGATGGGATATTTAAAAGAGAGATCTTAGTTCAATAAACTTTTCTAAATCGTACACTTATGCTTTACAAACTTTAAGAAAATGAATTCATTATTGTGATGAGCGATTCTATAAGCTTTGTTGCGCTACCGCGCTACTTTATGATGTGGTAAGCAGCCTGATTCAATTTTAAATGTATTAAACCAATTAGCTATACCTTGAAAATTGTTAGACTTATATATTAGCTGTAGTAACAATTATTTCCATTGAATTGAACGATGAATGTTAAAAAATTTAGCTTTATAATTCGCTAAGTTTATCTATGCTGATTTTAACAGATACCTATGTATTATAATTATTATTATTGTTCAATTCTATTTTTTTTTTTAACTATGAGAGATTCAACAATAATGTAAATGTTTTTACAAAACTATAATTTTTTTTTGAAACTAACAAAAACCACATCTTAAACTAAAATAAATATTTTAAACAATTAAATTGGATATAATGTCTTAATTGTACTGACTAAAGGCACATATTTACTTATTTATCATTGTATTAACTACTGTATAAATACTTATAAATGAATAAGTTAATACAAAAGTGATATATACAATATAATTTAAAATTATATACCTTTACTAGGCTAAAAATGTCTTCGTAATCTTTGAATTAAACGCAGAGTTGCTTATTAAAAAATAAAATGGAAAAGCGGGAATAGGAACTCTGAACTCTGAAATTCGATGTTCTAAAAAAATACTGGCGCCAGCCAAGATAGTGCGACAATTTTTTAAATTAATATTTTAACTTACACATTTAGTGAAACAACTTGATCGTTCTCGTACCACCTGTACCATTCACTATCATAATTTTTAATAGATTCTCATAAGATTAATTTTTATTTTGAATATAATAGATTGAAATGAAATTTTTTCACGAACAATTAATTTTATATTCAATAATAAATTAAATTACATTTTTTTTTAATTACAAAAATTTTAAAAGAAAAATAAATTAATTTTGAATGTAAATGCGTTAATTAAAATCAAATTTTAACATAAAATTACTATTTTTGCATTAAAAGCCTTAAAATTTATATCCCTAAGGCAAAGTGTAAATGCTATAACATTATAATAATTTTTCTAAGAAATAAGAGTTACTAGTATGGAAATCCTTAAATAATAAGCCGAATGGTTACCAGTATAGTAATCCTTGAATTATTTAACGGTAACATATAAGTAACGGTTTTGTAGTTATAGGGTTACGACCTCTCATTTTAGCACTCAAGTTGGTTAATTTCAGCAAATGTTGTTAATTATATTAAGATATTTCTATTTTTCATAATAAAAAAATAGTGTAATGAAATAATTTTACTTATACTTATATAACTCACAGATATTCAAATATATCATCCATTATATTATGTCTTAACTCAAATATTAACTTATTACAACATTAACATAAAAAAAAATAGAATTGTATCATACTTTGAATTTTAAACATTAATATATAAGACCTCGTACTGTCCCACATAATTGTGGGCGATTCAAAACTATTACAAATTATACCACTCCTCAACACTATCTTCCTTTGTCGGTCTTACTTATTGTTCAACTTTAAGCATAAGTTGAAAACAAAAAAAAATAGTTACTCGTTAAAAATATCTAAAACAATTATACACTTAATAATAATAATAATAAAAAAAAGATACTTAAACACCTCTATGTTTTAATTGTACCTAAAATTTCAATGTTGAAATAAATAAAATATAAAATAAACGAAATCAGTTTCTTGTTTATTTGCACTGTAGAAATTTTCAACTATAAGTTATAACTAAAAATTTATATTTTCCTCTTAACTTTCTCGTATGTTCACATTCAAACTTAAGAAAAAGTCTGGTTTGACTATTGAGAGAGATTTCTGCCGGTTCTTATCTTCGGAAATTTGGAATAATCTACATTGTTGCATTTTATAATCCATATAAGTTTAGGAGTTCTGCGGACATCGTATTTATATACAGAGACATCTCTTACATAGGGAAAAGCTAATAAACTATATTTCAAGAGACATTTCAATACTTTCTTTAACGCGGTACAAAACAAGTAATGAAAAAATCCAAACGTTTTTAAAATAGCACATTTTCGATCTTGAAATATGTTCCATAATAAGTTTTGGTTAAAGAGTATTTTTAAACGACTTATACTTAATTTTTTTTATATTCTTTCAAAATTTAAAGTTTTCAACTCAAACCGTTTGAAAAATGGAAAGGAACAAAAATTTTGCGAAAATCGATTTTTTATAACGGTAAATTAAAAAACCGTTTGGCAACACTATATATTTGTGTTAAATAAATTTATAAAGCTCTTCGTTGTCAGATTGAAAATGTTTTTGCTATGACAATTTAAATATAGGGCTATTCCGAACTTTGGAGGAAAAACCCAACTGGGAACCCTAATGGCTGAGGCTACAAATAAAGTTCTCCTAAAATAAATTTTTTTGGGAAGTGTATTATTTTTGGATAAAATTATTTATTAATTTATTTCAAACGGTTTAAAAGTTTTGTAAACATACAGACGGGCAGACAGACAGAGTGTTAAGCTTTATAGGCACATTTTTTTCAAAATTTGAAAATTTGCTAAAATAAAAAAAAACAAGTGACAAATCATATTTAAAAAGTATGACTCAAAATCTTTGTAAACAAGTTGGATATATGAGTTTAAGTACAGTCGTCAAGACTCAAGTATATTCAAATATCTTAAGATATAATGATAACTTTTTTTTTTGTTTTTTATTTCTTTTTTTTTTTTAATAAGTAGTTGATGAATGCGCGCCAGATTAAGACAGTTAAAAGTTTCTTATGCAAAAAAAAACAAAATAAAATCAAATAAAAATGATAAAAATCTGGTTTGATCTAAAAGTTTTAAAAGAATTAAATAAAAAAAAAAATGTAAATAATATAAAACAAGTTTAAAATTTGAATGGATATATGGTAAATAATGAGGGTAATATGAAGATTTAATATTTCAACAGGTTGGTTATTCAATTCGTGAATTTTAGCACGAAAAATTGTATTTAAAAAGTTTGAATAGAATTTTGCTTTCAATATATATACAGTAAAACACACTTTTAAAAATTTTATAACTTTTGGGTACTTATCATTCGAATAAAGCTCAACGAACTTAAGTGAGCCTAAATGTTCATTTATCTAATATTCAGTTGATTGCCTTAAAAAGGCAGGTAGAGTTTACCCCATTTTCAAGTAAAATTAGGTTAATTTTGATAAATTAATTTCCATTTTCCACGATCAGTTGTAAGTTATTTGGGTACTTTTTTTTTATTACGAGGTAATGAGAAACTCGAAAGCCTCCCATTGGAACTGTGTTTGTCTTAATAATCGGTGTTTCTTTGGGTATAGTGTTCGATTTTTACACACCAAAACCACACCCTTTTTGAACCAAACTTTAGGAGGGAACCTGTATTACAAATTTGCAGTTTCGTTATAGAGATGAGGTTACGGAAGGACTTTGGATTATGGTGGAAGTTATTTGGGATTTCTGGATTATGGGGAATGGCAAAATTGGATGAGATATTTAGAAGAAATATGTTATCTTAAATTTGGTCAAATTGTTCATATATACATTATTAACTTTCGGGAAACATTTAGGGGAATATGGTTCCATAAACGTGATGAGCGCTTGACAAACAAATTTCCATAAGTCGTGTTACGCCATCTGACTAGCTCAACTGTGTAAGGATGAGCATCTGTTGCCCTCCTTGTTTCCCGTTGGGAAATCTTAAATAAGTTAAGACATTAGTTGTTTGATTTCTTTAGAACAAGTGTTAGTCTCTACAAGATATTATAACACAAGGTCAGCGACTCAACAGTGCGACGATGGCTGGTGGAGTGAGCGTTAAGGTAACACTGTGATCATTAAGACAAACAGCTCTGTTTTGCATTTTATCAAGATATGTCAACGCCTTGGGTTTACATACTTAAATCCAAGGGACATTTAAAAATAAGCATTTGTTGACTTGGAATTTTAAGTAAATGGAAAATGTGTTTTTGTTTTAAAGCGAGTTAAGCACCTATAGGTTACTTATACGAGTTTTACTATACTTTTGCTTTTAAAATCATTCCAAAATGCAAAATGAAAAATATTATTAGTTATAACAATGGTTTGATTACATTTTTTTTTGCCCACATAAATTTTATAAATAATATAGAATTTATAATTAAATTGCAAAGTTATTTATAATAAAATATTTTTTATTCAATTTTTCTAGATGTGATATTCGGATAAGCGTTAGATGATCTATATTAAAGAAAAAATATTTTTAAATATATTAATAAATTATATTTATTTAATTGTGTTGGGTTGGGAGGTTTGTTTTTTGTTAATCCAGTTCAAAAATCTCTTTTATCATTTTTTAATTATTCGACACAATTTGAAAATAAACTTGTAATATATTCAAATTTATTTTATTCGAACGTAAACAAAATTTAATTCAAAACACATTACGTATATTTTTGTTAAAATTTTAATTAATAAATTTTTTTTTTTATTTTTTTTTTAATCCTGAATCAATTTCAAAGGGGATTTCAATTAGTAAAAACCAAAATTTTCTTACATAATAAATAAATAAAATTAATTCTATATTATTGAGTCTAGTTTTTTTTTATTTTAAATGACGATGATCGTTCATTAACCGCAACTTTGATTAACATATATTGATTAACAGAGACGGGCTGGAGGTTTTTAAGTAGATCAAAATACTAAACACTGGGTAGAATCGCCAAAAAATTAAATTTAACCAATAAGTTCTATAAAAATAGAAACTTTTAAACAATCTTGAAAAATTAATGTATATAGCAACTCAAAAATGTACGCTCAAATTAGATTTTGGAATTTACTTAAAAAAAACAATTGCTTTGTAACTCGATAGCATTTAAGAGTATCTTCTCAGACCTTTTCATTTAAATATTGCTTTGTTAGTTAAAAACTGTTAAATTTTAAATTTACCTAATGATTAGTTTATAATTCTATATTACTATACAACAGTCAACCATAATAGTATTTTATAAATTTATTAAAATCCCTAAATTATATTTTAAACTTTGTAGAAAGTTGTAATATCTTAGACTTTTAAAGGTTTTGTAGTTTAAAAATGGAATAAAATTAACTCAATCTGATCCCAACTGGACTTACCACTATAGAAATCTTTGACTTAAGACTTATCATCATATAAACATTTTTTTCATAAGTGGTTTTTACTATAATCAAAAGTTTATTGAGTTATTATCAAACACAGCTTTGATTCATCAAAGCTTATCAAAAGAATAATTATATTTTGATTAGGGGTAAATAATGGTTGGTAAAATTTAGGATTTGAAGTCTTTCATCTACCAACATTTAAAGAAAACATTCTTCGCTTTATTAAATTTAAAGGGTTATATATTAATATTATTTTTGAATAATCTAAAAAAATCTCCAAATCTTCCAAAACAGGTGTCTCAGTCAAATAGTATATAATTTTAAAAGCTCCATGTAACAATTGAACATTAAAATATTTATTAAAAATAT
This sequence comes from Dolichopus griseipennis, assembly GCA_963082915.1. Lineage (NCBI taxonomy): Eukaryota > Metazoa > Arthropoda > Insecta > Diptera > Dolichopodidae > Dolichopus > Dolichopus griseipennis. Next base: position 2,348,303 of record OY720443.1, on the reverse strand, counting down.
CATTATACTTAATTTCACACTAAAATTTTGCTTTTAAGTATGACTGAATGTATTTTATATTTATTTAAAATTTATATACAATTACTTGTATTTAAGTACACATTCTAAGCTCTGACTAATACAAAATTCAAATGAAAATTACTAAAAAAAAAAATTAAATAATTTTAAAAACCTTTGTTTGTTCCTTTCATTAAACATGTAAATTAAAATTACAATGATATTGACATAAAAAAAACATATTTAAATTTTTTTCAATTTTTAAAATGTTTTTTTTTTTTTTTTTACTTTAAGTTATATTAAACATAACCTTCTAAATTATTTAGTAATAAAAACTAAATCTTAAAATATTGAACTAATTTTGATAAACCACAAATGTTACTTTTGTTAAAAAATTAACTTTTACTTAACAATGAATGAATGAATGAATAGTTAGTATGAAACCTATTAACAAGCTTGAACATAGTATGAATTCATAAAAAAAACATATAGGCAAACATATATTATATGTACTATACTAGCTAATTACTAATACATTTCTTGAAAATATTTTGTAACATAAGTTGCCTAATGTAGAAAGTAAATAAACTGGTTTTAAATAAATAGAAAATAAATAATTTAAAATTATTTGGTTTTTCAATAATTTTGTAAGTTATGATTTAAAGTAATTTAAAAGAAATTAAATTTAGAATTATTTTGAGAATCTTCAATTATCAAAAAAAGAAGTTTAGGGGCTGGGCTTACCTTATTTAAGGGATTTTTTTTGTTTTTTCTTACTCCTCTTGGGATCATAGGGACTCAACTAGACATCCCCATCGAGCTCTGTTAGTAGCTGTTTTTGTTTCACTCCCCCAAATTATACTTATTGAGTTTAGCTCCATTATTATTGTTCTCCGTTAGGTTTTAATCGGTCTACTGCATTTTCTGGAAATGTGTGGATTCCATTCAAGGGCCGTTCACGCTGTGTATATCCTTGATGTTTTCGCAGTGTGTGCTCTTTATCCACCACCATTTCCTTTTCCTTATTTAATGCGCTTTTGGTTACTCTCCAGTTAAGTTCCATAAATCTCTATTCGTGATTGTTCTAGACCAAAATGCAATCGTATGTAGGTTGCAAGGCATTTATTTATGAATGTCTGTAGTTTGCTTTTTGTAGTACTTGATGTTAGCCAGGTTTTGCTACTGATTAGTCAAAAATAATTTTGAACATTATATTTTAACATTACAAAACGAAATTCTACAAATTTTTAAGTGGCCTTGGCACATGGCTTAATAACGGCAGCGATTATTCGAGTTGTACGGTTTTTGAGTACAACTCGAAATAAAATAATTTTTACAAAACCTCTTGTTAACCAAATATATAAAGCGTGAATATGAATTTAAGTTATATAAAACGTGAAGTATTTCTGATAAAAGTCCCGGAGTCAAGTATTTTGCCTACGACATGGATTCTTGAGTGCTTGTGATTACTGAAAACACTATATGAAAGATTTCGCATTATTTTAAAACAATTTCAATTTCTGAAGTCATAAGTCTCCGAGAATTTTTGGCTCCGTTATCATGGGCCTTAATTCCCCGGGGACATTTGGCTTTTGTTTTTTTTCCGAAACTTTTGTCTCTACGCCTCTCATCCTTCATCCACTACCTTCTCAAATTTTATTTCGGGTATATATTATTAGCCCGGCTTCCTTGAAAATTTCATTCAAAGGCTATATTCTCTTTGCACTATTTAGGTGTTTTCTCAGAATATCTCCCTATTTATATCTATTTCTTACGCTTAGTCATATTTTTAATAAAAACTAAACTGAAATTAAATCTGTCAAAAATGTTTATGCATAAATTTACAAATTAATGTTATTTATTATTAAAATGTTATTTAATATATTGAAATCCGTAACTGATCATTTTTATTTGCAAAAAAAAATAATAAACAGATTATACATATTTTTATAAAAATTTTTAAACTGCTTTACGTGATTGCCATAAACATCTTTTTTTTTTTGTAAGAAATCGTTCCTAGAAATTAAAAAAACAAAAAAAAAAACAAAAACAAAAAAAAAAACTAAAAATTATAAAATTTATCGAATGAAATCTTATAACCAAAGTATATAAATATTTATAAATTTTGGCTTAATTATTATTAAACAGCCAATATATATATAGACAGATCTATATTATATTATTTAATATATAAATATAGAATATATTAAATTATTATAAAATGTGATATATTTATATATATATAATATTAAATATACATACATATATATTCTATAGATAATAAAAAATAACTTTTATAACCAATTTAAAATTTTAAAGTTTAATAAATTTTATTTGGATGGGGATTTTATTTTTGTATTAAAGTTATAACAGTTTGTAAGCAACTGTCAAAATAAAAATAAAAAAATAAAATAACACTAAAATTAAATAAGAGACTTATAAATTTAGCAATGAAGCATTTAAATCAAAAAAAAACTTTTATTATTTATTAAAAAGAAGCTGCACCGATACAGAGTTAAATACAAATCCATTTCAGGAAAATAATGTACTTTTTGATACATAATGGTTATATACAACAATTAATATATAACAGATTTTTTTTGTTATTTTTTTTGGGTTGGGTTAGTCTCAAAAATCTTATTATGTTCATTTTCTTTATATTTTATCTTATTTTTCCAACACAAATTCAAACATAAAGTTATTTCAGTACCCTACCAGAGTAGTTTTGTTTTTTGAACATCTTTTAAGGACAAAATTGGGATTTTTCAAACTGTATTTAACTGTTTGAGTTGGTAATTTTCTTATTTAGACATTCACAGTTTATATGATTAATATATAAAATAAATTATATAATAAATAATTTAATCGAATAATATAACTCACAGATATAGAACTATATGTAAGTTATAAATCAAATAAATTTGCTATAAATATATTTGAATATGATGAAATGTAAGACAATTCTCAAATTCAAAAAAAAAGATTATAATATCTCTACAAAGGTAATAATACTACCTATTTTAATTATATTTGGAATTCATTAAGAACAATTCTAATTATAAAAATCCTTGATCTGACTGATAGCTCAGTGGTAAAGTGGCGGCTTTTCAAACGAAAAGTCTCGGGTTCAAACCCTGGTCGGATCATTTCTAATTAAAAAAAATATAGTGTATATTACAATAATTTAATAACAAGTCTAAATGTCAAATCGGCAAAGGATTAATATTACCAGGCAAGATTTTTACTATTATCAGGTACTACAAATAAATAAATCCTTGACTTCTGAAATGTTCGAAAAACTTTTGTCTATTATTTTTAAGTTCTTAAACTTTTCATATAACTTTTAATTTATAATGGTTGATTCATTTAGAAAATGGTAATTCTGAAATTTATTTTGTCTTATAAAAGATTTAACACATCAATAACTCTTTTTTACAAATAAAAAAAAACTAACTGTTATCTGATATTTATTTAATTTAAATATGAGTACCTGATATTAGATAAGGTTCTGATATCTGAAATTGAATTCTATCTTAACATTTTATCGTCTAAAACTAGGGCTATAATATGTAAACATAATCTGATAAATACAATTATATATAAAAGTTTTAAATTAATATACTATATATTTATTTTAATTGTTGTTTACTGTTTATATTTTTAATATTAAATATTTATTCAATAAATAAAGATATATTTTTATATATATTCAAAATACAATTAATATTTAGACTTTAACCTTCTTTGTTTTTATTTATCAAGTTCTATAGATTTTTCTCAGATAGCGCGTTCTTCCAGTTCTTTCGATAATTTAAAAGCTCAGAACATTTTGTATACCTTTGCCTTTAATCACTACAATTAGCATCTAAACATCTAAAAAATATTGTAAATAAAAAACATTTTTTTATAATTATACCAAATTTGTTAATTTTTAATTTACCATGAACTGATTTTTCCAAAAATTATAAATTTCTTTAAAAAGTTTACATAGTATTTTTTTTCTTAGAAAGTAACACAGACACAAAGGCTCCGATTTCAGGATGTCTATCATACAAAATCTCTCCAAACCAAATTTAATTTATGAACTAATTTCTTTTTCTTTTACTATATTATTCATTTGTAATTTGCATATTTAACATTTATTTAAACGCAACAATTATCTGATTTATATCTAGCTCTAAAAAAAAAATCCAATTAAAAAAATGTAAACTTTACTATAATAGTATATAATCTATTATATATATACATAATCAAATTATTTGGTCTTGATTTAGAAATTTTGTGTACAACATTTTATAAATATTCACAAATTGCTACTGAATTTGTATATTTATTATTTTGTAAAATATTTTTATATAATCTAATTGATTACTTAATGCTATGAATGGTAGTCTGTATTTTATATATGTTATTACTACAAATCACTGATTTAAAATAAAATATAAATTAAATGTTGAATTTTTGTTTTTTTTCTTATAATTTTCTAGAAAAGTACAATTTACAAATAAAGATATGCTCCAATTCAAATGAAAATATGAGAGCATTAAAAAATTGTCATAAAATAAAAAAAAAAAAATAAAAAAATTTATAAAATTAATATGTAATTGTTATGGAAGAAAAAACAAATGTTAAAAAATTAATAATTACATAGTTGAAATTTTTAGGCATATCAAAATTTAATTTAAAAAAAATAAAAGCAAACTGTAAATTTAAAGGAATCTGTACGAATCCCCAAATATTTGTAAACACATTTATATATTTTTAACAAAAAGAAGTTTCAGATTTTCTATATTGTGTCGAGTATATCTTTTGATTTCAATAAATTTTTATTAACCAATTCTTTTATCAGTTCGCGATTTTATATAGTTTCAGAGGTGATAAGTAAAATGGGAAGGTGATAAAAGTCCCGCAGTCAAAAGCGTCAGAGGGAAATATGACTCACAGGGAGTTACCCAAAAGCTCTAAATAAAAAATGAAAATAACTTAAAGCCCACTCCCTTCTATACTTTCAAACATATGCGTGAATAAATTTTCAGATGCCTACTAAAATAAAACTGAAATTAAAAAGCGTCGTATTAATTTTTATTTTGAAAAAACTGTAGAAAGTCAGAGGGTTGAAAGTCTGATCCTACCTTCGATATATATAATATCGATCGAATGATAATACCAAAATATATAACTTTAAAAAAAAAGCTGTTAAACTGTAATAGTATTTATATGCATTTTTATCTTTTGAAGGCTCTATATTATTAAAAATATTAAAGTTGGGATACACAATCAAAGTTGTCCTTTTTCCAGAGTATTTATGAATTCGTGTATGCAAAATTTTGAATTAGAAGGGAATTTGTCATTTAACAAAATGTAAGTTTTCAAAAGAACAGAATTTAATATAAACTCAATCTAAATAACATTATTTTTTGGTAATGGATTTATTTTTATAAATTTTGGATACAATTAATATTGTTTTAATACTGATATTGCGTCTTATATTTTAAAAATTTTAGTTTATGGTCCACTTATCGTGAGTTATAATTATCTGGAAACTATTCAATTTTTTTTCGAAAACTTTTTTTACCCCCCCAAGTAAAAATATAGTTACAAAAAATGCAAAATCTGAAATATAGTACATATATATTTAGAACAAAACTTGATTTATGATTGTACTCTAATTGGTAGGTAGTATATAGGAAACGCCAAATCCAGTTAACTACAAAAAAAGTTAAAAGATAGGTCCCATATAGACTATGAAATATTATTTAAACACATCTATAAGTTTATTTTTGGATCCAAAATTAACAAAATAATGACATTTCTCCACTTATTTAATTTATTAACAATTATAAAGTTTCTTGTTTAAGTTTTTTGTTTTTTTTTTTTTTAATATTTCTTAATTACCTTTTGGAAATTATAAGATAATCTTTAAAAGTTGACAAATACTTTGTTGTGAATGATCTCTTAATCTACAATAGATTGTTTCAAAAATTTCAAATTATCGCAACCCCATATAATAAATAAAAAATAAAATTTTTTAATCATTATTATTTAAGAACTAATTTTAAATGTATGTATGTTTGAATGTCTATTTATGCTTATATATTAATATATTTGTTTATATAAATGATAGTTTATTATTTCGAGTGGCAAAATTCATATGATGAAATATTTGTACATCAAAAATATAAAAAAAAAAAAAAAAAAAAACAACAAAAGTAACGACAAAAACAAAAAACCCCCCATATACTGACTGTGTGTATATAATCTGATGGTGGGAGAAATTTTTTTTTTATTTTATTTAATCTTAAAATCATTTACCTCTTGTACATACATATATTTTATCTATTTATTATATATATAGGTATGTATATTTGTATATTATTTAAAAAAAAAACAACAAATAAATATAAAAAATACGATACAATTATTTAAAGTTAGGTTTAAATGTAGTTGAACACAAAATACGTTAAAAATGTATCACTAGTATAAATACCGGTATTACATTAAACTTTGGAATCATTTCAGTAACAAACTTTCACTAAATACATTTCGGGTAAAAAAAAAAAAAAATAATAATAAAATAAATTAAAATCATTTTAAAAACGTATTTAGGACTAAACATTTAATTTTTTTTTAAATAATTTTTTTTTAATTAAGTGTGCAAATTTAAATTTTAAAAAGCTCTTCTTTTTTTTTTAAAATACATTTTTACTGAACGCAAATTTTATTTAACGGTGGAAAATCTGTGATATATCAAAAAATCCGCAGTTAAAATTAATAATTCAAACAATCAAGAACTGTTCAAAAAATCTAATTAAAATTTAAATTGTGATAATTAAATTAAAAATTAAAACAAAAAAAAAAACTTTAAAACTTAAAAAATTTTATAATATTAATTTCGTTTTTTGAAATTTAATAATTTTTTTTTTATTTTAATATAATTTAATAAAAAGATACAAAAATAAAAACAAATATCACATTCAAAATGAAACAATTTATTGGATTAACATGTATTGTTGCCCTTTTCGCTGTTGGTTTCACCGCTGAAGAAAATAAAGAAGAAGAAACTAAAGTTTACAAAAGGCTTATTCCAGCTGATGTTCTCAGAGGTAAAATTATAAATTCAAATTAAATATTAAAAAATTAATAAATTTATTAAAATTAAAAAAATTATCAAACTAAGAATATTAAATTTTATTTTATAAATTAATTAATCTTTTTCAAAACTAAGAATTCTAAGTAATTAAATTAAAATTCAAGTTTCTTGAATAAAAAATTTCAAAATTTTTAAAAATATTTTAAAAAATTAAAATACGGTCATAAAATTTTTTAATGGATATATATAATTAAATATATCTTATGATTTTTAAAACTGATATAATTATTATAAAATACATCATTACCATTTTTAATTAATTTTCCAAATATCTACAGAACCAAAAATTTAATCTTTTTTTAGGTAGATAGTAATTAAAGAATGGACATGTTACAAAACTTTTTACCACTTAAAATCTTAACATTTACGGTATTATTCTAAAGTGCATACATTTTTCATTTCAAATTTTATAATTGACAAACGAGTTCTTTTTGGAACTTAATCCAAAAACAAATCAGTTCGATCATTCCAATTTTTGGATGAGCGTTAAAATTTACAAATTTAAATTTGAATTCTACCATAATTTTAAAAGAATTTTGGACTTATAGTATGCCTTGTTACCAAATACCATTAACTTTGCAACAATTAAATTAAGATATTATCTAAAGTAACACTATATACCTGAAAACAAAATATAAAAAAAAAACAAAACGTAAAAAATTACGAAATCATGGTTTAAATATTTCTTATTAAATCTTAACTAGATTTTGTTATGCTGCATTTTATATTTGTAAAATTTATATAAAAATATATATGGACATGATATATCTTAATAATATCGAGGTTATTCTTTGTTCAATTAAAGTGTACTAAATGTACATATAAATTTGTACATATACATATATATGTATTTGCAATAAAGTATCTTTTACCATTATTAGTTATATAAAGTAGTTTATTCAGAAATTATAAGAAATAAAAAACTTGTCAAACTTAAGATTCAGGCTATATAATATGCATTTAATGTATTCTATTATCTACATATGCACTTTTTTTGATTTTATTTTATATATTTTTTTTTTATTATTATTATATGAAACTCTTTATATAAACAAAAACCATTTAGTTACCAATACAAATTGGGGTAATTTTTATTACCATATTGCTAAGTTTTTTTAAGTACATAAACTCAAGTACAAACAACCATTTAAAACCTAAATTATGTATTAAGTAAAAATTAAATTAAAAAAAAAAATGCAAAATTAAATACAAAAAAGGCAAAACAAGTTCTGAACTTAAGTGAAAGTGAGATCTGTCTAAAAATTTAAACTCTTTTAAAATAATTTTATTTATTTATTTTTTTTTTTTTTCAATGCTAAGCGGGATGAGATACATGTAAATTTATATGATAATTATTGAAATTATTTATTTTTTACTCTTTTTTCAATTCAATTTCGCATATGTATATAATACATTATGTACATAAATGTTCATTTGTATTCGAATAATGATTTATAATGATTAAAAACCTCCCCGACCCCAAGTTGCGAATTATTAACTCTATTTATAGAAAGTGAAAGGTACTATTTTTACCTTTATAATTAATAATTACTGCAAGTAATGAAAAAAATGTTTAGATTCACATACAACACTCGAATACCTTTTAATTAAAATTTGTTCGTCGAATATTTTAGGGTTCCATTGCCATTACTATCTATTAAATGTTAAAGACTAAGTGTTTTTTTTTTAATTTATTTTACAGATTTCCCTGGAATGTGTTTTGCATCAACAAGATGTGCAACAGTTGAAGTCGGTAAAACATGGGACTTGACACCATTCTGCGGACGTTCAACATGTGTACTCTCAGATGATCAATCTCAAAGGTAATTAATTAAAAACAATTGTTTTAATTTAATAAAATTATTTTTTTTTTTTATACAGACTCTTGGAACTGGTCGAAGATTGTGGACCATTACCATTAGCAAATGATAAATGTAAATTAGATACTGATAAAACAAATAAAACAGCTCCATTCCCATACTGTTGCCCAAAATTCACATGTGAAGATGGTGCTAAATTAGAATATCCTGAAGTTGGAAAAGCAGAAGAAGGTGCAGCAGCAGCTGCTGTTGAAGGTGAAAAGAAAAATTAGGATAAAATTTTTGATTATAAAACATTTCCATCAATGTACAATACACATCCCACATATGTAATTAAAATAATTTAATAGTTATCTTCATTCAATATTAATAAATTATATAATTGAGTATTTAATGTTGAATTGTGAAATTGAACAAAAAAAAAAAAAAATTAAAATTTTAGGTATTAGTTACCATAATTTTTTTATTTTTTTTTTTTTTTGTTATCAAAAACGAATCTTTTATATTTTTTTTTTCGTTGTACTGTACTTGTACTTATCTTCATTATTGGATAAAGTAAAATTTACTTTTTTTTCTCACTACATTTAATATATATCTGATTCCTTTTTTAATATTTATATATGTATATCGCAATATAAAAAATGAAAGTATTTTCTAATTTACTTTTTTCATACTTTTGTAAAAAATATAACAAAAAAAAAACAAAAAAAAAAACTTTTTAAAAAATCTTCAAAAGAAGTAAATAAAAAAATTGAAAAAACCAATTCATTTAGTTTTGTTGTTTTTGTATTCCCCTTAAAACTATACCAAGTTTAATATGTTAAACCAACTTACTTACTTTAAACCCCACTTAATTTAATCAATTTTGCTTTTAAAAATTTATCTCTTTTATTCTAACTATTTTAGTTTTACTTTGGCAGAACACGTGACTAGTGTTCATCAAGTTATTTCAGTAATCAGATTGGATTGAGCTCTAACAATTTAAGTTCAAGCGTGTAGGGGCTTAAGTAATATTTTTTTTAGGATTTCCATAATACATACTTGGAGTTTCTCAAATTTATTGTTCGAAATAAATTTAGAATTACTTATTCTTAAGATCATGGGTTAATTTTCCATTGTTTCCTGTTATTATTGATTCCTATTTAAGGATTAATATATAATTTATATGCAAAAATTGTGATTTTTTGAAAACTTCGTTCAACCCACCTCAGTACTCTTCAGTATTTTTCAGCCATTTATCTCTCATAGGCTATGACAATTGGATTAGAGTTGGTATTTCAAAATTTAAGAATTAATAAATGTTGATCATCTAAATTGAAGAAGAGTACTGATTCACAAAAATAAAATTAGCTTGAAAATCCTTTAAATATGTAAATTTTCAAAGAAATTAATTATTATATACATATGAGCATTTATATAAGTTATCTTTTCTTTAAAAATTAGGATAAAATCATTTTTTAAAAAAAAAAAACTTCCAGAGATGTAAAATTTTTTTAGAACAAATTTAACATATAGGTAAGTTTGGAGGACCACAACTATCCATTGTTTTTAATAAACTTGTTAATGGACTAAGACAAGCATTTAAGCAATTTTTGTAGCTTTCAATAAAATTTAGTTAAACAAATCTTAAAAATATGCATATAAATATTTATTTGTTTAAATTGCAATTATTGCACATTATTGAAAATAATGTTCACATAAATAACAATTTTTTGAATAAAAATACCTTCGTTTCCTTTTTTATTCGTACTTTATTTATACAAGTCATATGTACTTATCTAAATTTAAGAATTTTTAATATTTGGGTCGTTAAATTATTTATTTTTTTACAACCATTTTTTGATACAAAAAACTTAAAACATTAGTTTTGTGATAAAAATTATTTAATTATATTTTAAATTAAAAGATGGGGTATGCTTACATTCGAAATAGAATAAAATTTTTTAAAAATTATTTTAATTCAACGCCTAAACATATGCAATGATATATAAAAAAAAAACTATTAAACCAACAATTTGATGCGACTGTTTCTAAATTTGATTTCAAAAATTTTTTATTCCGATTAAATTATTAATACATAATTATTTTTTTCAACTTAAATAATTATCAAAAACAGATTTAAAGCAGGTGTCCTCTTAAAGATGTGATTGGAAGGATTAGTATTTTAAAAATATAAAGATTTTTGATCCTGGAAAGAATATTAATTTGTTTATAAACCTAAAGAAAAAAATCTTTTCTTGTTCTAAAAAGTGTACGCGTCTTGGACGACATAAAATACATTTTTTTTTTAATTTATTGTTTAAGTATATATCTTAGATTTGATTGTTTTATTGCTCACATTTGATTTACGAATGCATAACATTACATTACCCTTGTTTACATGAACTTACAAGCTCATCTCGAAATATAAATATTGAGAATAAATATGATTTTAATTTTCAACAATGCCTTTTATTTTCGCAAAGTTTATATTAGTAAAGTGTTATTTCTCTATAAATTACAATAATTTAAGCCAGGAAGAGTAAATTATTTAAATAAAAGAACGTTACGTTTAACTATGTAACGTTCTTTTATTTAGCATAAAAGAACGTTACATAGTTAAACCTTGTCTATTTGCAAAATATACATATTGTGCTTTGCTTAAAAAGTGGAAATTCTATTAACTTTACTTTATTATCCAGACTTGATCTTTTGTAATTTTACCTATCACCAAACTTAAAATCTTCAGCAAGCATTTTCAGGCGCAGATGTGACGAATTTTGATAATTAAACGTCAACCTACAATCCTTAAAATCTTAGATACAAATTTTTTTTGAATTAAAACAAATTTTTATCACATTAAAATATTATTTTGAAAAAAGTGCAAACTTTAAAACATATATATAAAATTATTTAACAAAAACCAAAAATTTTTAATTTTAAAATCTAGCTGCGCTGTTATAGTAAAATGTAGTTTAAAAATAAATTTATTTAACTTTTTTCGCTTCTGATTTCGTAATACTTTGTACTTTTTTATCATTTATTAAACTAGCCTTTATTCTAGGAATTACTTCTGTAAATATAATAGTGCCAGTAAATACAAGAATCGTTCCAGCCCAGTGAAACATTGTAAATGGATTTTGAAAATATACAATAGAAAATAATAATGATACAAATTTTCTTAATGTTACTACTAACGTAACAGTCAATGATGAGCATTCAGTTGTTAAAACATATACTGAACTTATACAAACATATTGTGTTAAAACATTCCCAATCAAATGTAACCACATGATTGGTATTTGAAGACCTAAAAGAGGAACATTTACCGGAGTTGTTGTATTACTAATAGCAATATGCTCCAATATATTGCGATACATCATAAAAAACAAAGGAAGAGGAAGTAAATGCTAAAAAAAATAAAAATTTATTATAAATTTTTAGACGATGACTAATTAAATATATTATCTTACTGTGTAAAATAATGCTTCCTTAGGATGTTTTCCATATCTTTTATACAAAACCTCTTGATATATTCCCATACGGGCAGAAATAAATAGGGCAACTGTTAATAGTGTTATACCTAGAGCCCACCAAAAGAATACCGAAAATTGATTCGCACTTTCTTCTATGTTTCTTAATTTTGCGTGTTCCGGATTGCTTGTATCTTTCTATTCATACAATTAAAAATTTTTAAATTATTTAAAAAAATCTCAACAGTAATTAAATCAACACTTACTACTTCAGTTCCTGAAACAATTGTACATAATATTATACCGCCTGTTATCATAAATACTGATAAATATTTTGAGAAATCGTATTGCTTTTTTAAAATTAAGATTCCCATAATCATGTTTGCTATTAAAGAACCCTAAAAAAAATTTTTGTAAAAAATATAAATTTTTAAATTAATTTTTTTAACGTACCGCTCGGAAAATCATATGAAGTGGCATTGGAATATTAAAATCAAAAGCATAATTATTGCAAACACTAGAAACGAAAAACATCACAACAAGAATAAAATAATCTTTTAGACCAATTTTTGGTCTTTGAGTCCCACATTTTGAAGTAAAAATAAAACCTTCTAATGATATAAAAGCAAATTGTAAAAATGTTATTAAGTTCCCAGAGCCTGGATCTTCTCTGTAAAATTTGAAAAAAATAAAATATTTTAAGATCTTTATAATTAATAATAGATTAACTTTTAAAAATTCAAACGAAAGTTTTATATTAGCACGGCTTAGTTAGTCATGCTTTGAAATTATATAATTTTATTTAATACATACTTAACCAGTAATTCCAAAAATATGACATTACTAAAATTAAAAAAAAATATATATTTTAGTTGCTTATTAACTTTTGTATACTTATTATGAAATAAAGAATGTTTACCTGCAGCAACCGACGAATACGAAAATTATAGCCAGCAAAGCTTTATTATTCATTTCACGAAATAATTAAATTTCAAATAAATGTATTTTCAAATTCCTTAATTTAACCTGATCAACCCAATTTTATTCTCAAACTGTTCACCGAAAATATACATAACAATAAATAATTGAAAACATGCTTTTTTCATTTAAAAAATTACTATATTAATATTTTGCAAATCACTGCTCTTACATATTGATAAATGTTAGATCAATCTTATCTCATTAATTGCTCGAGGAAGAGTAAGTAGAATAAGAACTTGAAATAAAATTAAAAAAAAAAATTCTCATTAAAAAAAAATAGTAATATGAAGTAATTTTATTACGTAATTAAACTGATATAATAGCATAAATCTTTACTATGTATTATTTAAACTTTTAAGTAAATAAATAATTTACATAAACTTAAATTGTTAAAATACAGTAAAAAAAATAAACAATATTTTATTATTTTAAATTTTACAACTTACACAATACACTTATTCTTAAATCTCAAAAAGAATGGGTAGTAGAACTTTTAGCTTCAACTAGTTTTAATAATCAATTTAAAACTAAATACAATTAATCTTTCACATTTTTTACGTAGAATTTTAATAATATTTAATCTAACTTGAAACTCTTGTAGGTAAGTAAATAGCAAATCAATTCTTTATGCTTTATAAATATTTGTAAATAGGCAGGCAATACTCACCATTGAGTAGATGGCCTTCAATTTAAAATTTTGATTATTTTTAAAAATACATTTACATTTTCTGTTAAATTGATACATCTAAACAAACACATTTATAATCTGTCATTGTGACATTTTCATAAGTACAATACAAGAAATAATAGATAACCCAAGACAAGAACCAGTAGGAAAAGCTAAAAAATACTACCTTTTTCTTGATTCATTCACTTTTTTTGTGAAAATTTTGTTCGAATTTAAAAAAAACACCCAAACGATATCTATAAAAAACCCCAACGATTTTTCTTATTAATTAAATTTGGCTGATCTATTTTATATGTATAGCTTAGTACGCTACTTAACGGGATTTTCTGTAAGGATTTTAATTTTAGCCTTTATTTTTCTATAGAAATAGTTGGCATAGACATGATTTTTAGCGACTAAAGGATTTTAATAACAATATAAAAATCTAATATTTACACAAATCTTTTCAACAGAAATAAAATTTATAAATGAAATAACTCGGTTCATTTTGAAAATTTTAATGATGAATTTCCTAATTAAATAAATTTTTTTTTTTTTAACAAAGATATTTCTGCCATAAGTACTATTAAAAAAATTTTAGCTGATTTTTTCTTTTAAAATAGATCCTAACCTTTTTTATTAGTAGCAGCCATAGAATTACTAGTTCTAGAATGGCAAAAGAATGTTCCCGACTCTTTTCTTCTAATGTGATTTCCTATCCTGAGGTATTCAGACAAAAAAATACATATGCAATTTCATAGGCGTATACAAATGGTACGGCTACTTCATCTGTCATTGCTTAAATTTGAGTAAATGAGAATGTTTATTAGGCAGTTTCTCATTAGTTTTTTTATTTACATTTTTACATAGAAATACATTTGGATTGGGAAGTTTGTATATTGTAAGTTATTTCGAATAAAGATATTTACTATTTGATTTAATTTACTTTTACTTTAAATATTTACTTTTAATATTAAATATATAAATGAACAAAACATCAAGAAAAAAATTTTAATAATATTAGAAGAAATTGCAGTCAATTATTTTTAAAAATAATGGAATCTCCAACAAGTACATTTTTAGTTTAATTTTAATTAACTTACATATCTATTTTGATTTATCTTAAGGTTTATCGTAGGTTTATTTATTCACCGTGAAAATGAATATAAGTAAATCAAAAACAAATCATAATTTTTTGAACAAAACAAAAAGTATTTATAATTTTGTGAATATATAAACATTTTTAGCCATTTTTAAATATGAACGAACCTTTTGCAAATATGAAATCTACATTTATGTTAACCGTAAGGAGGGTTTTGATTTCTGTTTCAAATAACTTAACGTTTCCGAATAAAGAATTAAAAGGTTTTTTCTTTATCCTTTTTTTATTCAATCAAAATTTTACTTATTATTTAAAAAATTTAGCATTACAATATGATTTTCAAATTGATTCTATTCGAAAATATACTATGTTTTGGTATATTTACAGAACGGTCACTTAATAATTATGAAAAATGGAAAGCAAAAACCATGGGAAAATACCTTTAAAATAATTTTAAAAAAAACGGCTGATATTTGTAAAACCTCAAGAAATAAAAAAAAAATCTTTAAGCAACACTTTCTTCCCAACTTAATAATCCTTTATTTAATTTAATGTTTTTTAAAAAACTTCAAAAAGCACAACAACACACAAATTTTTTGAATATAATATTTTCTAATTTATTTTCATTTACTTTTAACTTTGAAATCTTACTTAAATCGTACTTAAAAGTTTCTTTTATATTTCACTTTCAAAATGAAATGAATCGCGGAGAAACTAGTAAATACATACAAACGGTGCACGTACCAAATTTTGAAATTTGTCTGAAAATTTTTTCTCTATTGCCATTCTAGTACTAGTAATTCTATGGGTTTGGTACTACTTATTTGGTAGTAAAGTCAAAAGTGCAAAAACTATAAACAATTGAAAAACTTTTTGTTTTGTGATCATATGATTTTGTTTTCAAAGAAATTAACATAATTAATGTAATATTTTAATTTTATTCATTAAAAATTATGTTATATATTTATTATGCAATCAATATTTTATCAAAAATTTCTGTTAATTGAATTTAGTGTTTATTAATAATTGAAAATGTATAGAAGTTTAAAAAAATGGGAAATTCGCGTAGCTAATAATCCTTTTTATTCTTTCACGTTTCTTTATTAAAATATAACGCCAAAGATACAACTGTTGTTACCGTTTGTATGAATTAATCATATTCTTCAATCAATAATTTAAAAATAAATATAAAGAAGTGTTTTGAAAAAAATCTAAAAGCGATTTAGCAATTTTGTGATCGAAAGCCTAAAACTAATTTAGTATTTATATCAATTGATGGTGGTTCTAGTGCAAGACCACTATCTTACATAAATGATACATAAATTAACTCCTTGTTATTAATCATTTCGTTTCTACTATATAAAAACGTAGAAAATTTTCTATTATTTAATTTAATTAGTAGAAATTTTATAAGCATGTGTATAGTGTCCCTTTCGAAAAAGTGATCGGCCAATTATTTATACTATTTTATCAATTATATTCCTACATGATATAGAACAGTGAAATGGAATTTTCTAAGATTTATTTGTTTTAATTTTAGAATTATGAAATTTTTAAAAAATAACAAAAAATTCTAAGTAAGATTTTCTTATATTTCAAAATAAAAATACAAAAAATTACGTGCCGACAGAGTATTTTGAAGAAATTAGTAGTTTTATTTTTTTTTTTCTTTTTATTTTTTATAAAAAAATTATAAAAATTAATAGAACTTTGTTATGTATTCATCTTCCGAATCAACTGCTTCAACTGAACCAATTGACAAAACATGGGCTTTACCAGCTCCAATAAATGCTTTAAAAGAATGTTATTTAAATAGAAGTTATTATGAACCAAATGAGGAAATTTTAAAAGGATGGGAATTTGAAGATCCTTCTGCTAATATTTCTAAGTAAGTATTTGTCAAAACTAATTCTGTCACATCAAAAGTGTTACCATCCTGCACATTGGTTCTAATCAAAATTAGAGTTAACACTCTGCTAATTGTATACTACTTAGAGTAAAATTACAAATCTACTACTGGGAAAAATTTTTTAAATATGGTAAAACCCAAACAACAACATTTATGTAAAATATGTGGCACTGTGGTAAGCAATACTGATTATGGATTATTATGCGATGGAATTTGTAAAAAATGGGTGCACACGAAGTGTATTAAGGTATCCAACGTCTTATATAATGAATTGAAGGGGTGTGATGCGATCTATTGGATGTGCGATGAAGAAAAAAAAGCGGTTAAGCGCTACCTCAACAGTCAAGAGACTGTTGACGATATGCTTGACAGACAGGAGGTTATGTACAAGAAGCTGGAGGGATTAGAGCAAAAAATTACAGCCATCACGGATCATGTACAATCTCAAAGTGAAATTATTTCATCTCCATCCTATGCCGATGTTGCCAAACTCAATCCGCACAAATACAAACGGAATACCAAAAACATTTTCCTTAAGCCAAATAACACCAATTCCAAACCAGACGCTGCAATTCAAAAAATTAAACACCATATCCACCCGGCTAAACTAAAATTATCAATCGCGGACATTCGCTCCACAAAAAGCGGAGGGGTCATTATCAAACCAGGGTTGTCTAAGCACGGTGATATCCTAAAAGCGGAGCTAGGTAAAATCATTGGTGATGAGTTCACAATCAACGAAACAAAAATGAGGAGACCTAGAATAAAACTATCACGCGTCGAAGAAGATTTCGTATCAGATGGCCTACTGATGGAATCAATTATAGCGCAAAATGCTAATATCGATGATTCGGACGAATTCAAAATTATTAACAAGAAGAAGTATGACAATCATTACAGGTACATTATTGAATGTAAGCCGTCGTCCTTCAAAAAAATTATCAACAATTACATTAACGTAGGATGGCGAAGTCATTATGTTAATGAACATCTTCATGCACCTAGATGTAGTAAATGTAATGACTACGGCCACTTTCAAGATAAATGTTCTTCGGAAATAAAATGTGGTAAATGCGGTGGCAAGCACGAAACTTCGGCTTGTAATAACAACGTGATGTCTTGCTCAAATTGTAGACTTCGAAAACTAGATCCAATGGGTCACGGTTCGACTAGTGGGACATGTCCAGTGTTTTTGAAACAATTAGAAATTGTTAAATCTAAAGTCATATATTACTAAAAAAGAAATTTCTAAATTATATAAGTCTTCAATATCATCTCTATGACTGTAACATCTAATTCGCTAAAAATAGTCTACTTCAATCTAAGAAGTATTAGAAACAAAATGAGCGAACTATCTATATTCATAAAGTCAAACCCCGATGTATCAATTATCGTTGGCAATGAAACCTGGCTGTACGAGAACGAGGAGCAACATTACAACTTAGAAAATTTTAACCCTGTGTATAATAGTCGTAACGAAAACACGGGTGGAGGCACAGTTATATTTACTAGGAAGGAACTGAACGTTGAAGTAATCGCTAAAACCAATTACTTTAATTCTATAGTTCTGCGAATAAAAAACTCCAACCCTATATTAACTCTTGCAACTGCATATAGAGCTCCATCGGATAACGAGGAAAATTTTATTCAATCTATGGAGAACGTCCTCGATCTACACAACAACATCGTATTTGTTGGTGACACAAACATTGATTTACTAAAAAATAATCACACATCTACTAAATACACCGACATGTTAAAGAGTACTACAGCCCGCATTGTAAACGTTATTAACAACCTAAATGCTACCAGAACCACAAGTTCCTCAGCTACACTAATCGACCACGTGATCACCAATCTATGTACGAAGAAACATAAAATTAACGTCGATCTTAGTGATATAGCGGTGTTTGACCATAAAGTCATTAAGATAACTATAGATAAGCTACCGATTAAACTCAAACCAATGGTGTTAACCAATTACAACATGGTTGACTATCAGAAAATTAACACAATCGTAATAAATGAGCTAAGTAGGTTAACGAATGTAAAAATTGATAAACTTATTGATATTATAAAAAAAGCCAAGGCAGATTCAACTAGAACTCGTTCCTGCAAGACTAGGTCAAACAGCTGGATAAACAATGAAATTATCACATCCATAAAAAATAGAGATCATTGGTTTAAAAAATGTAAAAAGCAGCCAGGTAACATACACGCTAACCAAATGTATAAAAATGCACGCAACTACTCAACTTCATTAATACGAAAAGCTAAACAAATATTCTTTAATTACGAGATGCAGAAAGCCGGTAATAACTCCAGAAAGATGTGGGAAGTATTGAATTCTCAAATTTTGGGAATAGTATCATCAGATTCACAAAAAATTACCACAATTAATAATAATAATATTGATATCTGTGATGAGAAGATGATGGCTAATGCCTTCAACAACTATTTTAATTCAATTGGTACCCAACTAGCTAATAACTTCACACATTCCTTCGAAGCAGTGAGTTCTCCTTTAAATAATAATTCAATGTTTCTATTTCCTACGGATGAACGAGAAATACAGGGAATTATCATGGGACTAAAGAACAATGCGGCGCCTGGAGCTGACGGTATCACAGCTAAGGACGTTAAAGAGCTGAGGGACACCATCGCTGGCGTACTGGTGAATTCTATCAACAATATGCTGGCCACGGGCATTTTCCCAGATGTATTAAAAGTGACAACCATTACTCCAGTTCACAAAAGTGGAAGCAAGACCGACGTGTCTAATTATCGACCGATTTCCGTCCTTTCTACATTCGCTAAAGTGTTCGAAAAGGTAATAAATAATCGAATAGTTGATTTTATATCGAGAACATGTGGATTCGACAGATACCAGTTCGGGTTCCAGAACGAGTCTAACACGGAGGCCGCCCTGGCGGAAATGACAAGCTACGTAAATGACAATTTAAATAACGGCTTGTATGTTGGAGCTATCTTCGTCGACCTTAAAAAAGCTTTCGACACTGTGGACCACATCATCCTGTTGGACAGAATGGAAGAAATGGGTATAAGAGGTACTCCGCTAAACCTAATTAAAAGTTACCTTGATGGAAGAACTACGAAAACTAGGATTAACAACACGTACAGCAATGATAATACACTAAAATACGGAGTCCCACAAAGGTCCAACCTGGGTCCAACACTGTATTTAATATATATAAACAACATAAAATATGCTAACCTTAAGGCCAGATACAACATTTTTGCTGACGATACTTGTCTATTGTATAAGGGTACCAGTAAATATGACCTGGAGAACACAATCAACGCTGACCTAAGTACTTTCACAAGATGGGCAACTGGCAACAAACTAACGGTAAACGAGGCCAAAACAAAGTTTATGATTTTCAAAAATAAAAATAAAATAGCTATTCAGCCATTTATCACATGGAATGGTACAATACTGGAACAGGTAGAAACAGCCAAACACCTAGGGATGACATTGGACTACCAACTTCAATGGCTACCGCATGTGAACAACATTTGCTCCAGATTACTGCCGCTAATTGGTATATTTCGTAGAGCAGACTTAAAAATAACACCTGAAACGGCTAGACTAATTTTAAACGCACATATAATCTCTCATCTACGCTATAACATCGTCATTTGGTCATCGTGTGCCGACTACCTAATCCAAAAATGTCACTTGGCTCTCACAAAAATGATTAAAACTATGTTTAGGTACGACAGAGATTACAGCGCTACCAGTGTATATGCCGAAACTAAAATAAACAACATTAGGGAAATTATAATCTGGGATAAGGCTAAATTTGTCTACAAGGTCATCAACAACAAAATAAAAACAAATGCTGTCATAAAAACAAGGTTTGACACTTCAGGTAGGACGACCAGAAATTCAAACATGATTGAAATACCTGCAAGCAGAACGAGTAAACACTATAAAAGTTTATTACCATCTGCCACTCGAGTCTTTAATTTACTACCACCAAATATTAAAGACTCGGCAAGTCTCACAGTTTTCAAAAGAAAGGCCATAAAATATATCAAAGACAACATCAGCACTTTTCTGTAGCATACTACGAAGATACGCCAACACTTTGTTTTTATCATTATGTTCATTTACTTTAAAATTAATTTAACCAAATTTGTAATAGTTAATATATTTTTCTCTAGTCATTTTTCTTACACAATTAATTACTTAAGTTGCTAATAGAAAATTATTCTTTTTAATATTTAATTTAATTATTTCTTACGCATCTCAACACCAGTTAAAAAACTGTATAGAGATGTGGTTGGTTTCTTATATAGAAATGTTTTTTACAAATATTTATGCCTGTATTATAATCTGCTATTGTAAAATAAATAAATAAATAAATAAAAAAAAAAATATTCCAATATGCAAAAAGAAAGAAATACCAAAAGTTGAAGATTATCGATTTAAAGAACAGAAACTATCAATAACAAAATGGATGACAGAAATATTTAAAAAAGATACAAGAAATTTCGAGGATATTCTGAAAGAAGGACGAGAATTGAAAGAAAAGCATAGAAAAACCATTCGAACTTTACGGAAACATAGTAATTTTTGGTGTGCTCAGCTTGAGACTGAGCTGAAAATTTCTCCAAAAGAAATATCATATGTTGATCAGTTTTATAATTATCCTGGCGTAATTATTAGTTTAGGACACGGTTTTGTTCACTACAAAAAAATGTTGAAGTATATTCGTAAGTTTTATTATTATTTTATAAGATTTTTTTATTCAAACGTTACACTGTATGTCAATGCGTAACTTTCGAATCTTTAAAGTATGGAACTTTTAATTCGTTAACGCAATTGAATGGTCTTTGTAGAATAGGGTTGTACAACGGACCGAAAGATTTAGTTGTTGGGGGGTTGTTAGTATAACAATAATGGAAAATTATGTAATTAATCAAAAAAGGATATGGACTTTATTAATTTTTAATTTTTATTATTTAGGTGGATCATGTAAAATTTTTTATTTTGACTTGCGGTATACAACTGAAAAACTTAATTCAAAAATTGTTGAACACATAAGATATGCCAGGAAATTGCCAAATCCAGATGGTACTACTGAAGCTGTTTTTGCAGCATTTTTTCTGATAACAGGACGAATTCTCGAAACTGGAATGAATATTTATGAAAAAGATGTTTATCTTGATCGAGATTCTACTGTAATATTAACGGCCGATCGACATTTTAGCAACAAATGCAATCATAAAATTATTTATATTAATTTCACAAACTATGTTAAAAGACTTTTAAAGGGTGATATAATCGAAATTGGGAATGAAATTAAAGTTATAGTTGAAAAGGAGTTTATTAATTCGATTGAATGTACTGTAATCAATGGCGGTTTATTAAAAAGTCAATCAAAAATTAGAATACCTACTGAAAGAACCTTACCTGAACCACCACAAGTTACCACGGAAGAAGAGTTTGATGTCATGCAAGCATTTAAATTAGGATGTGACGCTATAGTTGTTAATTACCCGTTTAGTCCACAATTAATTACATTTATTCATTGGGTAACTGCCGCCCAACATCGTTCAACAAAGATTTATACAAAAATAGATTTAACTAAATCTTCTATTATTGACGGAGAAGAACTATTTGCAGCGTTAGAAAATTGTTTTGGCGTCTTTTTATATCTTGAAGAATTGGTTGAAATAACACCAAACTGTAAAACAGTTTTTCAAGTATGCTTTGATCAAAGAAAGTCAATTATATGGGAAGGTATTTTTGACAAAGGACTTAAAGATGTTTTAGTTCCTTCCGATGATGAAATGAAAAAATATATGTTTTTATATCCTGAATGTATTTGTGTTAAATCTGAAGATTTTGGAATTAAAAGCCGAATTAGGAAATTTGTAAGACAACATTACCCTGAGATGAATAGATTAAATTTGCAGTTGTGTTGTAATCCAATATTCAAATTTGAATTATCAATTGAGCACATATTTTTAAAATACGTAATAACTTCAAGTTTAAAACACCGTGCTTCATGCTTCATTGTAACAAATAACAGCGGTAAAACTGTTTCGTTATTAGCAAAATTTAGACCAATTATTCCAATTGTAACTAGTTTTTGTGATCTTCCTACTTGCAGAAGAATAATGCTGCTGAGGAATGTATATTCTTTAGTATACTATAATTCTTCTAATTGCTCATGGAACGATGAACTCGAACTAAGATTGAGTTATTGTGTTTCTCATGCTAAAGAACTTGGTATTATCAATAAACAAGATCCTTTTATTTATTGTTTTGATTCTAAAAGAGGTATAAAACTTTCTGATTCTTACAGAATATTAGCTTTGAATAATATATCAATTAACTAGGTTTCAATGCATTTTTTATTCAAATCAAAAAGCAATTATTAAATTGTAAAATAAAAAGATAAATAAAAAAAATCTTCTACAATATAATTTTTTAGCCATTTATTACAGTTTATATCTAAAAAGTACAGATAATGGTAAGATATTCCATTGAAGCATAAATTTCCAATTAAATACTTTAAAAGTCTGTTACTTGAATTCATTTTACATATTTTTCTTAATTAAAACTGATAGCGTGAGATAGTTTCTCTATATTTTTAATTTTTAAGTAGTAAATATACTATTTTAATAAAGTGCAATCATTATCAATAAATATTATATCTTAAAAGAAATGTACTCCCAACCAAAAAGAATTTTTTTAGTCCATGTCATCATCGTCATCGTCTGAAATTGTGTATTTTTTTTGCCATCGTTTTCGACGAGTTTGTTTCTTTGCAGTTGATGAATTTGAATTTGATGCACTTGTACTAGGTGTACTTATTGTAGCCGTATTTCCTGTATGATTACTATGAACAGTTGTTGATGAACCAGTTGTTTTGCTCACTTTTAATTTCATTTTACTATTTGATTCTTCATCATCTGAATTTTCTTCGTTTTCTTCTTCATTTTCTGAACCTTCAATTGAACCGGCTTCAACAATCATTTGTCCATCTTTACTAGTCGCATCACAATTATCTTCTTCATTTTTAGCATTTTCTTTTGCTGCACTTGCACTTAATATTCTGTTTCGGGCATTAGTAAATATTTTTTGCAATTCAATTGAATCTAAATAAATTAAGGAAGCTTCTTCGTTATATATTTGTGCATTTTGACACAATTGAAAGAAGTCTTTTTCCAAATCAGCAAATTCAAAATATTTTCCATCTTCAATACGCTGTAAAATTTTTTTGATATCGACAGGTCTTTTTATAATTTCGTAGTAGTCGGGCAACTTTTGTCTAGATGGTAATTTCATAAAAGGTTCGCTTAAAATTCGGCCATCATCTGTTGAATATTTAATCACTGCGGACATTACTTTCCTCATTTGCTTTTTAACCTTTTTGTCAAGAGGTTGCTTTTTTCGTTTAATAGAAATAATAACGGAATCATCATCAGATTCATCTTTACGACCTTTACGTTTACGTCGCTTTTTTTTGGATTCACGTTCATCGTCATCGTCTTCTTCAAACTCAGCACCGTCATCGATTGCTTTCAACCATTCTTTCTCCGTTAAACTATCAGTATAATCAACTTCTTTACGTTGCCGTGACCCACGACCTAGAACATAATCTTCTTCATAAGTTTGCCAGCGCTCAACTTCATCGTCGTCCTTTGTTAACCAATCTGGTAATTCTGATTCATCAATTAACCGCATTCGCCCTTAAAATAATTAAATTAATTTGTAAATAAACTGACACTGTAGATTTAACTTTAGTTTTACCTGGATGTCTTATGTCATCTTCTTTTCGCCTTTCAATATCCATCTCACCAAAAAGTTTTAATTCATCTTCATTTCTTGCAATCATCATATTTACTACTTCGTCATCTGGAACTTCATTTTCTTCTTCTTCATCGGCATCCTCTTGATGTAAAATACTTTGCAAAAATTGTTGTCTTTCATTTCCAGTTGACTTTTGATCAAACATACCAGCCTGAATAACTTTTTCATCCATATTTAATTTATATCTAGCCGTAGCCAGAATTCGCTCTTCAACTGAATTTACAGTCATTAATCTTAATACTCTAACTTCATTTCTTTGACCAATACGATGAGCACGATCCTGAGCTTGTAAATCCTGATGTGGATTCCAATCTGAGTCAAAAATTACAACCGTATCTGCACTTTGAAGATTCAATCCTAAACCTCCAGCACGTGTTGAGAGTAAAAATATGAAATATTCAGAACCTTTAGCATTAAATTTTTTTAACAAATCTCCACGATCTTCAGCTTTCGTTGTACCATCTAAGCGTAAGTAACCAAATTGACGCCAACCCAAATAATCTTCGATAATAGTCATACATTGTGTCATTTGACAAAAAAGTAAAACACGATGTCCACTAACTTTTAATTTTGGTAAAATCCTGTCAAGCAGCTCAAATTTGCCAGCAACTCGATACAAATCTGGACCTGTAACCATGCCATGTCCCCCTATATGATCACAATATTTTTCTTCTATATGTTGGAACATAAATGGATGGTTGCATAATTTTCTTAGCTGAACAATAGTATTCATTAGTGCTTTGGCTCCTCCTTTACCGTGTTTTCCCTTTTCAGAACCATCCGTTAAAAGTACACCTTAAAAAAATTATATAATTAGATATGTTTTAAACAATTTATTTATACCATACCTTTGCTTTGCATGTGTTTGTATAAAACACGCTGTAAACCACTCATTTCACATTTAATAATATATTCTATTTTGTCTGGTAGCTGAGATTCTACTTCTTTTTTCAATCTTCTTAACAAGAAAGGACGTAATACTTTATGCAAACGACGAATAATCAAAATGGTTTCTTCTTCATTTAATTCAACTTTCTCGCCGGTAGTAGCAAATGGGGCGTTAAACCATTGTTCAAAAGTGGAGCAACTCTTAAAAATTGATGGTAATAAAAAGTTAAGTAAAGCCCATAATTCAGGAAGTTTATTCTGCAAAGGTGTTCCAGTCAATAATAAGCGAAAGGGGGCTATATAATGAGTATTCAAAACTTGAGTCAATTTACAATGATGATTTTTCATACGATGACCCTCATCAATAATCATATATTTCCACTGCAATTTTGCTAGAACAGATTTATCTTTAATTACATATTCATATGTTGTAAGTAGAACATTAAATTTTGTAGCTCTCATTTGATTTTGAATGGTACGTCTTCCAACAGGACTTCCTTTATAACTTACAATAATTACTGATGGAGCCCATTTCTCAAATTCCAAAACCCAATTTGGAAGTGTTGATAATGGGACTATGACGAGAAAAGGTCCGTTGACCTTTTTTCGTTCCATTAAATAAGTGATTAAAGCAATTGTTTGAATTGTTTTACCTAATCCCATTTCATCCGCCAATATACCATTTAAATTATTGTTATAAAGAGAAACAAGCCATTCAAGTCCTTTAAGCTGATATTCTTTAAGTTTTCCGTTGACTAGAATATTAGCCTGTTCATAAACTTTTTCATGTACGGTATGAGCAATACTATAATATGTTTGCTCTTCAGTACGATATTCATCATCTTCAACTTTAGCCTTTTTTAAAATCTCTTTAGCCAGATCTTCCTCTGTTTTAGCCTTTTCTTGTTGTTCTCTGCGACGTTCACGTTCTTTTAACAATTCTTCGTCATCTTCGTCGCAATCTGAATCTGAATCACACCATTCCCAACCTGGATGAGCTTCTAGCCATTTATGTAAATCTTTTAATAAAGGAGCATCATCGCCTGTTAGTTTATTGCCTACGGTAAATGAAATAATTTACAGGAATGAGCAATATAAATAAAAAAAAAGAACTTTGAGTAAGTCAAATGCAAGAGAAATCTATCTAACAAAACCGTTTTTGTTTGATTATGTTCTAAAGCATCTAAATGTATGGAATATTTACCTGTATTTGGATCTAACACAGTTACTCTCATATCAGCCGCTGGGTTAGCGTCATCAAGTTGAATGAATTCACCAGAGTTGAGAAGTTCTCTTTTGAAAGTTTTTTTACGTTTCCATTCATCTTCCTTTTTCTTTTTCTGATCCATTTTGTGTTGCTTTACCATTTCAGTTAAGTTACCGATATACTCATCGGTCTGCGACAGTAGGAAAGCTAAACGCTTATCTTTCTTTTGATCAATTAATTTACGATAACCTTCTTCATCCTCAGCCATTAACCGACGCATACGTTCCTTTTCAATTCGTTCTTGTTCTTTTTTCTGCTCACGTTCAGCATTTGCATGATAATTCATAACAGCTTTATTAATTCTTGATAGTCTAGCTTGATTATTGCGATGATATTCTTTAAAATCTTTGCCATGTTGAAGAACAGCAGCCAAGAATTCTTGATGCTTTTGTCGACGTTTTCTTTCTGCTTCTAATTTTAATTGTTTTTCAAGTTTTTCTGTAGCTCGGGCTTCGCGTAATCCTTGACGTTTTGTTCGCTTATATGCTTTTACGTTTACTGCTGTTTCTAAAGTAGTATCGCGCCGCGTGCATTGTACAATTTCACTTCTTAATTGACGTTGGAAATTTAGTACTCTTAGTGCACGTAATTCTATTGCAGCTTGCAAACGTAAATCTTCAGGCATTGTTACTGGTAAATTTTGAAGTTCTTGCATACGCAACGATATGCGAGCAGCAATTCGGTTTTCTCTTTCTTGAAGTAATGTCAGTGGATCTATTCCAAGCGGTTTAGCAACGGTTGTAACACGATTAGGCTTTGGTAATGGTTGTGGCTGAGGAGGAGGCGCTCCTTGTTTTGGACCTTGTGAAATATTGTGTTGTTGCATACTTTGAGGATATGCCATACGGTTACCTTGAGCCATTTGTGCTTGCATTGGGGTTGGTATTGGTGGCTGCCCACCACTATATGGTGGTTGTCCTCCAGGTCCTAACATTTGAGGTTGTGATTGTTTAGACCCATTTTGGATATTCATGTGATCTGTTGGACCTTGATTATTCAGTGATCCTGGTCCTTGAGGAATCGAAGGGGTATTAAGTGGCGTTTGCTGTGGTGGTTGATGTTGAGGATGTTGGGACTGTTGAAGCTGTTGCTGCTGTGGTTGAGGAGGTTGCATTGCATGTGGTGGCATTTTATTCATTGATGAAGGGTAAGAAACATTGGTTGGTGGGGTAGGACATTGGGGTGGGGCATTTGGCGCCGTAGCTGTCAAATTTTGTTGTGAAGGCGGAGGTCCCTGATGACCAACAGTTGGAGGTGGTCCTGTTTGTTGTGGACCCGTGTGACCCAATTGTTGTGGTGGCCCCTGCAATGTAATGCCGGGTTGCTGATTGGGCCCAGGAGGAATTTGTGGTATATTTACAGCAGTTGTTTGTGATGAGGGAGGAAGAGGAGGACCTGGTTGTTGTGTAGGAGGACCAGAAGGTACAACCGAGCTTTGAGCTGCAGCTTGTTGTGCTTGCTGTTGGGTTTGTTGTATTATAGCTTGTATTTGCGGTGATAATGGTTTATTTCTCGCTAGAGACCGGTAGGCCATTATTTGAGCTCTAAGCATTTGCAGCTGATTAGAATTCAAATGCTGATGTTTTGATCGAAGAGCGAGTAATTGAGAATAACGTGGATCTTCTTGTAATCCTTTTTCTTCCATTGAATCGATGGCTCTTTGTAAAGCATTTAAATTATTATCTTGTCCTGTTCCAACAGGTGGCGGTTGTCCTGGAACACCAGAAGGGGGTGGCACTCCCTAAAATAATATATAGTTTAAAAAATTAATGTTTTTTTTTTTTTATTAAAAATTTTTAAGTGAAAATACTGAACTAAAATCTCATTTTAAATATTTCTTTTTTTAGGTAAATGAATTTAAATGTTTATTAATGCAATAAACTTTCTTGTTTAATAACAAAGTAAAATTTTAAAATTTGAACTTACCTCTACATTATTACTTTTAATAGAAATATAAGAAAAACTTGTTGTGTTTGTTATAGTGTCGTCAAAATTCATGTTTAATTTAATCAGAAAATTCTTAAGTTTACAAACTAATGAAATTTTTTTAATTAATATTATGTAAATATTTTTAGCATTGAAGTGTTAAAGCTCTAATTAATAATGTTTAAATGTGAGGTTAATTTTCATTTAATTTTTTTTATCATTTTCAAAGTATTGCACACAAAATACATATAATGTACTTTAATTTAAAATTCTTAATTTTTATGAAGTTGTATTTAATTTTATTGTATAATTAATTAGAGCATGTTGTTCTAATTAATATCTACTATATTTTTTTATTTAAATTTTTTCAATATTAGCCCTTACATTTCTCTAGTTCGCTTATTATTGAACTAGAAACTTATATTTTAAAAAGTTATTTTAGATATTTAAATAGATTTTTTTCTTAATTAATCACAAAATCTATAATCGATTTAAAAAAAACCAATTCAACGATTCCGCTACCGGTGTATATTTTATATTTGATTTTTTTTTTGCAAAATAATTTAGAAAAGTTTAAAAATTAATTGCATGATCATAATAAATTACTTAAAATATACATATGTATATATATTTGCCTTTCAACTATATAGCTATTAACTATGTATTTTAGTTATTTAAAAAATATTCAAAAGCTTTATTTTTTAACTTTTCAAATGTATTTTAAGCTTTTTACAGTATTTTGATCAAGTAACTTAATTTTTGTCCCCAATTAAACGAATTAGTTTAATAAATAAATGACTAGCCATTGCTATGTATATTGTACCAGGCTGGAATATTGAATTGACTTTCCGAACATTAGATTTCGTATTATTTTCGCCTAAAATTACAATAACAATTGAATGCTATTTTTTTCCCCGATTTCTTTTTTGTTATTATATTTTTTTATGCATTTTGTTATTTTCTATTTTTTCTTTATAGTAGAATTAAGTTTAGTGTGTATGAAGATGTCTTTAAGGGAGTGTGCATTGACGCATGTTTTATTTTTATTATATTTTTATTTGGATTATAAGGTAAGTTTGTCAATTAATGCTACTGGTTTATATACTTATTAGAGTAATACTAATAACTTATATTAGAATAATGGTTTTTATATTATAAATGTTTTCAGTTCAGACTGATAAATTAAAATGCCGTTTAAATGCATTATAGAAAATTGTGTAAATAAATATGAGGGAAAAGAAAATAATAAAATATCTTTCTTTAAATTTCCTAAAAATAAAGATTTAGCAAAAAAATGGAGAGATGCTCTTAATTTTTTTTAAATAAAATACATAGGTAGGTACTTATTTTTTTTTTAGTTTAGTAATATATGAAATATGGTTTTTGTTCCTAATTTATTTAAATGTTTTTTGTTTCTAATAGTAATAAGTAGCTAAATAATGAATTGTTTTGTTTTTTTTTATTATGTACCTACCCACTTTTTTTTATCCAATGAAATGTTTTGTTTTTAAATTTTTTTTTATTATTTTATATAAAAACAATTTTAAAAAAATTTGTTTTTTAATTTTTTTTCCATGGTCCATTGTACGTATTAATTTTTTCAGCGTGCCAATAACATTAACTATTACCTCATATCAATATAAGCAAAATATATATGAAAACGAAAATACAAAATAAAAAGAGAATTTTTTTAGTCATCTGGTACAATTTGAAGTGGAAGCATGTATGCGGTAAATTTTTTTTGGAAATATTTTTTATTTTTTAAAATTATGAATGAAAAAATTAAAATTTTTTAATGCGGCTCTAGGTATTAATAGATTAAATACTGTCCTTTCATTTTGGTAAATTAAATTTAGTCTAAACTTTGTCAGAAGTAAGATCTTTTGAAAAGAAAAACATAAGATTTACACATAAATTGGATCTTATTTTTACTCAAATTTTTGAGTATTCCGGCCTGTACGAAGTACAATATACAAGGCATTGCTTTATGCTTTATAAATATTTGTAAATAGGCAGGCAATACTCACCATTGAGTAGATGGCCTTCAATTTAAAATTTTGATTATTTTTAAAAATACATTTACATTTTCTATTAAATTGATACATCTAAACAAACACCTTTATAATCTGTCATTGTGACATTTTCATAAGTACAATACAAGAAATAATAGACAACCCAAGACAAGAACCATTAGGAAAAGCTAAAAATACTACCTGTTTCTTGATTCATTCCCTTTTTTTGTGAAAGTTTTGTTTGAATTTAAAAAAACACAAGAGCTCAAAATGATTTTTCATGACTCATGTTAAGGATTACCACTGTCCAACAAATCGTTTCAACAGAAATAAAATTTATAAATGAAATAACTCGGTTCATTTGTAAATTTTAGTGATGAATTTCCTAATTAAATAAATTTTTTTTTTTTTAACAAAGATATTTCTGCCATAAGTACTATTAAAAAAATTTTAGCTGATTTTTTCTTTTAAAATAGATCCTAACCTTTTTTATTAGTAGCAGCCATAGAATGATACTAGAATGGCAAAAGGATGTTCCCGACTCTTTTTTTCTAATGTGATTTCCTATTCTGAGGTATTCAGACAAAAAAATGCATATGCAATTTCGTATGCGTATACAAATGGTACGGCTACTTCATCTGTCATTGCTTAAATTTGAGTAAATGAGAATGTTTATTAGGCAGTTTCTCATTAAGATTGGGCAGTTTGTATATTGTAAGTTATTTCGAATAAAGATTTTAACTATTTAATTTAATTTACTTTTATTTTAAATATTTACTTTTTAATATTGAATATATAATTGAACAACACATCAAGAAAAAAATTTGAATAATATTTGAAGAAATTGCAGTCAATTATTTTTAAAAATAATGGAATCTCCAACAAGTATATTTTTAGTTTAATTTTAGTTAACTTACATATCTATTTTGATTTATCTTAAGGTTTATCGTAGGTTTATTTATTAATCGTGGAAATGAAAATAAGTAAATCAAAAACAAATCATAATTTTTTGAACAAAGCAAAAAGTATTTATAGTCTTGTGAATATATAAACATTTTTAGCCATTTTTAAATATGAACGAACCTCTTGCAAATATGAAATTTACATTTATGTTAACCGTAAGGAGGGTTTTGATTTCTGTTTCAAATAACTTAATGTTTCCGAATAAAGAATTAAAAGGTTTTTTCTTTACCCTTTTTTTATTCAATCAAAATTTTACTTATTATTTAAAAATGTTAGCATTACAATATGATTTTCAAATTGATTCTATTCGAAAATAGACAATGTTTTGGTAAATTTACAGAACGTTCATTTGATAATAATGAAAAATGGAAAGCAGGAACCAAAAGGCAAATACCTTTAAAATAATTTAAAAAAATCGGCTGAAATTTGTAAAACCTCAAGAAATAAAAAAAATTCTTTAAGCAACACTTTCTTCCCATCTTAATAATCCTTTATTTAATTTAATGTTTTTTAAAAAAACTTCAAAAAGCACAACAACACAAAAATTTTTTGAATATAATATTTTCTAATTTGTTTTCATTTACTTTTAAGTTTGAAATCTTACTTAAATCGTACTTAAAAGTTTCTTTTATATTTCACTTTCAAAATGAAATGAATCGCGGAGAAACTAGTAAATACATAGAAACGGTACACGTACCAAATTTTGTAATTTGTCTGAAAATTTTTTCTCTATTGCCATTCTAGTACTAGTAATTCTATGGAAGCAGCCCTAATTATGTTGTGTGTACTATTAATATAAATAAAGTACAGAACAGGAGAAAAAGCAATTGATGTGCAGATATTGTCGATAACAGCATAGCTACTAGCTTGCTTCTTGAATAAATTGGTTATTGGGTTATTGGTTTGGTACTACTTATTTGGTAGTAAAGTCAAAAGTGCAAAAACTGTAAACAATTGAAACACTTTTTGTTTTGTTTTGTGATCATATGATTTTGTTTTCAAAGAAATTAACATAATTAATGTAATATTTTAATTTTATTCATTAAAAATTATGTTATATATTTATTATGCAATCAATATTTTATCAAAAATTTCTGTTAATTGAATTTAGTGTTTATTAATAATTGAAAATGTATAGAAGTTTTAAAAAATGGGACATTCGCGTAGCTAATAATCCTTTTTATTTTTTCACGTTTCTTTATTATATTAAAATATAACGCCAAAGATACAACTGTTGTTATCGTTTGTATGAATTAACCATGTTCTTCAATCAATAATTTAAAAATAAATATAAAGAACATGAGAGTTTTGAAAAAAATCTAAAAGCGATTTAGTAATTTTGTGATCGAAAGCCTAAAACTAATTTAGTATTTATATCAATTGATGGTGGTTCTAGTGCAAGACGACTATCTTACATAAATGATACATAAATTAACTCCTTGTTATTAATCATTTCGTTTCTACTATATAAAAACGTAGAAAATTTTCTATTATTTAATTTAATTAGTAGAAATTTTATAAGCATAGGTATAGTGTCCCTTTCGAAAAAGTGATCGGTCAATTATTTATACTATTTTATCAATTATATTCCTACATGATATAGAACAGTGAAATGGAATTTTCTAAGATTTATTTGTTTTAATTTTAGAATTATGAAATTTTTAAAAAATAACAAAAAATTCTAAGTAAGATTTTCTTATATTTCAAAATAAAAATACAAAAAATTACGTACCGACAGAGTATTTTGAAGAAATTAGTAGTTTTATTTTTTTTTTTCTTTTTATTTTTTATAAAAAAATTATAAAAATTAATAGAACTTTGTTATGTATTCATCTTCCGAATCAACTGCTTCAACTGAACCAATTGACAAAACATGGGCATTACCAGCTCCAATAAATGCTTTAAAAGAATGTTATTTAAATAGAAGTTATTATGAACCAAATGAGGAAATTTTAAAAGGATGGGAATTTGAAGATCCTTCTGCTAATATTCCAATATGCAAAAAGAAAGAAACACCAAAAGTTGAAGATTATCGATTTAAAGAACAGAAACTATCAATAACAAAATGGATGACAGAAATATTTAAAAAAGACACAAGAAATTTCGAGGATATTCTGAAAGAAGGACGAGAATTGAAAGAAAAGCATAGAAAAACCATTCGAACTTTACGGAAACATAGTAATTTTTGGTGTGCTCAGCTTGAGACTGAGCTGAAAATATCTCCAAAAGAAATATCATATGTTGATCAGTTTTATAATTATCCTGGCGTAATTATTAGTTTAGGACACGGTTTTGTTCACTACAAAAAAATGTTGAAGTATATTCGTAAGTTTTATTATTATTTTATAAGATTTTTTTATTCAAACGTTACACTGTATGTCAATGCGTAACTTTCGAATCTTTTAACTTTTAATTCGTTAACGCAATTGAATGGTCTTTGTAGAATAGGGTTGTACAACGGACCGAAAGATTTAGTTGTTGGGGGGTTGTTAGTATAACAATAATGGAAAATTATGTAATTAATCAAAAAAGGATATGGACTTTATTAATTTTTAATTTTTATTATTTAGGTGGATCATGTAAAATTTTTTATTTTGACTTGCGGTATACAACTGAAAAACTTAATTCAAAAATTGTTGAACACATAAGATATGCCAGGAAATTGCCAAATCCAGATGGTACTACTGAAGCTGTTTTTGCAGCATTTTTTCTGATAACAGGACGAATTCTCGAAACTGGAATGAATATTTATGAAAAAGATGTTTATCTTGATCGAGATTCTACTGTAATATTAACGGCCGATCGACATTTTAGCAACAAATGCAATCATAAAATTATTTATATTAATTTCACAAACTATGTTAAAAGACTTTTAAAGGGTGATATAATCGAAATTGGGAATGAAATTAAAGTTATAGTTGAAAAGGAGTTTATTAATTCGATTGAATGTACTGTAATCAATGGCGGTTTATTAAAAAGTCAATCAAAAATTAGAATACCTACTGAAAGAACCTTACCTGAACCACCACAAGTTACCACGGAAGAAGAGTTTGATGTCATGCAAGCATTTAAATTAGGATGTGACGCTATAGTTGTTAATTACCCGTTTAGTCCACAATTAATTACATTTATTCATTGGGTAACTGCCGCCCAACATCGTTCAACAAAGATTTATACAAAAATAGATTTAACTAAATCTTCTATTATTGACGGAGAAGAACTATTTGCAGCGTTAGAAAATTGTTTTGGCGTCTTTTTATATCTTGAAGAATTGGTTGAAATAACACCAAACTGTAAAACAGTTTTTCAAGTATGCTTTGATCAAAGAAAGTCAATTATATGGGAAGGTATTTTTGACAAAGGACTTAAAGATGTTTTAGTTCCTTCCGATGATGAAATGAAAAAATATATGTTTTTATATCCTGAATGTATTTGTGTTAAATCTGAAGATTTTGGAATTAAAAGCCGAATTAGGAAATTTGTAAGACAACATTACCCTGAGATGAATAGATTAAATTTGCAGTTGTGTTGTAATCCAATATTCAAATTTGAATTATCAATTGAGCACATATTTTTAAAATACGTAATAACTTCAAGTTTAAAACACCGTGCTTCATGCTTCATTGTAACAAATAACAGCGGTAAAACTGTTTCGTTATTAGCAAAATTTAGACCAATTATTCCAATTGTAACTAGTTTTTGTGATCTTCCTACTTGCAGAAGAATAATGCTGCTGAGGAATGTATATTCTTTAGTATACTATAATTCTTCTAATTGCTCATGGAACGATGAACTCGAACTAAGATTGAGTTATTGTGTTTCTCATGCTAAAGAACTTGGTATTATCAATAAACAAGATCCTTTTATTTATTGTTTTGATTCTAAAAGAGGTATAAAACTTTCTGATTCTTACAGAATATTAGCTTTGGATAATATATCAATTAATTAGGTTTCAATGCATTTTTTATTCAAATCAAAAAGCAATTATTAAATTGTAAAATAAAAAGATAAATAAAAAAAATCTTCTACAATATAATTTTTTAGCCATTTATTACAGTTTATATCTAAAAAGTACAGATAATGGTAAGATATTCCATTGAAGCATAAATTTCCAATTAAATACTTTAAAAGTCTGTTACTTGAATTCATTTTACATATTTTTCTTAATTAAAACTGATAGCGTGAGATAGTTTCTCTATATTTTTAATTTTTAAGTAGTAAATATACTATTTTAATAAAGTGCAATCATTATCAATAAATATTATATCTTAAAAGAAATGTACTCCCAACCAAAAAGAATTTTTTTAGTCCATGTCATCATCGTCATCGTCTGAAATTGTGTATTTTTTTTGCCATCGTTTTCGACGAGTTTGTTTCTTTGCAGTTGATGAAT
Source organism: Dolichopus griseipennis (assembly GCA_963082915.1). Lineage (NCBI taxonomy): Eukaryota > Metazoa > Arthropoda > Insecta > Diptera > Dolichopodidae > Dolichopus > Dolichopus griseipennis. Next base: position 2,311,927 of record OY720443.1, on the reverse strand, counting down.
TTGAATTTGATGCACTTGTACTAGGTGTACTTATTGTAGCCGTATTTCCTGTATGATTACTATGAACAGTTGTTGATGAACCAGTTGTTTTGCTCACTTTTAATTTCATTTTACTATTTGATTCTTCATCATCTGAATTTTCTTCGTTTTCTTCATTTTCTGAACCTTCAATTGAACCGGCTTCAACAATCATTTGTCCATCTTTACTAGTCGCATCACAATTATCTTCTTCATTTTTAGCATTTTCTTTTGCTGCACTTGCACTTAATATTCTGTTTCGGGCATTAGTAAATATTTTTTGCAATTCAATTGAATCTAAATAAATTAAGGAAGCTTCTTCGTTATATATTTGTGCATTTTGACACAATTGAAAGAAGTCTTTTTCCAAATCAGCAAATTCAAAATATTTTCCATCTTCAATACGCTGTAAAATTTTTTTGATATCGACAGGTCTTTTTATAATTTCGTAGTAGTCGGGCAACTTTTGTCTAGATGGTAATTTCATAAAAGGTTCGCTTAAAATTCGGCCATCATCTGTTGAATATTTAATCACTGCGGACATTACTTTCCTCATTTGCTTTTTAACCTTTTTGTCAAGAGGTTGCTTTTTTCGTTTAATAGAAATAATAACGGAATCATCATCAGATTCATCTTTACGACCTTTACGTTTACGTCGCCTTTTTTTGGATTCACGTTCATCGTCATCGTCTTCTTCAAACTCAGCACCGTCATCGATTGCTTTCAACCATTCTTTCTCCGTTAAACTATCAGTATAATCAACTTCTTTACGTTGCCGTGACCCACGACCTAGAACATAATCTTCTTCATAAGTTTGCCAGCGCTCAACTTCATCGTCGTCCTTTGTTAACCAATCTGGTAATTCTGATTCATCAATTAACCGCATTCGCCCTTAAAATAATTAAATTAATTTGTAAATAAACTGACACTGTAGATTTAACTTTAGTTTTACCTGGATGTCTTATGTCATCTTCTTTTCGCCTTTCAATATCCATCTCACCAAAAAGTTTTAATTCATCTTCATTTCTTGCAATCATCATATTTACTACTTCGTCATCTGGAACTTCATTTTCTTCTTCTTCATCGGCATCCTCTTGATGTAAAATACTTTGCAAAAATTGTTGTCTTTCATTTCCAGTTGACTTTTGATCAAACATACCAGCCTGAATAACTTTTTCATCCATATTTAATTTATATCTAGCCGCAGCCAGAATTCGCTCTTCAACTGAATTTACAGTCATTAATCTTAATACTCTAACTTCATTTCTTTGACCAATACGATGAGCACGATCCTGAGCTTGTAAATCCTGATGTGGATTCCAATCTGAATCAAAAATTACAACCGTATCTGCACTTTGAAGATTCAATCCTAAACCTCCAGCACGTGTTGAGAGTAAAAATATGAAATACTCAGAACCTTTAGCATTAAATTTTTTTAACAAATCTCCACGATCTTCAGCTTTCGTTGTACCATCTAAGCGTAAGTAACCAAATTGACGCCAACCCAAATAATCTTCGATAATAGTCATACATTGTGTCATTTGACAAAAAAGTAAAACACGATGTCCACTAACTTTTAATTTTGGTAAAATCCTGTCAAGCAGCTCAAATTTGCCAGCAACTCGATACAAATCTGGACCTGTAACCATGCCATGTCCCCCTATATGATCACAATATTTTTCTTCTATATGTTGGAACATAAATGGATGGTTGCATAATTTTCTTAGCTGAACAATAGTATTCATTAGTGCTTTGGCTCCTCCTTTACCGTGTTTTCCCTTTTCAGAACCATCGGTTAAAAGTACACCTTAAAAAAATTATATAATTGGATATGTTTTAAATAATTTATTTATACCATACCTTTGCTTTGCATGTGTTTGTATAAAACACGCTGTAAACCACTCATTTCACATTTAATAATATATTCTATTTTGTCTGGTAGCTGAGATTCTACTTCTTTTTTCAATCTTCTTAACAAGAAAGGACGTAATACTTTATGCAAACGACGAATAATCAAAATGGTTTCTTCTTCATTTAATTCAACTTTCTCGCCGGTAGTAGCAAATGGGGCATTAAACCATTGTTCAAAAGTGGAGCAACTCTTAAAAATTGATGGTAATAAAAAGTTAAGTAAAGCCCATAATTCAGGAAGTTTATTCTGCAAAGGTGTTCCAGTCAATAATAAGCGAAAGGGGGCTATATAATGAGTATTCAAAACTTGAGTCAATTTACAATGATGATTTTTCATACGATGACCCTCATCAATAATCATATATTTCCACTGCAATTTTGCTAGAACAGATTTATCTTTAATTACATATTCATATGTTGTAAGTAGAACATTAAATTTTGTAGCTCTCATTTGATTTTGAATGGTACGTCTTCCAACAGGACTTCCTTTATAACTTACAATAATTACTGATGGAGCCCATTTCTCAAATTCTAAAACCCAATTTGGAAGTGTTGATAATGGGACTATGACGAGAAAAGGTCCGTTGACCTTTTTTCGTTCCATTAAATAAGTGATTAAAGCAATTGTTTGAATTGTTTTACCTAATCCCATTTCATCCGCCAATATACCATTTAAATTATTGTTATAAAGAGAAACAAGCCATTCAAGTCCTTTAAGCTGATATTCTTTAAGTTTTCCGTTGACTAGAATATTAGCCTGTTCATAAACTTTTTCATGTACGGTATGAGCAATACTATAATATGTTTGCTCTTCAGTACGATATTCATCATCTTCAACTTTAGCCTTTTTTAAAATCTCTTTAGCCAGATCTTCCTCTGTTTTAGCCTTTTCTTGTTGTTCTCTGCGACGTTCACGTTCTTTTAACAATTCTTCGTCATCTTCGTCGCAATCTGAATCTGAATCACACCATTCCCAACCTGGATGAGCTTCTAGCCATTTATGTAAATCTTTTAATAAAGGAGCATCATCGCCTGTTAGTTTATTGCCTACGGTAAATGAAATAATTTACAGGAATGAGCAATATAAATAAAAAAAAAGAACTTTGAGTAAGTCAAATGCAAGAGAAATCTATCTAACAAAACCGTTTTTGTTTGATTATGTTCTAAAGCATCTAAATGTATGGAATATTTACCTGTATTTGGATCTAACACAGTTACTCTCATATCAGCCGCTGGGTTAGCGTCATCAAGTTGAATGAATTCACCAGAGTTGAGAAGTTCTCTTTTGAAAGTTTTTTTACGTTTCCATTCATCTTCCTTTTTCTTTTTCTGATCCATTTTGTGTTGCTTTACCATTTCAGTTAAGTTACCGATATACTCATCGGTCTGCGACAGTAGGAAAGCTAAACGCTTATCTTTCTTTTGATCAATTAATTTCCGATAACCTTCTTCATCCTCAGCCATTAACCGACGCATACGTTCCTTTTCAATTCGTTCTTGTTCTTTTTTCTGCTCACGTTCAGCATTTGCATGATAATTCATAACAGCTTTATTAATTCTTGATAGTCTAGCTTGATTATTGCGATGATATTCTTTAAAATCTTTGCCATGTTGAAGAACAGCAGCCAAGAATTCTTGATGCTTTTGTCGACGTTTTCTTTCTGCTTCTAATTTTAATTGTTTTTCAAGTTTTTCTGTAGCTCGGGCTTCGCGTAATCCTTGACGTTTTGTTCGCTTATATGCTTTTACATTTACTGCTGTTTCTAAAGTAGTATCGCGCCGCGTGCATTGTACAATTTCACTTCTTAATTGACGTTGGAAATTTAGTACTCTTAGTGCACGTAATTCTATTGCAGCTTGCAAACGTAAATCTTCAGGCATTGTTACTGGTAAATTTTGAAGTTCTTGCATACGCAACGATATGCGAGCAGCAATTCGGTTTTCTCTTTCTTGAAGTAATGTCAGTGGATCTATTCCAAGCGGTTTAGCAACGGTTGTAACACGATTAGGCTTTGGTAATGGTTGTGGCTGAGGAGGAGGCGCTCCTTGTTTTGGACCTTGTGAAATATTGTGTTGTTGCATACTTTGAGGATATGCCATACGGTTACCTTGAGCCATTTGTGCTTGCATTGGGGTTGGTATTGGTGGCTGCCCACCACTATATGGTGGTTGTCCTCCAGGTCCTAACATTTGAGGTTGTGATTGTTTAGACCCATTTTGGATATTCATGTGATCTGTTGGCCCTTGATTATTCAGTGATCCTGGTCCTTGAGGAATCGAAGGGGTATTAAGTGGCGTTTGCTGTGGTGGTTGATGTTGAGGATGTTGGGACTGTTGAAGCTGTTGCTGCTGCGGTTGAGGAGGTTGCATTGCATGTGGTGGCATTTTATTCATTGATGAAGGGTAAGAAACATTGGTTGGTGGCGTAGGACATTGGGGTGGGGCATTTGGCGCCGTAGCTGTCAGATTTTGTTGTGAAGGTGGAGGTCCCTGATGACCAACAGTTGGAGGTGGTCCTGTTTGTTGTGGACCCGTGTGACCCAATTGTTGTGGTGGCCCCTGCAATGTAATGCCTGGTTGCTGATTGGGCCCAGGAGGAATTTGTGGTATATTTACAGCAGTTGTTTGTGATGAGGGAGGAAGAGGAGGACCTGGTTGTTGTGTAGGAGGGCCAGAAGGTACAACCGAGCTTTGAGCTGCAGCTTGTTGTGCTTGTTGTTGGGTTTGTTGTATTATAGCTTGTATTTGCGGTGATAATGGTTTATTTCTCGCTAGAGACCGGTAGGCCATTATTTGAGCTCTAAGCATTTGCAGCTGATTAGAATTCAAATGCTGATGTTTTGATCGAAGAGCGAGTAATTGAGAATAACGTGGATCTTCTTGTAATCCTTTTTCTTCCATTGAATCGATGGCTCTTTGTAAAGCATTTAAATTATTATCTTGTCCTGTTCCAACAGGTGGCGGTTGTCCTGGAACACCAGAAGGGGGTGGCACTCCCTAAAATAATATATAGTTTAAAAAATTAATCTGTTTTTTTTTTTTTATTAAAAATTTTTAAGTGAAAATACTGAACTAAAATCTCATTTTAAATATTTCTTTTTTTTACGTAAATGAATTTGAATGTTTATTAATGCATTTCCACATATTCAACTTATATTTTTTCATAAAAAATATTTTAAACTTTCTTGTTTAATAACAAAGTAAAATTTTAAAATTTAAACTTACCTCAACATTATTACTTTTAATGGAAATATAAGAAAAACTTGTTGTGTTTGTTATAGTGTCGTCAAAATTCATGTTTAATTTAATCAGAAAATTCTTAAGTTTACAAACTAATGAAATTTTTTTAGTTAATATTATGTAAATATTTTTAGCATTGTAGTGTTAAAGCTCTAATTAATAATGTTTAAATGTGAGGTTAACTTTCATTTAATTTTTTTATCATTTTCAAAGTATTGCACACAAAATACATATAATGTACTTTAATTTAAAATTCTTAATTTTTATGAAGTTGTATTTAATTTTATTGTATAATTAATTAGAGCATGTTGTTCTAATTAATATCTACTATATTTTTTTTATTTAAATTTTTTCAATATTAGCCCTTAAATTTCTCTAGATCGCTTATTATTGAACTAGAAACTTATATTTTAAAAAGTTATTTTAGATATTTAAATAGATTTTTTTCTTAATTAATCACATAAAATCTATAATCGATTTAAAACAATCAATTCAACGATTCCGCTACCGGTGTATATTTTACATTTGATTTTTTTTTTTTGCAAAATAATTTAGAAAAGTTTAAAAATTAATTGCATGATCATAATAAATTACTTAAAATATACATATGTATATATATTTGCCTTTCAACTATATAGCTATAACTATGTATTTTAGTTATTTAAAAAATATTCAAAAGCTTTATTTTTTAACTTTTCAAATGTATTTTAAGCTTTTTAAAGTATTTTGATCAAGTAACTTAATTTTTGTCCCCAATTAAACGAATTAGTTTAATAAATAAATGACTAGCAATAACAAGTAATTTTACTTTTTAAATTTTGAATTCTTGTATGTTTGTTTTTTTAGAATAAAAACATGACTTAATAAAAAAAGTTGTTTGCGCTTAAAAAATAAATACATAATTAATTCCTTTCTTTTTAGACTTAAAATTTCAATCTTATATCAAAAACTAATTTAAAGACAATATTGTTTAAAACAATCTACGATAAGATAAGATAAAATTTAAGTTCATATAAATTAAGTTGAAAATAAGTTTCAAATATAAACTGGATTTGAAAAATAAAATTTGCATATTTTATTTAAGAAAATTGTAAATTAATTAAATCAAAATGATCAATAACGACGAATTGACAGAAATTTTTATTTTTGCCGAAAAATTAGTATTAAAAGGTGGACATATTTTACGGAATGGATTCATTAAACGTAAAACGGATTTTATTCGCAAGGATGCTTTTTATGATCTTGTTACAATTTATGATAAACAAATTGAAGATATGTTTGTAAATGGCATCAAAGAAAAGTATCCAAATCATTTATTTATTGGTGAGGAAGAATGTGCTGAAAGTAAAACAACTCCAGAACTAACAAATAAACCAACATGGATAATTGATCCAATTGATGGTACTACAAACTTCATAAAGAAAATACCGCATTGTTGTATATCTGTTGCCTTAACAATTAATAAAGAATTGCTCATCGGAATTGTTTTCAATCCAATTTTAAATGAAATATTTACTGCTACTAAAGGAAAAGGAGCTTTTTTGAATGGAGAAGCTATATCTGTTAACAAAAACATTAAAGCAGTAATTTAACTTTATATTACATAATTATTTTAAGTAGAGAATGATTTAAAAATTTATAATACAACCTGTAAATGTTTACTTACTTTTTAAAATAGATAAAGCAATCTTATAAATTGCACTTTATAAAACAAACATATACTTTTTAGATACCAGACGCACTTATAGGAATGGAAATTTCTTTGATACATTGTGAAAAAGTTCGAGATAAAAATATAAAAAGATTATATAAAATAGGAACAAAAGCAACTGGGTATTTATAAAAATTAATCGTTTGTTTTTCATTTATGAATATATTCTTTTTTAGGACTCGCTCATTTGGTAGTGCCGCATTAGGTTTATGTTATGTGGCATCTGGTCAAATAGATGTTTATCTAGTTGATGATCTTAAACCATGGGATATGGCTGCGGGAGCTTTAATTGCAACCGAAGCAGGTGCGATTTTAACAAATCCAAAGGGTACAGATTTTCAAGTAATGCGACCTGATGTTGTGTGTGCATCATCGGCAGAATTATCAAATGCGACTTGTATTTTGATTCAAGAAGCCGAAAAAATGGTTGAATTTACTTTTACATAAAATATTTCTGAGATGTTAATTATTGTTAAAATATTAATAGATTTAGGAACTAGGTTTTCCATAAACAATAATAAATAGTTTTTTATTTTTTTTAATGTAAATTTATAATTTTTTTTTCCTAAAAATATTGAAATATGGAAATAGTATATATTACTCACCACATTTGGAGGCATGCTATGTTGATACCCAATCGGAGGCATTGGAGGACCTTGTGGAGGTAATTGCATACCAGGATGAGGGCCTAAAACAATATAACCATGATTTAATATAAAGTTCTGTACTTTATTAGTTTACCCATTCCTGGATGGTGAGGAGGCATATGATGTGATTGTGGAGGTTGAATATTTTGTCCCGGTATTCCATTCATATGAGGACCTGGTGGTGGACCTGAATGGGGGCCCGGAGGTCCCTGAGGAGCAGCACCATGTGTTACAGGGGGTCCATGTTGACCAGTTTGTGGAGGTGGACCGACATGTGGGTTCTGTGGAGGAGGACCATGTTGATCTGCATGCTGAGCAGGTAAGTGTGGCCCATGTGGTTGAGATGGTGGTCCATGTTGTCCTCCAGCAGATGTTCCATGCTGAGTATGAGGCGGGGGCGGTACATGAGGGCCTGAAGGATGACCATGAGGTGGTCCATGTGGCGGAGGTCCTAAGTGTCCTCCTGGTGGTCCATGAGGTGTTCCATATGGATTTGGTCCATGAGGTGGACCATAGGAAATAGGATGTTGTCCATGAGGAGCTGGAGGACCATGCGGATACGGACTATGTGGTGAAGGTGATGGAGCCGGGCTCTGAGATGGAGGTCCCATTGGACTTGGAGCCTGTGGAGGCGGCATCGGACTATTCACTGGAGAAGGCGACGCCATTTTAAAACTTAAGGTTTAATATACACTAATTATAGATATATCAGAGCATTCATAAGCCAAATACACATTTAATAAGAAAAAATTTACGTCACATTGACTTTTCACAAGTTAATCAATTTTTTTCTTACGAAACTTTATAAGCTTATTACTCTAAAAATTCTTTAAATTCCGAGACAAACTTACATTTAAATTGTAAAATTCAACTTTTTGAGCAATATTTTTACATAAATATCTTTGAAATCACTATAAATATTTTATATTTTCTTTTATAAAAAGCGACGCGAAAATTACACTATTGGAATAATACATATAAACAAAAATGGTGTCTAATTAAAAATGGCATAAAGGTCAAATGACGTTAATGTGACAGCCGCAATTTTTTTAATAGAAGCGTTTCGAATTTAGTAAAATAAAATTTTAAATTGAGGAAATGGTACAGTAGTAACCATTGACACATTAAAATGAGTTAATGAATATGAACATGTGAAAATTTTATTTTTAAAGTACATTTACTAGCGAATATCTATAAAATGATTAATTGTAACAATATTCATATTTATTTATTTTTATACTTATATCAGTTTTGCGATATATTAGATTAATTAGATTAAGTTAAAAAAAATAAATCCAGCTCAGGCTTTAAATAGCACTGTGGTTATTTTATTTACAACTTTAGACAGAAATTGGAAAACATGTATGACTACGGTGTCAGACATGTTAAGTCAGAAATATCTTTTTGTTGCATTGCACCAGTTGGCATTTGATTCGCAATTGGAATTAGGAATTAAATATTCGATAGTGTTTATAATTTATTTTACTATTTTGAAAAGTAAAACAAAACAAGTTATTTAAATATAAAAAAAATGATATCATATTTTTTTATTATTTGCTAAGAATTAAAAGTAACAAGTATTGCTGAAGTTAATATTATAAATAGCTGTTGAAGATGAAAATATAATTGAAAAACATGAATCAAGACCAAACTATTAACACTTCAATACAAAATCCTTCGACACAATCAACTAGTTCTCAATGTTCAGGTTTGGATTACCGTTATTGTACATCTCCATCAACTTGTGATTCAGGAATTTATTCCAATTCCGAAGTACCGAATTCCACTGAAGACGACCTAAAGAATATTGATGAAAAACTAGAACACATTACAGATAGTAGCGAAAAATTGATTTTAGCTCGACAAATAATTAGAAAATTGAAAAATGATCTTCAATGTCTAAGCAAATCGGAAAAATGGTATAGAAATGAATTAAAAGTACAAAAAAAGTCTAGATTAGATACACTAGAGAAATTATATGTAAATGAAAAGGATTTTTTAAAAACCAATCAGAACTTAGAATTAGAATGTCAAAAACTACGACTTTTATACAATCAACTAAAAAGTAAAAGTAAGAAGGATAAAGAATTATGGTTAAAACAAATGAAAAAAGATAGAAAAACAGCAAATCAAAGTTTAGGACAAAATTTAAGTGAAGAAGCGACAAATTATACAATCCAAAAGTTTAAGAAAATTATAGAAGAACATGAAATGCTAATTGATGTTCTACGTAAACAAAAACAAAACCTGTTAATGGATTTACATAATTTAACATCTGAAAAAGATGGAAAAATAATGCTTCTTGAGAGAAAATCTGCAATTTTGGAAAAAGAGAACTGCATGTTAGTTGAAAAGTGTAAAAATTTTATAATCGCGAATCAGAAATTGCGTGAAACTAAAGATAAATGTAGCACAAAAGTAGAAAGTATTAATCGAAATGAAATTGCAAAATTACAAACAATGCTAATTGTTCAAAATTTAGAAATAGAAAATCTTAAATCTCGCCTTTCAAAACTTGATGAATATAAAATTGAAAATGATAAACAAAAAAATGCATTAAATGAATTTAAATTCAATCTGGAAGAAAAGAACTGTGAAATTCAGCAAGTTAAAGAAGTTTTAAATAAAAAAGAACTAGAACTTTTTGAGATTGATAAAGATATAAAAGTTAAAATATTAAAAATAGAAGAATTGCAACGAAATTTGTCAAAGGCTAGTGAAGAAAATCATATTTTGTGTAGTGATTTTTCAACCTTAATGCATAAAATATTAAAAATTGGTGAAATATATATGAAGGAAAATGAATTGAATTTGGAGTCAAATAATTTTAATTTGAAACCTGATTTTAAAATTTGCGAAGAATTTTTAGAAACTTTATTTATTAAACTTAATAACTCAGAAACCCAGAGACTTAATAACCATATTAAAAGTCAAGAATTGTTGTCAACAGTTGAAATTTTTAAAAATATTTTTGATGAAGAAACAGTTCTAATCCAAATTTCATCAGATGAAAATAACGACGATAAATGTATTATAAAAAATTTATCATTTAATATCGAAAAGACTATTAAAAAAAACGAATTATTGTATGATATTTTCCAACAAAATTTTGATATAGCCTTATGCAATAAAAATAATTTTAGTAAATTTGAAGATATATTAAAAGAATACAATAATTTTATTCTTAATCAAAATGATACTTCATTTAGAAGTGTAAATAATTTTCAAACAGAGTGTCAAAGCGGTAAACTTAATTTGAAACTAAATGATTCCAATCAACCACATGTTAATATTCCAAATGATTTAAACGAACTAAAAGCATTGTTGGTTTTAAAACAAGAAGAACATGAGAAAAAAATTAATCGACATCAGTTACATGTTCGGTGTCTCATGAGTAATTTTAAATCCTGCAAAAACAAATATGAAAGTTTAAATAATAAATACCAAATAGTCCTAAAAAAATGTGAACTATTAGATAAAGTAGTAGAAGAAAAAGAGGAAATTGAAAATAATTTAAAAAGTGAGAACTATAATTTGCAAAAAATCGTAACTGATGTAAAAATAGAAAATCAGAAGTACATTAAGATAATAAATGTAAAAACATAATATATTATTTAAATTTAATATTTTTTAAATTAATTTTTTTATTTAAGAACCTTCAATACCAAATAAAAACAATTGTAAAACAATTAAACGAAGATGATACACAGAGAAGAATGAACAATGATTTGAAGAATAATTTGACAAATTTAATAAATGATTATAAAGCGGTATGTATATTTTGAGCAATCGTATATAATTAAGGATTAATTTTTATTTCTATACTTTTAGATCATTAAAAATAATCAAATCATATGTGAATCAGTCAAGTCTAAAATAAATTATGATAACATTTATGATTTGATTTACAGAAGTAATAATTGTGTGCCAAATATACAAAATCTTTGCCAATCTGTTAATGATTTTAAAAATGACGTTAACACAATTTTAAGAAATCATAGAAGTCCTCAATATAATGATAGTAGTGCATTCCTCATCAACAATGAAAGTGATAAAAAGTATTCCAATTATGTTCAAGATCAACGAAAATCTCTATTGGATGAATTAAATGAGGCATCATCAGTATATAATTAATTACTTGTTTAGTTGTTATTTTAATATAATTTTATCTACGTTCAAAATATTTATACATTTGTTAATTTTTTTTTTAAAAACTAATTAAATTTTATTGTAAAGTTATATATTAAATTAATTATTTATGTAACTCTGAAGAGTTATATTTTAAATTAATTAATTATGTAATTCAAATATTTATGTGTTTAGTCAAATATTTTTGGTTTTTTTAATTTATTTAAAAAACTTTAAAAAAGATAGAATTAAAAAATATTCTAGAAAATACTTAAATTTTGAGTTTTTAAATAAAATTTATAAATATGTAGAGGAATAAATAGAGCTTTCAATCTCTGCAGTTTCGGTCTTGTAATTAGGGTAGTCTCCTTTTCTTAGATATATGAAATATATATCATGCATATAAATAATTTTTCTAGGATATATATAAATATATGCATATTTAATTAAATACACGTAAATAAACCTGAATATAAAAACCTAATAAGGTTTTTGAATAGTTTTATGGGGAAATTGTTAATATGCTTTTCATAAAGAAATTTTTAAAATATGAAACATCGTATAATAATTTTCAAGAAATTAGAACACTTAATAAAAATTCCTAAACCTGAACTCTCAAAGTTTTAAAACATTAATTCACAGTCATTTTTGTTCATCTTCTTTTACGCTGTGGTAAAGTGAAATTGATTTTTCGTTTTTGTTATCATTCATTTTTGAAAAATCCTTAGTATGGTATTTTAATTTTTACGACACCCTCTCTAAATCTCTTCTTGTTAAAATTAGAATTTAGAATGTGGAATAAAGGATAAATTAAAATAAATAACAGACATACATAGTTAGGACCTATAAAAATACATAAAATAAAATTTTTAAAATATTAAAATTTTGTTTTCTTTCAATAAAATAATTTAATTTATATTTTTACATTTTGTAAATTGTTTTAAGTTTAAATTTTATAATAATTGTTCTTTTTTTTAATTTTTTTTTGTTTTTTTTTTGGTTTTCAGGTCTACAAACAATTTATTTTATTTTAGTTACTGATGAATTTTTTAATATAATAATTTTTTATAATAAATTATGTGGTATGTATATGTTTAGGTATGCTTTTGCTTAATTTTATTTATTTTATATTTTTATGTACAGTATAAAGCAAAAGTGTAAAGCTATTTTTTTTCTATATAACTATAGGTATTTGTTTTGTTTATTAGTATCATTTTTAATTTTTAATTTTTTGAAACTATAATTATGTACTATAGATTTTCTTTAAAAATGATGTAATTTTCCTTTTTGTATAAAATAAATTTAAATATTCTATATTTATTGCTTTTATTATGTTTTGTTCACTTTTAAAGTATGTATTTTTGATATTTTGTGTGTGTTTCTGATAAATTTAAAATTCAGAAATATGAATTTTGAAAGCTTTATTTATATTGGTATAATTATGTTGTTCAAACTGTTATTTTAATATATTTGTTTATACTGTTCTAATATTTTGTTAAATTTTCTTTAATTCTAAGTTTTGATTATGAAATTTTTTACTTTGATTCCCAAAAGTTATGGTTAAATTTCAATAACCTATTGTATTTTCTTATGAATTATAATTTTGAATTAGAAATTAATAATTTAATTAATATTTAATTATAAATTTAAAGTCCAGCTTTAAATGTTTATTGAATTGTAAAAATTTACATAAAAATCAGTAAAATCAAAGACTATACATAATATTTATGTATACTGTGTTGTCTTATCATTCACAGACCACAATTTATCGGAAGTTATGTAAGATTTAGTAAATATATTTTAGGTTTAAAAAATTTTTAGAAAATTAATTAAATAAAACAATAATAACTCAGTGTATTTGCAATTTAAAGAAAATTATGTACATGTATGAAAATAAAAATTGGAAAATTATGAATGAAAACTGAAATATTTTGGAAAAATATTTAGAATGGCGTGCATTCATTAAAAAAAATTATAAAAATCGGTTGATAATTAATTTTTTTTAATTAAGTGATTAAATATTACAATGATGACGATGATGATGATGATTTAAAGAAAATTAATAATTTTTAAATGTTTATGTATAAGTAAATTTATTTGATTGTTTTTTTAAACCAAATTTATTTTCTAATTAAGTACTAAATTGTATTACAATACTCGTACAACCACAATTCTGAAAAAATAAATAATTAATTAAGAAAGAATTCGTTTTATGATGGCTTTAAGATAGCGTAGAAAATTTGCATTAATATCAAAAGAAAATTACGATCAAAAATCTGGGATCGTAAAAAGTTTTACAATTTAAAATGTATTTTAAAAATTTGAATGAACAAATGTTTAAATTTTATAATTGATAGGAGTTTCTGGATTAAAAACTCTTTATGTTAGACATGACTACATATATGTTCTATAGATAAATACTTTTTTGTTGACTAACTGTTAATCACTGTACATACTCTTTTTATATGAATTGGTTTCGTTTTTACAAGAAATTTGGCAATTTTCAAATTAATTTGGTTTTTTTTAAAAACGGTATCGTATTTTGGTACCCAGAAGTCAAAGTGATATATTTAAAAAAACCAAGTCCCCACTTCTGTAATAAAAGCTGAAAAAGAAATTAAATTAATTCCCAAAATATGGCACCTAAATTTTTGTATTTTTTAAGACGGCTTAAAAGTTAAAATTTTTTAATTTTTCTTCGATGTATTTGGGTTCTACTAAAAATACTGTGAGTATAACTTTTTCCAATATGTTGATCCGATTGTTGGATCCCAATAATGGACCTGTTTAAAAAAGACTAATTTAATTTTAAAATAGCAATTTAGGTATATTTGAAAAAAAAAACCAAAATCATTCAAAAAAAAAAATAGACAAATTTCATATGAAAAAGGACCAAGTTCACATGAAAAGAGTATGTTTAATATTTAATGACTTTAAATTGATCCTTTTTTGCTATTATTAACTGAACCGTCATCATCTATCACTTAAAGAAAACAATGCGGCTCAAACTCAATGATGTTTACTTTATTTTTTTGATTTCAATTACTGGCATAATGTTTTTTTATAGATAAATTTACTTTGAACCTATCTGTTATATAAATCGAGTGATGGTTGAATTCGTTGTTTATTTTTGTTAAATCAATGATAATTAAATTATAATTTTGTGGTACTTAATTGTTTTATATATTTATAATTTACAATTTAATCTTGTATTGAACGGAGTATTTTCGTTTTTGTTTTTTGTTTTTGATTATTAGCTAAATACTTTTCTAATTTCTTTCTTTTCATTTTTAGGCCTTATTGAGAGCATTTCGAAATAATGCAACGTTTTGAAGATGGCATCAAACTTTAAATTTGAAAGTGTATACCAAAATTAAAAAAAAAATTAAGTTGATGACATTTCGAAATTGCTTAAATATAAATTTTTATACAAATATAAATAATATATATATACATATATGGTGCATTGAAATAAGATCAAATTAATTTAACTTAAAAAAAATAATTCGACCTTGTTTCATTGTGTGCATCAGTGTCTGGCACCATTTTTAAATAATATATCAGTTTATAAATTGTAATTAATATCTTAAAATTAAAAAAAAAAAAATGTTCTGTTATTAATTAGTTATAGGTAGTTCTAAAAAAGTTTTATAATACATTTTTGGAATACGAACAAGGCTTATTTTCTTATATGTTTGTATATTGACCAAATATATATTTATATATATATATATATGGTAAAATATATGGTAGATGTATATATAACTTTATGTGTACTATATATTATTTAAGTATTATATTTGAAATATATGTATATGATAAATTTGCAACATTTAATGCTTTATTTTATTTTTAATATATATTTTTAAGTATATCTTTAATTTTATTTAATATTTTATAAATTATTTAATTGTTTTAAAATTAATTTATTTAATTTATTTATTTGTTTGTGTTAAAATAAAGCTATAGAATTTTGCTTTTCTTAAAACTAATTTTCTTTCTTTTTTTTTTTTTTTTTTTTTAAATTCTAAAATACTAAGTATTAATTTTATTATTTTATATTATTAATTTATGTATAATATATAATATGGAATAAATTATTATATTCGGCAGAGAATAACTAAATCACACATCACTTTCATTTGTTGCTTGTTTTAATAGTTCAACTGTTGGTGTTGGTGCTGTTTGTAATGTTTCAATACTATGAATTTTTTGTATTGGATTTTGAGGTGAAATTAAAAGTTCTGATGATGATGATAATAATCCAATTGAAGGAAGAAGTCCTTCCTGTGGTAGTTGTTGTTGTTGCTGTGATTGCGACTGCGATTGTTGTTGTTGTGTTTGTTGTGTTATTAAATTACCTATTTTTGTTGTAGCTGTTTGATACCAGTTAACACTATTTTGTGATGTTATATTTCTTGTTTTTACTAATGGAGGATTTTTGATTGTCGATGAGAATGCGAAACCTCTTCGTAATGTTCCCCTGTGAAAAAAATAATTAGAGAAGAAGTATAGAAAAGTTATTAAAAGTTTTGAATTTTAATGGAAAGGATAAGAAAAATTTATTTAAGAAGGAAATTCGGGCTGACATTCTTATATATATAATAAAAAAAATGGAAAGTTGTTGTTTCATAGTTTAAAATGTAATTGGTTGTAAATCATATTTGTCCCTAACAATTTTTATTTTTTATTTTAGACTTTATTTATTTATTTTAGACTTTATAATTTTAAATTTCTTAAACTTGTTGTAGAAATATTTAAAATACTTTTTATTGATTTTTACAGAATAATTTTGTTGTATTGAACATTCATTCCTTTTTCTAGGTCGTGCTTTATATTCTTCTATTCTGTTACATGACTATACATTTTATGTTAATATTCAGTGCAATCTTTCTTTTTGTTTTTTTAGTGAATAAACTTTGTACAGGATTCCATTATGTAATTATATTTAATGATTTATGATCGTGCAGTTAAATTATAATTAATTTAAAATCTTCAAGAAAGATCATAAAAAATACCAACCCCCATTTCAAACTTAATTACTAATTCTAAATACACTAATCTGAAATTCTCAAATCATACAATTGAAATTCTAACCATTCGTTAACTTAAAAGTAAAACTAAAATCGTGTTAATGGAACTACCCAAATAAATAAAAAATATAATAACTTAAAAAATTAAATGATAATTGAAAATTATTACCTTGTCGGACTGGGTGGTGGATATGATATTCCACGATGGCTTGGTGATAATAAATTGTTTGAGGGCAAACCTCTTCCATATCCGGGAACAAGCAACGTATTGTTACTATAAGTATGGTAAAGGTTACAACTATACAATTTCAGGATTTTGTTTTTTTTTGTTTTTTCATAATACACAGTTCAGTTTCGAATGAATATGAGGTTAATTTTTATAAATTATGCATTATGTACAGTACATTTTATATATATGTGAATATTTTTTTTTTATGATTAGGTTGTAATTTTAGTTGTGATGGTGGTGTTGGTGCATACATGTGGTAATTATTTTCCCAAAAAAAAAATTATTAAAAAAAATATAAAAAAAAAAAATAAAAATTATAATTAAAAAAAGTATGCAATTTTTAGCATTATTTATTAAATATTTTCTATTTTTTCTACAATGGAGTTGGATTTTTAAGGCGAAGTTTTTCAATATATAGATCGATGTTCAATTACAATGGTTTTTATTTCACAGGGTTAAAACTATCTTAACAACATGGAAGAGCAAATTAAAGCAAATACAGCATTATTTTATAATTTTTAATTAAACTTGAAAGTATTTTAAAGCTGGGTTTTGCTCAAAATTTATTTATTTTGCTTAAAACAGAAGGTGTACTAGAGCAAGTTTCAATAATTGTTAAATTTAGAAATTAAAAAAAGCACTTAAAAAAGCATTTTGTGTTTAAATTTTTGTTTTATGATAAAATATGTCTAATTGATATAGGATTGAGAAGCACTGCATATTTAGAAAGCTTTAAGCATTGATTAAAGATTAAAATTTTGCAATAGTTTTCAATACCAATTACAATTAGCTTAAAATTTATGAATATTATTTCAATTGTAAAAATATAATTACCTCGCTTGATTTTGTGGTGATGTTAAATTTGGTAAACTTTGACCTAAATTATGCAATGGTTGAACGCTCAGTGTATTAGCAGATGGGGTTTTCTGTTTTTGTGGACTTACTGCTATTGAAGTTTTGGTTTTTTGTGTCAAATGTTGGATATCTGAATATAGGATTTGAATAAATAAAAATTTTTTAATGTTAAAATTTATTTGATCACTTACTAAAATTTGTGCCTTCATCACTTGACAGCGAATTAGCTTTTTCAAAATCAACTGATATGTTTCTAGAATCATTTAGTTCAACAGATCCACTATGACTATTATTTAAACTAGAGACACGACTTCCTCTAGAACTGTTCAATGGACTCTTTTTAACACCTAACATATTAACGTTATCACCACTCGTACACTGACCATAACCACGTAAACTAATATCATATGGTATGCTCTGTTTCAGTCTTGTATAGATATGTTTTGCTTTTGTAAGACCATCATGCCAATTTTTAGCTTCTGAACACTGTAAAGTGAAAGCAGCTATTGCTACTTGAAATTCATTTAAATAAACACAATAAAGACTGTTATCTTTGTGTTTAATTGTTAGGCGATCTGTAAAATATGGTTGACGAATAACTTTTAACGCACCTTGACTTTTCTTTGAAATTGTTTTGCATATAAGAAGAATATCTGTTAACAGAAAGCAATGGACGTCCGATTTACTAATATTATCTTTTAATTTTAAATCACCCTCCATAAATAAATGCCGACAATGTTGATTCGAACAACCTTTCATAGGTGCACATAAATCAAACATTTGACTATATTGCTTAATAAATTTTTCTAATTGCTCATTATTTGCTTCCTATATAAAGAAACAATTTAAAATCATTTAATTGAAATTTTAAAAGCACAACATTTACTTACCACAACATCATATGATTCAATTCGGGCCATAATACCTTTTAAGCGTTCGTTTTCTTGCCTTGTTGATAAATGAGTATTTACACTGTAAACGAAATTTTCAACAGAGCGAATCTGCACATAAAAATTCAACATTAATTTAATATTATACTACTAGTAACAGGAAATATTTTTATTTTACCATGGAATCAATCAATTCTGCGTCGTTCTCAATAAATATATGTTTCCTTATTGCCATTAAAAGTAAACTATATTTAGTCAGTCTTTGCATTGGTCGAACGAGTATATCAGCAAGACGCAGTCTATTGCAATTCTTTTGACCTTCACACCATGCTAAATATGATGCAAATACTGTATTGGTACGATTTAGTTCTTTGCAATAGAATTGACATGTACTTTGTTCAGCACAATAGACCTTGTATGGTGAAAAAGTTGAACCAAAGGTAACAAATCCTTGATCAAAAAAATCTATACGCATCGGAGTATGGTTCACTGTACTATCTGCTACCATTGGATATAAATGTGATGACCAAAATCTTAAATTTGCTTCACATATTTCTCCAATATTTGAAAATAATTTATTTTGATCAATGTCTGCTAAAATTCCTTCTTCTTGAAGAGCTTCCAAGCATGCAAGAAACAACTATAGGAGAATTATAATCTTTTAATTTCAATTTTTATTAAATTAAATGTAATTTAAAAAAGAAAAACTTACATCAGTCACCGTTTGCAGTGTATGGATGTAATCAATTTCTGTAGTAACCAATTCCCAAATTGCTGATTGAATTTTAATTTCATTATCTGGTAAATTTTCATAATGAACAAAATCACGCCAACATTTATGGGAATTGTGTAAATATGTTAAGGCATCATTTTCAAAATTTGAATGTTCTAGAAGTATAGTTGATTTTTTAGGTGGTCCACCTTGTTTTCCAAATTTTGTTAATAGTTCACATAATTGATTTTGTTGTGGATTTTTAACACCAAATAAACCTGACCATCGTTGTTTCAATTGTTTACCAGGAACAACTTTTGGATCTGGTTCTGAACTTGTTTCTTCAGTTGATGCTGATGATAAAAGACGTGGTGGTCTTGCACGAGAACCCTATATAATAAATAATTAATATTTTAAATTATAAAAGAAAATTATTTTATATAATAATATAATTATTTATAATTACAAAAGATGCTGCTTTTTGTAAACTTCCAAGTCTTGAACTTTTAAGATAAGTATCATTTTTTTCTGATATTATTAAAATTTTTCCAAGTAAGAATTCGGTATCAATATTTTCATCTATTAAAGTACCATAAGGTGGAGAACCTTTTAAGTATAAAAAAGGTAATTTTATAATTAAATTAAATATTAATTAATATTATATTCTTATTTTATATTTTTGTTTTATTTTTTTGTTTTTTACTATTACCTGTCTCCGCCACGCTATGAATATTGCTATCAGCGATATTAATTTGTGAAAAAGTTAAATTTCTACGCTTAAGGGCACCATCAAGTGCTTCCCTATTTCCAAAAAATTAAAAAATAAAAAAAAAAAATTGAAATTAAAAACAAAATGAAAAAGAATTAAATTGAGAAAAACCCACTGTAGTGTAATTCCTTTTTTAATTTGTATTAATTCTTCCTCGATTCCACCATTTTCTATGCAAAAATGTACCGAAAAATATTCTGAACTTGAAACCTGTTCAAAAGTTTTTATATATTAATATATATATATATTTAAATGTATGTTGTTAATATGTATATATTATATGTATATGTACTTTTAGGTAAAGTAATAATGTACAAAAAAATAATGATTTCGAATATCGAATTTTTAAAAAATGAAACTTTTTGTATTCTATTCTGTAAATCCTAGGACCAGGATTAAAGGCGTATAAGATTGTGAAAATGAATGGAAATATTTTATGTTATCACATATCAGTAGAGGACCTGGTGTCTTCAGAGCCCTAATATTATAAAAATAATATTTCTTTAAAATATCATAAAGTCACACCTAAATTGACTTTTGACTATTATTTGAAAAATCAACAAGGAAGATACACGCAGTTGCCAAGCGGATAAAAAATTTTAAAATTTATTAGAAAAATAAAGAATTTATTTAGGTGTCTAACCATATGAGAATTTCCCACTGCATCTATCAAATTCGCTTTGCAAATATTTTGTAATTTGAATTGCGACTACGTAATTCAAATTTACTAGATGCGATGCGAATTTCTTAACAGGGAAGGCACTAGGTAATTTTACGAGCACCAAGTGAAATTGGACACATAATCAAATTACAGAGTTTTATATATTATAGTTTGAAAAATTTGGGACAGTATTTGTTATGTTAAGATTCCAATACGTCAAAAACGTTAACATACTTTTGAAAATGTTGATGTTGTGGGGTTTTGCCGTTTAATTGCTAGGGTGTATGTATATACGGAGAAACATACAAACTAACACGACTGCTAGGCAAATTTTTAAGCATTAAATTTTATATTCATATTAAATTTTAGTTTTTTCTAGATCAAGTCTTTCAACTGCTACGGTGCAGACCTAAGCCTTGACTACATTAAAGCCTTCACTACATTTCCATGTAATAATTATAAATCTAAAATCTTTAGTTAAATTTTTGTTTTTAAATTATATAATAATTTTTTTACTTATATTTGAAAACCCCCTTTGCCCCTTATTGGATAACAGTATATATTTGTATGTGCATACATATATGGATTTATTTAGAAAATGTATGTTCCATTCAATTTAATGTTTTTTCAATCAAATAATTCGCCTTCAATATATTTTCAATTTATTTGCATAGAAGTTTTGTATTTCGAATTTTTTTACTAATTTTTTAACGAATTAACGAAAGCTTAACCAAAAATTTTTGTCATATTGTGTTTGGGTATGAATGAAATGAAGTAAATTTAATAAAATAAAAAAAATAAAGGTAAGTCTTAAAAAAATATTTTTTTTTTAATTTTTTTTTTTTTATTTAAAACCAAAAGGTCAACAATTAAAAAAGAAAAGATTTATTTTCCGTTTCCGGTAGAAATTATAAAATATTTAAAAAAAAATTAAAACAAAAGACAATTATATTTTAATGTTTAAGAAGAATGTTGCGAAACATTAAATAAATATTTTACGCTTATATTTTTTTACATTTAAAAATAAAAAAATTAAAAAATAATATAAAAATTATAAGAATACCCTAAATATTTTTTTAATCCTTAAAAAAAAAAAAACATACAATTAAAGAAATGATAATAAAAAACATTTACGCGTAGTTAAAAAAAAGGAATTCTTTACATTCAACTGCTCTCTTAACTTTTAATTTTGAATCCTATTTTGTAACTCTAGTACTTAAATATTTCGAATTTCACATGCGGCTATGGTGAAATTGTGTATTTAAAGAAAGGAACGTTATACGAAGAAGGTGGGTGGGTGGGGGCGGTAGAAGAGATGTAGAAGATAATATTTAAAGTATTTAGTGTTTTTGAAAAGATTTCTTTCATATCAAGGTTATCTTATATTAAACACTAAAATATTTTTTAATTTTTTTTTTTTGAAAATTTGCTGCTTTTTAATTTTTTTGTTTTTTCTTTTAATTTTTTGTTTTTTTTTTTTTTAATTTTTTATTATGTTTCTTCTATTGTTGCTCTGGGACTTTCTAGTCAATTTTTATAATTGAAAGCTTAAAAGATTAAAAACATGGAATGTCTTTTTTTTATATATACGATATACTACTGTACTGTAGGTATACGCATATAATAATATGAAAATAAATAATAACAACAAAATAAGTAATAAAACAAAATAGAAGGATAAGTAGAGTATAATATAACAGTACTGTAGTAGGGGTATAGGAGTAGTAGTAGTAGTAGTATTTAAAATAGTATGGGGTCGAATATTATTACAATAATAAAAGTAGTTATACTACGATTAAAAGAAGCTCTTAAGATTTTAATTCTTATGATTTTGAAGGATATTTTGGTACCATTAATACACTTATTATTTGGCAGATAAGGAAGAAAGAATAAGATAATAAAGGTAAAACAGGTGAAGAGATTGAAGGAAAACATTTAAAATTATTTTCCTTGAAGCAAAATATGTTATTTTTTAATTCCTATAATATTATTTTCTTTTATACTTATTTTGTTTTTTTTTTTACTTTCAATTTTTTTTTTCTTTTTTCGGTACCACACTCTAAGAAAATCCAAATTTTTTTGTTTTCATTATTTACAGTTGTCTGCAAAATATTGTAACATGTTTTTTTTTTTACTTGCTTGTGAAATTTGGTGGAATTTTAAAATATTTTTAAATGAATAAAAAAATATAGACGTATCCGAAATTATCAAACTATAGCCCTAGGTATTATATGCGCTGTTCAAAAATTATAAATTAACACAATAGTTGTCGCAAAGTATAATAAACTAACACAATATTTGTTGCAAAGTACTTTTATTCGAACTTAAACCCTTATAACTTTAAAAACCTTTTTTATGGGTCCGATATCTACAGAATCAAAAGACGATGGTCATCGATTTTGTAATAGAATTTATATAAAGCAGCCAAAAACTGTAGTTCCAGTTTTTTGGACTTTCCTAATTTTTTTTAAACTGTTTTAGTTTCTATTACAGTATAGGAGATGTCAGTTCGATTTCAGACTCCCAAGAAATGAGGTTTTTGGGTAGTTACTTTGCTGTATACTATAAATTGTTCATTTAACTATATTTGATATGTATTGGCAACACTTTACTAAAATTTTTCAGGTTATTTGTTGTGGTTTGTCAGATTTACATTTAGTGTTTAATATTGGACACATAAGGCAATTTAAAATTCTGATAATTCTGTACTGAAAAGGGACTGAATCTATTCTGACATTTCATAAAATTAACGAAACAACAATGTAATACTGTTATTCCTTATATCGCTCTCTTTTTATACTTGTAAAAGAATGATACTTTATTTCAGAAATCCCTATTAGACATCTGATTTAATTTTACTAACAATATAAAAAGCATTTTATTAAAATTATGTGTTAAAAAATTTAAATAACTTCTAATCATCACTGAAATGGTTTTGAAAAGGTGCTAAAAGGAATTATTTCCGCTACTGAAAGAGAAAAACTTTCAATCTCGATAAATTTCTAAATTAATGTCTGTAGAAAAGAAGAACATACTTCCATTCAGCAGGGTAGAAGTACTTTTGATATATTTCTAGGTTATCAGAGTGTCTTATATAATAATTGACTTATATCCATCTATATATCTGTATCTATCTTACACGTATTTTGAACAATTTTAATAAAGAAATTTTGAAAAATATAAAAAAAATCCCACTTTAAAAATTTGAACTTATTACCATATACCTACTAAGATTTATGTATCATGCATATCATGCAGTGTACGTATCATTTTGCACAATATTGTATTTTTTTTCGTATATATGTAATTTTCAAGATTCTTGCATATGTTTATATATATAGTATTTTACTCATAAACATAATATAACTACATATATATATATATAAATTTTTTTTTTCGGAAAAATAAGAAACTTAAGAACCTATGTAAGTTTTCTTGAATTTTTTCTTAAAATTTTTCACATTTTTAAGATAATTTATATTTGGTAAGTTGGAAAACTTAAAAAAAAAACAACAAACAACAAACAACAAAAACAAAGAAGAAAAAGAAAATAAAAAAAAAAAAAACAAAAAAAACAGAAAAGAAAAATCAGAAAAAATTTAGAAAATTAAGATAATAACAAGGATGTAGAAAAATATCCTTTTTATCTTTTATGGTTTTACGCTCAAACAAACAAAGAAACAAATATACATACCTATTTACATGTATTAAGATGTTAAGTTTATTTTTTATAAGTTCGAAGAAAAAATAATTTGTTGTAATTGTTTTTAATTTTTTATTTTATTTTTGTTTTTTTTTTTAAACATGGGTTTTAATTATAAAATATGTATATGTATCTTATTATTTTTTTCTTTAACAAAATGATTTAATGGAATGCCAATGCTTTGCTAATTAAGGTTTTGGTTATATGTACTCCTATTACTATACGAATTGTTTTTGATTTTATTACTAATACTACTACTACTACTTCAATTATATATTATGTATATACCTACATACATACTTTCATTTTTTAAAATATTGTATGTCATTTTCTTCGAATAAATTATCTCAAATTACATACAATGTTGTTGTTCATTGTTTTTACATTTTTTTTTTTTTTTATCCTTAAAAAAAAAGGTTAGGATTTTATCTTAAGATAAATTTTTTATACACATATTTGTATATATATATATATGGTTGTATATAGGTTATTAATTTTTATTTAATTAACTACAGTGTAAAACACATTTATCAGCCGGAAATAAATTATGTATATATATATTTATATATATATATTATATATATATATATGTACTTTGTTTTACTTTTAAACATTAAAATTAATGAAATATGTAAAACAATAAAATTAATCGATTAGAACTTAATAACACTTTTGTGTATTAAAAATTTAAACTATATTAATTAATGAGATTAATGGAGGAAGGTCAAAAAAAAAAATATTAAATCATTGTTGAGTTGGGGGAGAATTAAAAATAGAAATTTGCTATAGTCAATATATTTACAACTATCTGTATATATCTGTGTATGTTGGATTTCAGACTTAAGTGGATGTACGTGATTATAGTAACAATGTGTTTTATAAAGGCGTGCACGGCACTTCTATTAATAAAAATTTAGTAAAACATTTTTATAATAGAAAAATTACTTTAAAGTGATTTTTGAAAAAAAAAAAAGTAAACAAAAGACAAATTAAAAAATACACAAATACAAAATAATAAAATGGGCGTCAGTTTTGAAGTTTTATCAAAATTTAATAAAAAAAAACCTTTTAACTTTTTATAATACTAAGAAACTCTCAAATTAATTTTTATTATTATAATATTTTTTTTTTAATATATTTTATTAAAATAAATAAAAACATACGTTTTTTCTCAAAAAAAAAACAAACAAATATATATATATATATACATGTATGTATATGAATATTGTATAAAATTATGTCTGGTTCTTCATCTTAAGTACTTAATGCGACATCTGTTGGATTTAAAGACACAAAAAAAAAAGATAAGATCCTTAAAACAAATTTTTTTGAAAAAATAAAATAAAATAAAAAAAAACAAAAACAAATAAAATAATATTTTCTTCCAAAAAATTGAACATTATACAATTTATATAAAATATTATAGAAGAGCGATGCTAAAATATTTTAAAGTGTATATATTTTATAACATTCGTTCCAATTACCGGCTTCTTTTCAATTCAAAAACAAAAACACCAACCAAAATAACAAAATTTAAGTTTGAAATTGCTAACTTAAGACTCTAATCTTTTTATTCTTTTATAAATAAAAATAAAAAAAAAAAAAAAAAAAAAAACAGTGTAAATAAATAATAAAAAGTACAAAGTACATAAACAAAATTTATAACCATACTCATTTCAAGTTAATTAAGGATTGTGGCTGTGCGATACTGGGCTGAAATGTGAAGGGATGAAAAAAACGGTTCATAATTCGTAGGTATGAAGTTTTCAAAAAAAAAAATAAAAGATAAAATTTTTCTCCTCTTTTATTTGTTTTCCTTTTTTATTCAAATGAAAATCTAGGTCAGTACTAAAATATAGGGGTTATAAAAGATATACAGTTATATACGAGTAGAAGGGTAAAATGAATGTAAACAAACAGGACTCTTGAAAATAAAAAAAGAAGAAAACAACTGAAGATACCAAAAAAAAAAAAGTAGATGAAGAATTAGATTTCGTTTATGATAAAAGAATAAAATAAAATAAAATAAAAAAAATCTTTTTTTTTTAATATATACTTTTATTTAAGTAGTACTAGCCCTCTAAAATGAAGAAAATAAAAAATTGAAGGTAGATCTTGGGAAATTGCTACTGTGTTAATATAAAAGTAAATTGCTGGTAGAAGAAACAGTTCTTTTAATGTTTGAAAACTTTTAAGCTTAAAATGTTGAAAATTTTCATTAACCTGCAAAAATTGATGGCAGATCTTTTGCATTTAAAAATTTTTTAATATAAAAGCAAATTGCTGCATTAAGACTATCTGAAAGAAGAACTGTCACCATTTCGTCAAGTTAAGTATTTTAGTTCTTAAAGTTACAAATTTTTAAAGAAACTATACAAATAAATTAATTTTATTTGAAATTTTTTTTATTATTTCTGTTGACCTATTTACACCGTCAGCCATTTTGGTAACCACTGAACCATACAATTCTTATAAATTTATGGTCAGATTTCTAATATAAATGTATCACTAACTAACAGAATGAAAAATAAAGCCATAGACACAGGCAAGTTCAATTAAAAGTACTTATATAATAAAAAGTTATTGGACAAAATCCAAAAAAAATATTTAATTGTTATTTTTTTGTGTTTTTTTTTTTTTTTGGAAAACACAACAAAAGAATTTTTTTGAAAGCTAATACCTCCTGTTAAAACTAAAGTAGGGTTAAAATTCATAAAAAAAATAATAATAATAATAATAATAAAAACAAAAATAACAAAAAAAAAAAAAAAATAAAAAAACCAAAAAAGCTCGGCAATAAAAAAAATAAAACACAAAACAAAAGTAAACTAATAAATTTAAGTAAAATAAATATTTATTATTTATTTAAGTATGATTAAATAAAATTATAAGATAAAATTCAAAAATATTACAAAAATTTTTTTTTTTTTTTTATATATAAATTTAAAATCATAAGATACATTTTAATTTTATTAAAATTATGTTAAAAATAAAAACTAAAATTACAAAAAATTAAAATTTCTGACTCCTCTCTCTTCTTCTCATCATGTGTATATACTTTATGTGTGTGTGTGTATATATATACTTACTTCACTTTTACTTAAACCCGGTGATTTTCTGCTTAAACTAAATGTTGATTTTTTTTTAATACTACCACCACTTTTAAATGTACCACCTGTACCACCAACAACAGGTAAATTTTGATGTGTTGTTATTTGTATAAAATGTGGTGATGTATTTGTATTACAAATTGATCCACTAATATGAGGAATTGATGCAGCATTAAGTGATGCCGCAGCTAATGCTGTACCTGATACAGTTTTATGATTACTACTGATACGACCCGGATCATATTGATCATTTGTAATTGATGTTTCAGTACTGCTTATTGTGGTTTTACCAAGACAACAGATTTTATTACATGTACTTGAATTTTCTGTTGTACCAGTTGAAACTGATGATGCTGCTGATGGATTATGTTGATATAATGTTGATAATACTTTTATATTTGGAGAATTAACATGTATTTGATGATGTTGTGGTATTAGTGGTTGTTGTTGTAAATCTTTTGATTTTTGTAATGTTGAATCACTTATTTTTAAATCTGTTTGCGATTGGGGTGATAGTAAATCCGATGGTTCAGGCTTGTAATATTTAAAAAAAGGAGGGGATGTAAAAATAAAGTTGAATTTCCTTTGAAATTTTCTTTGAAAAGTTTTTGGTTTTTTTTTTTTCGTTTGTGTTTTCAGTTCTTTTGATTTTTTTATAAAATAAGTTTTTTGGATTTTGTTGCAAAATTAATTAAGGTTACGATAATAAGATTTTTGCAATGTAAGGGAAATTGATTATTTACGAGCTTTTGAAATATACATTTATCCCATAATATTTTTATTTTATGATGTGATACGTACATTAGTAACAATAGAACCGATGGTTTTATTCCCCTACCACATAAAATATGAAAAGCGAGTGATTCAGACATTCCTTTTTGAACCCGACATTCTTCGATTGAAAGGTGACGTCCTCTTCGCTACGACACCGATCAGATTTAAAAAATTTTAATTATTTTTTATAAAAAATCTTTAAGAATCCTTGCATCTACAACATATTATAAAATCACTTGGAAACTAAACGGCTTTTAGTTATAAAGGATTTTAAATTTATATACCATCAATCAAGTTCTCTTTATTAAGTGAAGCAAATTTAGTTCCCCAAAAACCCATTACAGATTTTGTTTTGTAGATATTAACAATATTTATCTAATGTTAAAGTTTTAAAGATAAACATGTTAAATATATTTGAGAGATACTTGTATATAAACTTTTTAAGTTTATTATGTTATATGCTTATTCGATTCATTAACTTTTGTGGTATCATAAAAATCTTTTTGATATATATATGTATCGTATATATATATATATATATATATAATACATTAGAAATTAAAAAAGTTATTTGAAGGGGACGTGTCATACATAAATCGATATAAATTCATGGAACTTGTTATATTAAGTATATATACATACACATTTGGAAAATTAATATATATGTTGAAAATAATAAATTAATTCAAATTGAAAACTTACCACAGGTTGAACAGGTGTATTTGATTTATTTGAACTATCATTAATTGGATAACTTAATGCATCTAAATGAGTTAAACTCTTTGATTTTACCTGATAAAATAAAAGAAAATGTTCAAAAGTTAAACGTTAATTAGAAATTTAATTAAAAATATATATAAAATATAAGGGTTAAAAATAATTTTAAAATAAAAATCTTTAAACGAAAGAAAGAAAAATATTTAAAAATGAAAATTAAATTAATAAAAAATGTGATTGGAGATGTGACTGGGCTTCGGTGTAAAAAAATCGTTTCGGCATTGAAGCATTACCGAAGGAAGGTTCAACATTATTATCAGATAGATAGACATAATGCCTAATGTAAATTGAGATATATCCCTTCAGTTCACATAAGCTGTATTGTTTGTCTTATCCACTTTTTTTCGAATGAACTCAAAAGAAGTGTCAAATTAGGGTTGGTGAATGTGAAGGATTTTTATACTTTGATAAACAAACCAGTACCGATACTGGAACAAATACTAAGTTAAATTTAAATACTAGTACAGGTACTGAAAAAAATATAAGTACCAGTAAAACACCGTAACTGGTGCCCACCATTATTTTTCCAGCATCAACTAGTAGTTACAGTACCAATCAGTATTAACCACTGTTCCAATACCAAAATTATTGGGTACATTACTGGTTCTAGGCTGAAAATGGAACTTAAAAATCCCCTGCTCTAAGTCAAACGCATATTATATTCTTTTAAGATGAATATCGTTTACTTTTCAAATAAATTTATATTTTTCAAAACTATTTCGTATTTGTCCAAATTAATTTGATCTTTTTTCAAACTAAGTTGACCTTTTTTCAAATTATATTACTTTGATAAACAAACCGCAGTACTGTTCGTTTTTTATCAAATTAGTTTTTATTTTTGGTTTAATTCGAAAAGTCCTGTATCTGGGGGACTGAGAAAGCTGATCGACATGATTTAAAAAAAGAACTCACTCAGGATTTTATAACTCTCACTCAGGGTTCGACTGCTTCTGGGGTAAAATGACTAAATCCGGAACTTTAAAATATTGCTTAAAGAATTGAGAATTTAAAAATTTGGGATTATTTTAATATGCAAAAAGATCAAATTGATTTGAACAAATCCAAATTTCTTTATAAAAATAAAATTCACCTGAAAAGAATATTTAATGACAAAAATTGAAAATTTTTTGAAATTAATAAGTGAAAGTTTTTCTTATAATTGCACTCAATGCAAGAAATACATTTTTTTCAGTCATTCATTATATCAGGAAATTTATTTCAAAAAAAAAATTCTAAACCATATTTGAAACGTAATGTATTTCCTTAATGGCTGCTATTATGTAGATTAAACAATAGAGCCTTGCAATTAAACTCAAAAACACTTTAAGTTTTTAAAAGTTTAAATAAATATTATTAGAATCTTAATGTAACATAATCAAAAGAATGAATCAAAAACTAAAGAAAGCTTTTAAATGAGGTGAAAAAAAATTTTTAAACTTGAGGAAATTAACAAAAAAAAAAAACAATAAAAAAAAAAAAACAAACAAAAACAATTAAAAAGTAATTTATTAAAAAATATGAAAACAATAAAACTTTTTAAAAACTAAAACTATTAAAACTATTAAAATAAAAATAAAAACTTTTTTTTTTTTTTATGTAAAAAACTTGAATAATTATGATTTTGTTCTTTTTTCTCTTTTACTCACATGCAATTTGGAAGATGGAGGTGAAACAACTAAACAAATTTTCATAGTTGCCTTTAAGAATTCCTCTCGTTTTGAATTCAAGTCCTTAGATGATGGTGGAGATCCATTATAATATTTTAAAAACGGATTCAAATTTCTTTTAAATGAACTTTGAGGTGAAAATTTTGAAGTTTTAATTATTTTATTGCTATTGTTGTCATTTTGTTGCTTCAAATTTAATTGATTTTTATTTTCAACTGCGGAACTATTTGTTGAAGTAAATTTCTCATATTTAATGGATGATATAGTGGTCTTATTTTCTGGCCCACCACAAGTACATTGCGTTGTCATATTTTCTATAATAGTGTTGGCATTAGTTAGGCCGTAATATTTTGTAGAAGATTTCTCTGTAATTAATGGTGTTGATATTGCATCAGATGACAGACTAATTCCGCTTAATTTCTTATGATCAATTAGATTTAAATCTTCGGCACTGGAGCCACGTTTTTTTAATAAAATTGGAGACAATGGAATTTCTTCTAGTTCATCATCAGTTATATATCGATTTGCTATTATTTCTGGTAAGAATGGATTATTTGGTGACGTGAGTTGGCATATGTTCATGCGTGCTGATAAATTTTTATCTGGGGTTTGACTTCTCGATAATGTTGGAGAAGTTTTATTTTGAAATGTTGGACTTATTGTATTTTCAACGTTAGCATATTGTCGTTGTTTTTCAATTTGTATTTGAAAGGATCTACGTGGTACTGGTGGTGGAACTGGTAATTGTGGTGAAGTTTGTGTTTCAAAACTTTTACTGGAATCATTAGATTTGAACATAAAAGTTTGAAAACGTTGAAGTGGTGAAGTGGGAGCTTCCATACTGCCACCTGTATAACTATCACCACTAAAACTGGTATTTGTTGATGTTAACTTTGTGCTTGCTGATGTGCTTAAATCACTACCCATTGTGTCATCACAATCAGCTAAACGCATTGGTGGGCTGTTATCATTACTGTTCCCTGTTTTATCTTTTGTAATGGTTGGTGTTATTGCTACTGCTGTAGTCGATGTTATCGTTGATTGTTTCAATGATTCATTGCCTGGGGTAGTTGCAGTAACATTTAACAATTCCGAGTTATTTGAATTATGAAACTCTGGATCTTGTGATTGAAACATATGTGATGGTGCATTTATATTATTACTATTGCTGTGTGAAGTAATATCACTTATTTCACTATCTATATTCAAATTACTTAAAATGGAGAATTCATAGTCATCACTATAATAACTACCACTACTTATTGTTCCAGTAATACTATTGAAATTACCACTACCTAAATCACTACTACTAGTATTAGTATTGCCAGATGCTTCAAAAAATGCACTGACATTATCACTTTTATTATTAGTATTATCTATATTTAAAAAAATATTGCTACTACTTGCTACTGGGGTTATTCGATTTACAGAATCACTTATAAATGGAATTATTTGATCGCTTGAAAGACTTTTATTTGTTGTTGGTGCTGCAGCAGTTGTTGTTGTTGTTGTTGTTGTTGCTGCTGTAATTTTTGTAGATGATAATGATGATGGTGATGATGATATAATAATATTTTTGTCAAAAAAATTATCAAAAATTGAATTGGTTTTATTATTTTTCGATGTTATTAATTCTTCGGTTGTTGTTCTTTCGATTGATGTGGTTTTTATAGTCGTTGATGATAAATCACTTCCCATTGCGATATGTTGCGATAATAATGATGATTTTGAGGATTTAATGGATAATGATGATGCTGATGTTTGAATATCAAATATTGATGTTGTTGATATTGATGCTGGAATTGATTTTGATATAGTTGAAATACTTATTGTACTATCACAAGCAGATACTTCTGGTGAACGTACCAATTTTCGTTGTTTTGTTTTTGGACTTCGTAAATTTTTTTTTAATTGTGTTGTCTGAATGATCGTATTCGGATTGGTTTTATCCATTTGTATATTTTTAATTCCTACATTTGGATATTTTGGTTCTTCAATATCAAGACTTCTTGAAGATTTTTTATACAATTCACTTTCTAAATTAATTGATTTACCGTTTTTACTCAATTTTTCAGTATTGCATTCAAGTATTTTGCAATCTTGACGTGATAACTTATTAGTTTTTCCATTTTTATTTAGTCTTCTACTAATAAAATTACCATCCATAATCTAGAATGCTAAATTTTTAATTTTGCTTAACTTTTTTTGATTTTAGTTTTTTTTTTTGATTCAATTATTTTTAAATTTATATTTTGATTTATTTTTTAAATTATTTAATATTTTTGTAACTTAGAAAAATTAGGTTTTTGTTAAATATTTCTATTTTTAAGGCCTGTGTGTTTATTAACTCTTTGTATCAGAGTTAGGTGTAATTTTTGGTCAATTTTTTTTTATTTTAAATTTTAATTTATGTATTAAGTATAAAGTAATCGTGGAAATTCTCTATGTTTATTATTGCATTTATTATCATTATTAAATTATTAAATTTAATTAATCATCTACTTTTATTAAACTTTTTAAATTTTTATAATTATTTTTGGATTATTTTCTCTCTGAAATTAAAAAAAAATTTATAAATAAATTTACTTTATAATAAAAGTGATATTAGATTATAAAATTATCAAGACTTAAAAATTAAACAGCTATAGGAATCTAGATAACATACAATAGAGGCATGAAAATTTAAAATTTTCTGATAAGATGGGGTTACAGAATTAGTGCAAGATTAAAGCACAAAGTTAAATTATTAAGGGAATTATTAAAGTAGGTTTAGTTTCCAGATAAAATTGGTATATAGCGTTTTTAAACTATTGAATTTAACAAAATTTTTAAGCAGTAAAACAAGTAAGGGGTCCGAAACAGATTTTTATAATTAATTTTTCAAAAAAATTTCAAACATAATGAATTTTAATGAATAGCCACATAGTGCAACGAGCGAATAAAATTATATAACCGTTGGTTCAATCGCTCGTTGTTTACATGACTGTTGTGGCCTTACAATATTTTTTAAGAATTTTTAAATGTTAAAATTTTCACAATCATTGGAAGCCATGTTCATCTTATACCTTCTTCTTAAAGAGCTTGAGATATTATTAATAAATTTCAATTATCCTTTCTGAATCATTTGATCGAATTAATTAAAAATTCTTTGCCAAAGAATGACCTAGTGACTCAATTTGGTACAATTAATTAAACAATTTAAATTCCTTTCTAAGAAAAAATCTCCAATATGAAATTAAAAAGTGTTTTATCTGACTGAAAGTTAATTATAAAAAATTATAAAAATTTTATAAAATCAACACTTAAAAATAACATGTGTATTGCATTAATATATGACCAAAATGATGTTATATTGTTTGTTATCAATTAAAACTTTAAAATACCATGTACAAAAAAACCATTAAACTTTACAATTTTAAAAGTTAAAAAGTTAATAACAAACTTTAAATATAACATAATTTAAAAAAAAAAAAAAAGTCATTGGTTATTTAAGGCAGATATAGAAAAACTGCGTTACATTGTATCTTTACGGATAAAAGTTTTGTATCTTGATTTAAAAAAAGATTTAATTAAATGATTTTTTAATGAAATTTTATGCACTTGTATTGAAGTAAACTTTTTTTATTTAATTTTTTTTTAATTATAAAAAAAAATTCAATTCTGTACTATATTTGTACTATAAAGTTGATACAAGTTGATAAAATAAAATTGTCTTTCCCATGGGTAAGCAGTTTACCCCTGAAAACTTATTAAAAAAAATATATAGTATGTTAGAATAGATGTTTTCAGATTTAGTTTTTATTTTAAATAGGTTCTGGTTCAATATTTTGTGTTTCATAAATGTTTTGTAAGTTGTAATAAAAATAAAATTTATCTTTGAATACAGTTTTAGATTAATTTAATAATTTCCTGATTAGAGGGATAACAACTTATAATTAAAATAAACATAAAACTTTTTAAATAAAATAAGTTACGGACGATAACATTCCCTTACCGACCGCAGTTATTTAAGTTTTCTTAAAATTAACCTATAATTGATTAATGTTTAATTTAATATTTCATTAAAATCTCATTAAAATTTAATTATTCGTCTATTTAATAAAAAACTTGTATAATTTTATTAATAAAGACTAAATAAAAATTGTTTCAATTTCATTGTTAAACACTGAGTATTCTAATCATTCCCATGATAATTTTATTCTAACCAATTTCAAACTTTTTTATAACATTCAAGGACAATATAAAAATATATGTATATTTATTTTAATATATGTGTATATATAATTGTATTTTTTTTATTAATTAAGATAAAATTCTTAATATAAATAAAGTTTTGTGTTTTGTTTTGTACTCAATTATTTTCTTATATAACAAATTGAAATTTATATACAAATAATTTATTTGTTGTTTAATTTGCATACTTTTCGGCGCGCAATCATAATTCTATTTTCAATTATTTTGCGTATCCATCGCTTTTCAAAATAAATTAGAATTCAATTATTAAAAATTGTTTCTACTTCTTTTCATCTTTCAATTTGATCAATTTATCTATTTCTTTTAATAAATTTATTTCTAATTTAAGTCTCAATTTTTTTTTTTTTTTTTTTTTTACCAACCATTATTTCAAAAAGCAAATCAAAAGAAAGAGAAAGAAAATCAGATAAAAATATTCAAATTTCCTAATGAAAGGACATAATTTAGACAATTAAAATTTTATAATAATAAATATTCAGGTACTTTTCATATAATGAGCAAATAATTGTATCTGATTAAATGAAATAAAAAGAAAAACAACAAGAACAAGAACATAAAAATAAATATAAAACAATAATAAAAAAAAAAAAAGAATAACAAGAAAAAATATGAATAAATGTTTGAGTAGAGGAAAAATCATTTTTCTAGAGTGCGACACTCAACTGGTTTAACACAAAAGGAAATAATTTCCTTTTTTGTACAATATTTTGTTTTTCATTTTTTTTTTTTTTTTGATTTTTTTTTTATGTTTACTTTTATTTTATTTTCTTTTTCGCGCTATAAAATATTTAATATTTTGTTCACGCGGTGTAATAAATGTTAAATATAAAAACGTACATTTAAAACTAAAATTATTCATATATATGAATATCTGAAGTATAAATATGTTATATATATATATATATATAACAGTGGCGTATATTAGTTATAATTATTATAGTGGAATATGTTTGTTTAGTTTTGTATAAGGAAATGTTTAATATTTAATTTAAAATTTATAAAGTGGTTTATATTTAATTAGAGAAAATCTTTATAGATATGTTTATATAATTTCATTGTTTTATAAATTCCTAAATATATATATATATATATATAAATATTTTTGTAATTAAGATTTTATTATATAGTGTGAGATTAGGCTCATTCTGGTTCAGACTCACTCAGTTTATTTAAAAACTTGTTTTCAGACTCGGATTAAAAAAAAAAAAGCCTAAAAGAAAATCTAACTTTATTTAAAGTTTCAAATATAAGGTTTTTGAAAATAATTTAAACTGAGTGAGAGGTCCGTGTTCGAATCTTAACAAAAGTGAAAAACTTCTATCTGGGTTTCTCTAATTTCTAAGTAATGACTAAAACCAATAAAAATTTTACAGATACAGAATACCTTGTAATTCAATTACAAAATTATAAGAATTTATACAACAAATGGTATAATATATTGAAAATTGAAATATAGGCTATTGAAAGCCTAGTATTATCTCGTGTATTAATTTTATATGAAATTCATTAAAATCAATTCTAATAATAAGAAGTTAATATGTCAGTTCTATTCGAACATACCTATGATACAAACAGGGTTATTAGTTTAAAAATGCAGAATTTAGTCTATTTAAATAAAAACGTACTTTAAAAAATTTATTTTATTTTTATAAAGATTCGAAAAAAAAGTCATAAGAACTTATACTAAGCGTATCTTGTTTAAAATATAATCTAATATTCTAAGTTGAAGAAAATTATTTTGATAGTATTTTTACATATACATATATATATAAACTTAATGGATAAAAAATGAATTAAATAAAATCCAAATATTATTTCAAAAATTGATATAGAATTATAGTAATAGTTTATATTTGATCCTAAAACAATTTAATTTAAAATGTAATTAAGACTAAGGCGGTGTATACACAGACAGCGAATGAGCCTTGAACAAAAATTCAAACATATATTGGTTTTTATTTCAGTGGCCATATAGAACGACCAACAAGCAAGGGTATAATTATATCAAAATTTGTTCCTAAATAATTGCACACCGGTAGTCTGTGCGTCCGACGTCCAAAAAAAAATTTTTATTGTAAGCCACAATTGTTATACAAGTTTTCATAACCT
This sequence comes from Dolichopus griseipennis, assembly GCA_963082915.1. Taxonomy (NCBI): domain Eukaryota; kingdom Metazoa; phylum Arthropoda; class Insecta; order Diptera; family Dolichopodidae; genus Dolichopus; species Dolichopus griseipennis. The sequence continues at coordinate 2,274,729 of OY720443.1, read as the reverse complement.
TCTCAAGTCACCAAAGCTCTAATATTTTATTGAAACATCACAAATTTTTATTAAAAACGCATTCAAATTAATTCAACCTCTCAAACGGTTATTATAATAGATCCATTTTATAACTTTATTCAATAATCATAATTTGATGGAACATTAAAGTGATAAAGTAATAAATGAAGGTAACTTTCACTTCATATACTCGTATTACAAAATAGCAAATTAGATTTTAGAAGCAGTATATTAAGAAGTCGCTACTGCTTTAAATGAAAAAAAAAAATAATACTTGAGTAATGTTGAAAAATATCCAATCAACAATATTGATTTTATGTTATAATATCAGTATATATTTATATTGTTACTTTTTTTTTTCTATTTAATTTTTTTTTAACTTAAACAATACCTATTTATTTTACTTTTGTTTTCTTTATAATGTTTTTTTTTCTCATATAACTTAAGTTAATATAAATGTATGAGTAAATTTTTTTTTTTATAAAGTACTTGTGTACAATGTAATTACATTTGTAATTTTTGATTATGAGTTTTATTTTCTAACACAAGATATATTGTATACATTATGTTAAAGTATGAGTAAAATGTTAGAAAAAGATAGCGATAAAATGAAAATGTACGTAATAGAAAAAAATTTTTTTTTAGAAAAAAGTAAATAAATATAAAATATTATATTATAAAAGTTCTAGGTAATTCATTTCAATGAATGGCATAAGCGAGGACAACGATTAACTTTTATTTTTTTTTTTTTTTTGATGATATTATATTGTCAACTATAGGATCAAAAAATTATATTTAGTATCACAATTCATGATTAATGTTACCCTATCCTACGCTTATGCAATAACAATTACATAATATATGTATAGACATATATGTGCATATATATATGTTTGTAATTGAAGGTTTCATATAAAAGATTTAAAATTAAATAAAAATTTTTTAATAATATGATATTAACTTTTAAAATTACTTATTTTTTAGTATTTTTATAACATTTTTTTTTTTTTTTGAAACGCCTATACATATGCAAACAAATAATAATTGTGTTTACATAGACTTTGTTGTTGTTTTTTTTGTTTGAAAGTTACATTTTGTCAAATCAAATTAAATTTTTTATTTTGTTTATTAAAAATAATAAAGTATTACATAAGTATGATTATATTAATTTAGCTTGTTTTGAAAATAAAAATCATTTTTATTGGGTGATTATTTTAATGTTTTTTTTTTTATATAATTGATTCTTGAATATCATTTAGGTCAAGTTCTTACTTAGTTGTATAAAATTGAATTTGATTAATAAGATTAAATATAATAAAAAATGATTCAATCAATATATTATATTACATGCAGGGAGTATATAGATTATATACTATGTAGAGAATATATAGATTAAGTAATCAGAGCACATGTTTTATTGTTGGTATTGTTGTTATGAGTAGAGATCGGAGTTTAATACAAATTTTATAATATAAATAAATGCATATCCACTAGGTATATTTTCTAACAATTTCTAAAATTTACTGCTTAAACTTCCCACCAGAAGGCTCTTAAAAAATTACACAACCCTACTGTAGCAGTTTTAATTATTTTGTGACTTTTTTCTTATTTTAACTCTTTGACATTTAAAAACTTAATTGATTTTTGAATATATTGTTAGCTCCTTAATTCAAAATTCAGTGTTAGTTTTAAATAAGTGACTCAATTAAAATTAATATTCTCAAAAAAAGAGGTAGGCATGTTATTTTGTAAAATTTATTCATGTGAAATCAACTGTTCATTTAAATTTATGTGCATATTTTGCTCTATTTAAATGCACTTAAATCTGGACGCTGTAAGACGTTATAAGGCATATCATATTCTATTGTATCATATAGGCCTTTATATCAATTGTGTATCACATTACGAATACATTTATCATTATACATAAGATATTTTGTTTATTTTGTTTATATCACAGTTATCAGCTGGGTGGCTCAGTGGTTAGAGTGCTGACTTTTCTTTTGAAAAGCCCGGTTTCAAATCCCTGTGATAGTGAAAAAAAAATTTATCTAGTTTTCGACTCGATTCCATTCGCCATTGGGTTCAAATTAATGACATGATCAATATAATACAAAATATAAACAAATAATTTAATTGAATAATATAATTCACAGATATAGAATACCATATAATTCAAATATAAAATATTACAATATAAACAAAATAGAATTGTATCTATCGAAAAATGTAGTATATTTTCTACATGTTTTAAGGCGTAGTACTATCTCATGTAAATTGTATTCCGAATTTATTTGATCAGTTCTAATAAGAATATAATATTTCCCCTGTTCCGACATACACATATATATTGAACAGTTAGCGCGTAGAGGTGCAAGGTAAAAAAAAGAAAAAAAAGATTTATTCTTATATATTTACTTACGAACTGTCCCTTATTTTGAACAGCCTTTCCTTTTCAAGTATGGCACGTATATATTTTATATTATGATATAAAATATTATTGACATAAATTAATATTAGATATCATCCGACCAGGGTTTGAAACCGTACGCCATCGATCGGATATTTATTATAATTTTCATTAAAAATTTGATCATTAAAGGGATTTTGTTAAAAATTTCCTCCCAAAGATAAGTCCTGTGTAGAAATTAAACTTACACTTTCTCGGATAATAAGCAATTTGTTTACTAACTACACTATGGAGGACCCTAATGAGGGCAAAAGAAACTGTCACAAAAGAAACTGTTTCCATATTACCCAATTTTATTCCTTTGAAAACTTAATTTTCGAGAAAGAAATCGAAGTGCTTCCTCCTCACAAAATAAAGAAACACATTTTAATATATAGACCCTAAAATCTAAAACATATTTATTTTCAATAACAAAAACAAAAATGAGGTTTTTTTTTTTTAAAAAATTGAAATTACTTAAAAATAAGAACAAGAAAATGAAATCAAGATATTTTCCTTTTATTAAAACCTCATTTTTATTATTAAAGAATAATAAATTTTCGCGTTATAAAAAAATTAATACATTAAATGTATTAAAACATGTAAATATATATATTGTATATATGTACAAACATATTTATTAAAAGATAAATCTATAGATACAAAGTAAGTATATAAAGGATTTATAATAATATAAGTTCAAAATGAGGGTATATCTTTGTTATAGAATCTTATAATAAGAAATGAAAAATAAAAAATGTAAAAGAAACCTTCGTTTATTCCTCCCTAATATACGTATATGTATGCAAAAGAGGCTCCCTTTAAACATCTTTTTTTTCTTATTCCTTTTTATTCTTTTTTTTTGCAATACAATAACGACATCTACACAAAAGTAAGCATGGATTTATGTAAACGAACGAAAGAAAAAAAATTAATGGTTTATATTCTGTACAAGTGTATGTAATTTATTTTTTTTATTTTATTTTTTGTTTTTTTTTTTGCACGATTGAATGCATAATTTAATGAATGTTAAATTTATTTCTTTATCTCAAAAATATTGAAAGCTTTAATATATATATGTATCGTATGATTGACGATCGAATCTATAAGTACGGTGACATTCAAACTTTAAAGATTTAATTTAATTTAGTTTAATAATGCAAATCTGTGTCATCAAGGTAATGTATACCTTTTAAAGAGATAATCAAGATCATTTGTATGGAAAATTATTTTGGTAATTTATTTGAATATTTAGCACCCTAATGATATTATGTAATATTCTAATGGATTAGTCATTAAGTATAGTCGACTTATATAGATCAATCAGGGTTTCGGTTTCAAATCCCTGTTACAGAATATCTATCAGAATATATAGATATTTTGTGACAGGATATAGATATTGTGTGATATTGAAAATGTCAGAATATAGTTTATATTGTAATGTAAAATATTTTATACATCAAAATGTATGTATATTAATATTAATCAGCTTGTGGGTCGCGGCTCAATATTTGTTTACAAATATAAATAATAGTAAGTGCGAAAATCGCTTGAGTTTTAAGCGCGTCGCAACCTTAGTAATGTATAAATCTTATATAAAATTATAGATTAACATTTGTTTAATCATAATCTTAAACAATAGTAGCTATTATATAGTGAAATATTATAAGCCATTTTATTCTATATAATAGTAGTCGAATAATCGACGGCCTTGTGAAAATAGTGATTAATGAAACTGAAGATTACGTCTAAATTATTTGGTGAATGCGCTATATATAATATTTTTTCCTCACATAATTATTGTTTTTTGTATTCCTTTTCCACTCCTTTAAGGAGTATAGGGCATTCACCAAGTTTATTTTAAACTAGGCTTCAGTTTCTTTAATCATAATACATATTCACTAAGCCGTTGATTACTCGGCTGTAGTTATTGTATAAGGTTATGAAATATGAATGCACAAATGTTAACTTTGTGCGCCATCTATAATCTTACACAAGAATTATTTATATATTTTTATTAAATCTTATTTTATATTACGATATAATTATACAATTTTACGATATTTTTTTATTAGATATGATCTGACCGGATTTGAAGCCGAGACCTTCCACATGAAAGGCGCCGTCTTTACCACTACGCCATTGGTCAGATAATACATAATTATTATATCACTATAATTATAGTTGACAACATTTTTAACAATTTAGTCAATACTCCACTGTTCATTCAAAACCCCATACCATTGACTATTAAAAGTTTATTTAAAAGGAAATCAAAAAATATGTTTAACAAAATAACTAAACTAAAATAATTGCTCGTTTTCCCCCATTGAAATTTAATATACACTTTGAATATTATCTTATATAATAATTTTTATTTTAATTATTCAATTAACATGTTAAATTATATTTTAACTAATTTGAAAAGTTAAGACAGTTTAAGTGATTTTCATTGTTTATTTAAATAAGGCGTTGTTATATAATAAGATACTTGTAACATGTAATTAAAATATAAGTTACATAATTTATAATTTGATTTTAGTTGTTTTTTTAAGGAAATTTTTTTAATTAAAAATCTTTTAATAAAATATTTTATAAATTGATTGATCATCAGATTTTTTTTTTGAATTTTTAATACTTTAATAGCTTGTTTTCAAAATCAATTACTTTAATTACTTGTTTTTTTATTTAAATAAATTTTTTGAATTTCAGTGTAATAAATAATTGTTAAATTATTTAAGACATAAACAGATATTACAATATTTCATCAATAAACTTCTTTTAGTCTAATTGATTAATCAGTTTTACTTAAAAAAAGAAGAATATAATATTCTGCTCCTTAATATCAAATCCATAACCTCATCATATCATTTAAAATACAAAATCTTTTTAAAGCATGGATACGCGATAAAAACAGCTAAGGGGTTAATTAAAAATAAAAATTAATTGTGAAAAAAAACGAATAAACTCTTTTATAATTAATTTCAAAGATAATGTTTCTGCTCATTTAACCGTTTAAGTTAAATGATTATTGTTATAATTATTTTTAAGTATTTCAGAATTGAAAAATTTAAAATAAGTGTTTTAATAAAATAATATTATATTATCGTACTTTTAATTTATTGTATTGCATAATAAAATGTAAATTTTTTATTTTATCTTTGCTTTTAGCATTCATTTTATCTGAAAACTAATTAATAAAAAATTTGATAAATGATTTTAATTGCTCAGTGAATAATTAATATGTATGTTTAATTTTCGCCTGCAGGTATGCAATTATAATAAATTTTTCTTTTCTATAATAATTTTTAGCTCCAGCATATGTCATACGTCTATTCTTGCAATTTTATATATTTATTGATTTTCTCATTTATTTAAATTTTTAAAATCTTTGTACCTGTATAGGTATAGAAAAATAATTCAAGGGTATATTTAAATTACCTTGACGTTTGTAACACATTCAATTCGGCATGATACATATGGAAGAGTAACCTTGCTCAGGATTGAATTCTGAGTCGATTTAGCTCAAAAACTATGAGAGAGTCATGAAATTAAAAATATATCTGAAACTATTTGAAAGTTCCCTATTTTTTTCATTGAAATCCGGCCAAGGATACGGGTACCCCCTGCATAAATTTAATTTTAAAATATGAGTTATTGTTCAATGTATTTTAAATAATATCATGGAGTTGATACATTCAACTATACACTGTTAGTTGTTTTAAATGTAATTAAATATATGCATTATATATATATATATACATATATGAATTTTTATATATATATTTATTAAAATAAAACCCAGAACAAACCTAAAACCAAACAAGCTTTAGAAATACTGTTTATAGACCACTGATTCAACATAATTTTTTAAAACGAGGATAAAATATTTAAAATGATTACTAGTAAAAAGTCATAATAAAAATAATAAAAACAAAAAAAAATCCGATAAAAATATAAAAAAATGCAAAATATATTTTTTTATGGTAGTAGTGGTGGCGGTGGTGGTGATTGTTAAAAAACAAAAATGAATAATTAAGAATTTATTACATAATTTCGTTATTTTTTATTTTTTTTTTTTTTAAATTCAATAAAATTTCAGAAGTTTTATGCAAGACTTATTATTAAAAAATAAAAAGAACAAAAAACAATATGCATTGTATTGAGTAAAACATAGGGTAAAAAAAAAACAATAATGAGAATACCATAAAATATCAAATTAATTTAATATAATTTCATTTTATATTCATAGAAAACGTGGTGTTATTAATAAAAAAAAACCAAAAAAAATGGCATAAAATTTAAAACAAAATTAAAAAATAAAATAAAATAAATAAAAAATAACCAATTTTTAATGTTGAATCAAAATTAAATTGTTTTTATGTCCTTCGAAAAAAAAAACAAGTAAAGAAACAGTCAGTCGGTGCAACCGACTTAGAAATACCCTACACCTATTTGGTTCAAATTTAAGGACGTATCCATAAGTCATTTTAACACCATAAAAGCTGTTATTAATTTGATCGTAAGACATAGCTAACCAAATTAACTTTATAATACTAAAAACATTTTCTAATTACACTATCTATTAAAAAATATTACAAAATCTTACTAATTTATCTATTTAAAAATATTAAAAAACAAACAAACTTGAAATAAATGAAAATATATTTATTCCAATTCAATTACAAAATGAAAAAATTCTAATTGTTAAATTTTGTGATAAAAAGATAATCACAGCATAATATATTTAATAATCCAAATTTTTAAAAATTGCAATTATTTTAAATGGTTAGTTTATATACCTAATAGAAAAGCTTATAAACGCAAAATATGCAATAAATGTACTTCTAAAATACAATTACAAATTTTTAACTTTTTATATAATTCATTTAAATATTCAAATAAATTTTACATAAATGCAGCAAGTACCTTTGAACATAGCTGAACCACTACAATTTAGTCTAGATTTCGGAGACACATAGGACATAGGAAATATATTCTTTGGCTTTGAAATTAAACTCGACCAGAACCAATTCGCATGGTACTTTCATTACTAGTAACCTAGAGTTTAAATTTCATCAAAATACCGGCATTATTTTTTGAGTTATGGTGTTTTTAAGATATATGTTTTTTAGTCCTTGAACTTGTCAAGGGTTCCAGAACCCGAAACCATGGTACGATTTCGCCGATATGCAGTCCCGTAATACTTTCAATACTAGTTAACCCTTGTATACAATTGGAACGTTCTATCTTAATTTTAAGTTACTAGTTTTATTAATTTCGATGATAAGCTTTTACACATTTGGGGGTCTAAGAGAGGTCCTGAACCATCACTCCAAATGATCCCAAATTAGGGGGGCACGGAAGAAATAGTAAAGAACACCCTGGTCCAAATTTGAAGCTTCTACATTTGTTTCAAGTTACTATTTTTATTAATTTCGAAAATATGCTTTAAGGTCCTCGGATCTGAGTGGCTGGTCCCCGACCCACTAGTCCAATGGGGCTCAAATTTCAAAGACACTTACGCAATAGGAAGGGACACCCTGATACCAAATTTGGAGGTTATATCTTCATTGGTTTCGGAATTACGCTAGTTTGGCCTAAATTCGATCAAAAAGTTCTCAGTTCCGAACCCATTGTCCAATCCTCACCGTACGTAATCACCGCCGTAGTTTCATCACCAATAACCTACAGCACAAATTTCATGAAGATAGACTCATTAGTTGTTGAGTTATCGTGATTTTTAATATATGTTCGTTATCCCTGACACCGACTAAAAGGTCCAGAATCCGAACCCATGGGTGATTTCGCCCTTATACAGCCCGCGCTTTACTTATAGTACTAGTTAAGTTGTACACAATTTGAACGGTCTATCTTAATTTTAAGTAAATATTTATAGTAATTTCGATTATAAGCTTTTAAAACTTGGGAGGTCTGAGAGGGGTACTGAACCACCTCTCCAATTGATCCCAAATTAAGGGAACACGCAAGAGATAGTAAAGAACACCCTTGTGGCAAATTGGAAGCTTCTACATTTTTTCAAGTTGTTATCTTTATTAATTTTAAAGATATGCTTTAAGGTCTTCGGAAATGTGTGGCTGGTCCCCGACCCACTACTCCAATGAGGCCCAAATTCCCAAGACACTTCGGAAATGGGAAGGGGCACCCTGATACCAAATTTGGAGGTTCCATCTTCATTGGTTTCGTAATTATGCTCGTTTGGCCTAAATTCGATCAAAAAGTTCTAGGTTCCGAACCCATGGTCCAATCCCGACCTTACGCAATCCCCGAAGTAGTTTCATTACTAGTAACCTACAGCACAAATTTGATGAAGATAGCGTCATTAGTTGTTTAGTTATCGTGATTTTTTATATATGTTTGTTAGCCCTTCGATCGATTAAAAGGTCCAAAATCCGAACCCATGGGCCGATTTCGCCCATATGCAATCCCCGCCGTACTTTCAGTCTTAGTAATCTACAGTTAAAATTTCATCAAGATAGCTCCATTATTTTTTGAGTTATCGTGCCTACGGACGGACGGACGGACGGACGGACGGACGGACTGACGGACGGACGGACGGACATGGCTATATCAACTAAGGCGGTCACGCTGATCACAAATATATATACTTTTCCATATCTAGCTCGCTTCCTTTAGGTGGTTACAAACACCATACCAAAGTTAATATACCCCTTTACCTATTCTATAGGTGTAGGGTATAAAAAAGATGCCTGTCATATGATAAAATATAAATTAAAATTGATCACATATCAGACAAATTGAAAATGTAATGTAAAATTAACTGGAAACGAATATTTAAATAAATGAATATTGTATAATTAAAAACCTTGTAATATTATGTTGTGTTTTATCTTTAAAATTGGTTTTTTTTGTATTTAATCTTTCGATTAAAAATTATTTTAAAAATCCTAAAAATATGCAATTGTAAGTTTCACCATTAAATAACCAGAGATATGGGTTTTTTAACCTCCAAAATGGATTTATTATCTTGTACATTCTATCAAAATATGGAGTACATTCAAAAGACTTTGATAATTGGCATTATAGCCTTTGACTATTTTATCTTTTTAAATAAAGAAGGCTATTTTGAATATCATAATCATGTCCTTCTATTATATCACGAACTACATTACAATTCATAGAATATAATCTGAGAAATATAAACTGATATACGATATGTCAATACTCGACTTGGATAAGTTATAGAAACTAAATCATTGGTGGTTGGAAAATTCTTACGATTACTTGAAGTAAACTAATTTTTTTTGAACTCAATTTAATTAGGTTATGTAGTTTAAGTCGGGATAAGGTAGTCTAAGTTGTTCTTTATAAAAAAGAGATGGATTTTCATATTCCTTAGCTATTCTAATTTTTATAAAATTTTTAAAATTAACTTAAGCAAAAGTTTGGTTCATATTAATATAAAAACTGAATAACTAGTTGAAATTTTAATTGAATAAAATAAATGTTAATTGAATTTTAAAACTTTATAAATACAATATCTCAATTTATAAGGGTAAGTTATTTTTTAAAATTTAAAATAAGTAGATAATAATTGAGATAATTTTACAATTTAAATATTTTATGATGTGATTAAACATATTGGAATTTATTTTTTTTAAAATTTATTTTAAAAATTTAATAAAACAAAACTTTTATTTTAATAACTTATTGTAATTCTGAAAACTTTTTTAATTATTATAATTACAGTACTTAAAACAAAAAACATCAATTTTTTATACATAAAATAACTTTTTTTATAACATAACATGTATATTCATTTAAATATTTTAAGATTCATCCATGTTATTAACCTCTAAAATTTTAATATATCAAGCAATATAATAATTATAATATCATTAAAAATAATAAAATAAAAAAAAAACAATTCTTATAGTTATCACTAACAACTACGTTTCATGTAAAATATATACCTAATTTATTTTATTTTACATCATAATATATATATTATATATGTAATTTGTTTTAAAAATAATTAATACTTAAAAAAAGATCAAATAACAATTTGCTAGCAATGATTACACATATATAACAATTTTTAGCATATTATATATTAAATTTCCTAGAAATAATTAAGTAATGTGAAACTGAAATTAAAAACTTTGTATAATAAAAAAAATAAGAACAATAACAACAACAACATTGTAAAAAGGTGTATATTAGATCAAATTAAGTAACAATTTCTGTCATCAATACAAATAAGTAACATCCCATCATTATATTATTTTAAACACTCTATACCCTTCTATACAAGTAAATATATATATATATATATATATATATATTGTTTGTCTTACTTAACATTATTATTGAAGACAATTACAAATTTTATTACTTAAAATGTCCTTTATTTTTATTTTTTTTTTACAGTTCAATTTCTCTAATATTTACTATAAAAAGTATAAAAAACAAAAAAAAAGGACGAAAAAAGGACATAAGGATATATTGTTACATAAAATTAACAGCAATAAATGTCTTGGTGTTATGTCCTAGGTTTGTATATATATATATAGATTTTTAAAGAGGGTTAGTTATTTTTATGTTTCAGATTTTTGCTTTTTTTTTTTTTAAATTCCGCGTATACCTTTGTTGAACCATAAATAATGATAAATACCTCAATTTTTACATATTAATTTATGTTGACATATATATGTATATTTAATGTATGTATATATATATATTTATAATAGATATTTATGTAAGCAATGTTGTATATTAGAATTATTTATGTTTTACAAAGTAAATATCCTTAATTTACAATTTCGTTCAATTTTTGTATTTTGATTTTTTTTATTTTTTTTTTTACCGTTATTTGTTATTGTTTTTGTATTTTAAGTAATTTATACAAACCCACCTATGGGAGGTCAAGGTTTTTTGATTCGTATAGCGTTACATTACTTTAAAAAAAATATCAAAACTGGAAAAAAAAATGACGATGAAAAACTAAAAAAAAAAAAATGTCCATAAAAAAAAAAACAAACCACCGCACCCAATAAATCGCTGAGTGAAAAAAAAAAACAAAAAACGTAAAACGATTGAAGGCATGACGATAAACATGCGGTCGGTCCTTCGCTTAAGCAAGAAGAAAAAAAATTTTTATTTTCTAATTTTTTCTTTAGTGTTTTCTTTACTTTTTTTTTTTTCTGTTTTTTTTTTGTAGTTATCCCTATTTTTTTTTTTTTTTTTTTTTTTTTTTGCGTTTTTGTTTTGTGCGTGTCTGATTCTAATTTGTATTAGAGAGGAGATCACATCACATAAGAAGAAAAGGAATAAAAAAAAAAAAATAAAAACAAAAATAATAAAAATAAAAACGGAAAACCACCGACAACCACTGAAACGGGTAGGGATTATGTGACACAAAGAAGAAAACAAAACTTTGACAAAGAAAAACAGTTTTTCTATTTTTTTCTAGGTTTTATTTTTCATTTTCTTACGTTTTTCTTTTGGTTTTTGTTGTTCCTTTCTTCAAGTTTACCTTCAGAAAAAGTAAATAACGATGGAAAAAGGGGGAGATGGGGGGAGGTAACAAAAAAGGAAGGATAAAAAAAATAGAAAATTGAGTCAAGAAACAAAAACAAAAGAACTATATAATACCTTCGTATTAATAAAAATTTAGATGTTTAATTTGATTAGAGTTGCCGTTTGTAATAAAATGGTGAGTTGCCTTGGGTCAACTATTCTTAAGGTTTTGATATAGAAATCTGAGAAATCTTAGCGTTAACCATTTATCAATAATCGAATAACGTTTTGTAGCAAAGACACAAACTTTTTAAATAAATGATTATCTGATTATTGAATTAGTGGAAAATGGTTATTGGAATAAAGTTTAGTACCTTTCGCTGACCAAAGACTGCTTGTACTAATTAAACTTTTACTAATTGGCATGTTGTTTAATATGGTTTTGGTGCAAATTTTATCAAATTGTTAAGTGATAAGTTGTTGAGCCCCAGTCCAGTCATAAACAATAAAAAACAGCAATAATTAAAATAGCATGTAATTAGAATATTTCGTAATATAATATTGAAATATAGGTTTAGATGACACACAAAGTAACTATTTGCATACACTAGTTATTAACTATATATATAGTATAAATTTCTACAACAAACGGCAAATCTTAATAAAAATTATAAATTTTGGAATTTAGAGGAACTGTATCTTAGTTTAATTTAACTTTGTGAATCCGTTATATTCCTTGTAAGAGTGAACAATTATAAAATTAATTCTTACCATTTAGTTGACATAAACGAACATAATAGTTATAGCTAAATCATAACTTTTTTAGCTGTTTAAAGTAATGGTAAGTAAGAAATTCTGTAAGTATTTTTAAAATTCTATTTTTAAATTAAATTTACAACATAAGATTTAAAAAAAATCTACAAAAAAAAAAATAATTTCCATATTTACTTTGATATTTATTTAGAGCTATATAAATTTTTAATTTCGATACATTTTAACATTTCTTCTTAAATAATATTGAAATGCGCAAATGTTAACATTCCTTGAAGAAATTGAATCAAACATTAAAAAGTCATTTGGAATTAAAATAAAATCTTTTCTTTATTCTATTTATTGAATTACATATATGGTTGCATAGATATAAATAATTTTCATATGAGATTTTCTTAAATTTCTAATACTTAAGTATAATAAAATTAATCCAAAACTTAAATCGGGTGTAGTCTAGGCAATTTAACACTACAAGACTACTGATACGTCCAGTTGTGTTGGAGGACGAAATGCTTCTAAATATAAGCTAGAAAAGCTTTGCAAAAATATATTTAGTTAAATGCAAACGTTCAATTTGTGCCCATCATAATATGTTTGAATCAGTAAATTTGTATTTTTAATAAATCCCCGCGTGTTTTTTTAACGTTTTTACTAAAAAGCTGAAAAAGCAGTTCTGGTGTATAGTAATTTCATTGTTTAATAATATTTTACCGTTATAATCATTATATAAGCATTATATAAAGAATAGAACGATAATAATGATATTTATGCTATAGTCAGCCTGCAAGTATGCAATTTCATTGTACCATTTAATTTTAATGGAAAACTACTGAAAAAGATCAATCTGATACCTATTAAAATAGTTTTAATATACAAATTTAGAAAAGATGTAAAGATGTAAGATAAATTAAAAATACAATGGCCCTGGCAGCCGAAAGCTTTACTAATATTGCGTAATTTAGTGTAATACGTTATATTGAAATAAATAAATAAATACTGAAAAAGTAATTGTTATTTCAATTCCTCTTTACGATCATATAGTAATAAATGATCAAATATAATAATATTATAATATAATTAAATAAATATAAAAATTAATATTGGTAAAATCTAGTAAAAGTCTAAAACACCTATAATAGTCTAAATAAATTGGCAAATAACTAACATGAAGATTAACAATTGATACGTTAAAACATTACACGGAATTAACGAATGCATACTAACTATACCAATTTTTTTTAAAAGTTCAAAATTATTTTGACATTACATCAAACACAATTCAAATAAATATATTCTGATGATATGTAAAATTTTTCAACTTTGCTCAGTATTCGAAATATTTTTTTATATATATCACGTAAAATTCAAAACTATTTTCTCCAATCGTTGCTTCACTTTACTTTAGTGAATAAATAAAATATTTTCTGAATAGAAATAATTGTTTATATAAGAAAAAAATTTGATTTAAATTTTATTTATATTAAAAATTCAACTTAATATCACTGTTTTGAATCCAAGTAATGAAATATTCAGTATAGTTATATATATATATTCATTTACTTTTTATAGTCAACTGTTGAAATATTTTATTATTCAAAAAAAAATATTGTGCACACACATTGGAAAGGTGAATAATTAAAAAAAAACTTTTGTAATAAAAAATTATGTTTAATTACCCTAATAATGGTTCTTTTATGTTTCTTATTTTAGATTATATATATTTTTAAATATATAGAACAGTTTTTTATTTAAAATGGAAACTTGGGAATCCTTTTTATGTGGGAAATTGAATATTTATGTAGAATGAAGTGCATATATAGAAGTGCTTCGTAATCAACTGTCCGTTCTGTTGTACTCCGCATAACAGTTTTGTAAAATGTATTTAAAAATTTAACAAATATTAACTAAATATTTCCATTTATATTTAAATACAAAATTTAAAGAATAAATTTAATTAAAAAAAAAAATTAAAAAACTCAGACAAAATTTTTAGAATCAATGCCAATTTTTTTGAAGTGAATTAAATCCTTTTCAAAGTCGTTCACAAGTTTTTTTGACGTGGATTACACCGTTTTAAATGTATTGCAACTTTTTCTAAGAGAACCATTAGGTATTTCAAAGTAATGCACAACTTTTGCCAATCCAATCAGAACTTATTAAAAATTTTAGAAAACCGTTCCTAGTAGAATTGAAATTTACTGTGATAAGATTTTGATTCGTTTAGAACATCAAATAGTAGACATGTCTAATGTAGTAAGGCCTAGTACTTTTGTAAGAATTGTATTTGAATTTAATTGATATCAATTCTAATAATAAGAATTGCTATTAATATTAATCAATCAATAAATTTGGTATAAATAGATTCTTTAGAATCGCTTAATATCTACAATGACGCTCTCGTTTCGCTCTCATTACAACAAAGGAGTATCGACGATGAAATGTACATGACAGCGTTTTTTGAGATTGTTTATTATTTACAAATTTCATGAATTAAAAAATATTTAATAGTTTAAAGTTTATTATATTTATTATAGTATAGCTATTTTGAATAATGGTTTGATATTATTTAATCCAAGGTGGGAAAAAAATTAATAATTTTATTAATTTATTAATTTAAATAAAAAAATTTTTTTCAAAGTTAAATTATTTGACATTTGAATACGTGGAGAAAGCAAAAAAGTCAAAAGTTAAACAACTTTTTTAATGGCTGCGTCTATTGTAGACACTTTCATACAATTCAATACATTTAACTAAGTTTTAGAGATAGCTACGTGAAGAGAGGGAAACGAGAGCGTTCATTGTAGATAGCATATAACAGTAAAACAAGTACCAGAATAAAAAAATTTCATCAATTAATACATCTTTCCATTAAAGTATTTTTATAAAAAAAAATTCCAACTCATTCAAATCCATTCATAATGTCATAAAAATAACGGTACACATGTGATCGATAGCTTCGTGGTTAAAGTAGCTGATTTTCAATCAAAAAGTTTCAAGTTCAAACCCTGATCGGATCATTTCTAATAAAAAAATATAGTGTATATTAAAGTAATTTAATGATAAGTCCAAATGTCAAATCGACAAAGGATTAATATTATCAGGCAATATTTACTATTGTCTGGTACTACAAATAAATAAATAAATAACTGTAAAAATTACAATACTATAAAAGCATTTTAAATCTATTAAAAAATTAACTTCAGTTGTCAAAAAAAAAAATGTACATCTGGTAACTCGGTATTAAAATGTCGTATATACGTACGTTGAATAAAAAACAATTATTTTGGGTGTTGAAATGTAGGGTTGGGAAAGCAGCAATTTTTAGGTTTAATTTTTTTTTATTTTGTTTTGTTTTTACTTTGTTTTTTATTTTTATTTTTTTTTTTCATAGGTTATTTTCTTTCGTTAGAATTTCTTTTTTCGGATTGTTGGCTATCGTTTCTTCGTTTTTGTTTTTGCCTTTCTTACCGTTGCTTTTTCGTATTATTGACTTTTGTTGTTGTTGTTATTACTAGATTTTTCTTGAGGTTTTTTTTTTTTGGCATTTTGAACTCTCCTTTCGGTCAAAGATTTTATTTTTATTATTGTTGTTGCTGTTGTTGTTGTTTTTGTTTTAATTTTATTTTATTTTTAGTAGTAACTATTTCTTTATTTTTTTATTGTTGAAAGAACATCTAATATGCTAAATTAAAATAGCTGCTATCCTTCGAAATGACTTCATTTTACTTTCTTTTAAATAAAATAAAATAAAATAAAAAAGAAAAGTTTTTTTTTTGTTGTAGAAATAGAAAAGGAAAATATAAGAATTAAATAGTTACTAATAGTTAGTTACAAAATAAAAAAATAACAACAACAACAACAACAAAATTGGAACGACTATCAGAGGAGAGTTTTAGTTTAAAAGACTCATTTATAGGTCTCATATGTATTTTGCCCTAACATTTTCTTTACTATAATATTATTAAATGTGTATATATATATATGTGTATGTATATTTGTTTGCATAGGTAATCAATAATGATTTGGCAAAAAAAAAAAAAAATGTTTTAAAAAAAAAACAGTTTATATGTAGAATAATACATTTATGTATAGTTGTATGTTTAAGTATATTATCACACAGGATATATAAATGCATACATAAATTGAATTTAATAAAAAAGAAATATCAAATAAAAATAATAAAAAAAAAAAAGAATTGTTACGTGATACATGTATAAATATATATGTGATATGTTTATAAACCCAAATACATATATATTCAAATAATTTTTTGTTTTTACACATAGATTGAAATTTTGTTCTAGTTGTTGTTGTTTTTAGTTTAGTTTTTGGTATAAAATTTATATAAAATTGATTTTAGAAGAAAAGTTTTGCATGAATTTAAATTCGAATTAGGTTAAAAGTTTTAAATTGAAAAATAAAAAATGAAAAAAATTTTTTTTCTTGATTTTTTCTTTTTCGTTTTTCCTTTTCCACAATTTTCCATTTTGTTGTTTTTTTTTTTTTTTTATTCTTAGTTAATTTAAGTTTTAGTGGTATATAAGGTATAACGTTTGTTCCTTCGCTTTTGCACTTCCTTGCTCTTTTTTGTATTTTTTATTTCATTCATTTTCTATATATATATATATATATGTATATATATACATATATAAGGAGTGTTGAAGATTTAATTTATATTTTTGTGTGCTTTGTTTGGAATTTTTCTTCATTTTCATTTTAAAGATTAAAAAACAAAATTTTAAAGATAATGCAAAAGAAAAACTGAAAAAAATGAAAATAAGTGCAATGAAAAATTATTTTATTTTTAGTTTTGAAGAAATTTCAAAGAACAGTTTTTTTTTTTATTTATGTTTTATATTTAATTATTGTGAATGTTAAGGTACCTTGACTATTGCCAAGTGCCAAGTCACCATTTCACAATATAAGTATATTCTATAGAAGTAGATATACTATTATTTGTATTACACTATTTTTGGTTCTTATTTGACTCATACCTACTATTTGGCTCTTATTTGACTCATACTATTTGGCCTTTGTTTGGCTTAATTTGACTTTTAAAGTATATGTCAACTGTTAAATTTTTTAATTTTATAATTTAATTATAATAAATAATATATTTAAAATAATTGATAAATAAGTAATTAATTTATAATTTTTAATTATTATAAATGTTATAATGTACCCGCACCAATCACAATATATCACAGTATAATTATATGCTTGGAATTAAATACGCTCCTATTTGGCTCTTATTTGACTCATTTTGACTATATTGACATATGACAACCTTTATAAGTTTAAATTAAAACATTAACCAAAGACATAAACCATATACATCTGTCAAATGACATTTCCGTTTATAATCGATTTTTAAATAAATTCAACATAAGTTCAAGTTTATGCAACGGTTCTAAAACTTTTAAAAAATAATGCATTTATTTTATAAATAATAATATTTACATTTTTGAATTTAAACAAACACCTGACATAACAAACTATTTTTTAATATTATATAAAACCGCAGTTATGATAAAGTTATGAAAAAGAAAATGTACTTAAGAAAGGTGTGAAAAATGCAAGATAAAATATAAAATATGAATAAAAAATAAAAAGAAGCAATTAATAATATTTATGAGAAAGTAAAAAGCTTATTTTTACAGTTAAATAATTTTGTTGAAAATTTCATTTTAATTTATAATTTTTTTTTTTTTAAAATTAAAATCTAATTTATGAAAACTTTCTATAGAATTTTTAGAATAAACTTGTTGGTAAGTAGTTGGTTAGAGGTTTTTATTCTCATTAATCTTAAATTAAGAATAACATTTAAAAAAAAAAAAAATTTCCTTAAGCATTTATTCCTTAAGATAGTTTAATATAATATTTTTTAATCCATTAAATAAAGATTATAACTTTTTCCAAAATAAAAAAAAAACGAAATTTTAATAATCATTTTTTTTTTTTCTACTTCTAACAAAAGAAAATCTTTTCAAAGTTTTTTTTTTGTATTTTTCTTTTGAAAATCTTTTTAAGAAGGAGAATTTGGTGTGGGGGAAAATCCATTTTTCTAAGAAAATAACAAGTAAAGCAAAAAAAAAAAAAAAACATTATGTAATATTTTTAAGTTTTTCAACAATATTGCTATTAGTATATGATATAATGTGTATAAATTAATATAATTTTGTTTAATTTAATAAAAAATTCAATTCAAAAAAAAAAGAAAGAATTTTTTTTAAATAACTTTACAAAAAAAAAAAAAAACAAAACCAAAGTTTTCCCGTAAGATTATAATAATTCAATCATTATTTGGATTTAGGTAAGATACTTTTTATTTTGTTTTTTTTTTAAGGAAGTAATCAATATTAATTTTGAAAAAAGTTTTTTGATAAATAAATCCTTAAAATTTAACTAAGAATTTATTTAATTCCCGGAAAATTAAGTATGGATTGTTGTTTTTTTGAAAAGGTATACACCTTGCTTTATAGAAAATTTTAATAATAAAATTGGTGTTAAACTTGAGACTGTTTTATAGTATTATTATAATCTACTTAACTTCAATTATCAAAGATGAGTAATTTAAATATTTTTTTACAATATTTTATTACTTTATTACAATGGACTATGTATATATATATGTTATACAATCTAGCTCTATTTAATATATATATATATTTATTTGGATTATATTTTATTAAATATAGACTTAAGAACAGAATAAAATTAAGTAAATATTTGTTATATTTTATTGATTTATAAGTATTATATTAATTGTTATTAATCGGGTTGAATACAATTAAAACTCATATTAAAATTTATTTTCATTATTAATGTAATGTAATAATAAACGAGACCCAGACACTCTTTCTTTATAGATTTTATTTCTATTCAAAGAGATTGCAAACAATTTAAGAGTAAATATAATTTTATATAGATTATGACTTGCATCTTTTACTATGAGTTATTATCATTATTCAAGCAAAACAAAATCAATATTTTTTTTTGTATTATTAAAACCAAAACTTTGATTTTTAAAATATTATTATTTATAATATTTAGGTCTATTGTATTTAAAATGAGATATAAAAACATTTAAACTGTATTTTAATGTATTTAAATGTATATAATATTTGTATATTTTTATAATACATATATTTGTATATGTGGATTTTTATAGTTATAATACCTATATATATATATATGCGTGTATATGCCGACAATATTTTAAGATTATTCAACGGTACTTAATTTTTTTTTTTGATAAAGCAGTTGATTCAGAAAATTTTTTTTAAAAATAATTTCGTAATATTCGCGATGCCTCTTGAAGCGAGTCACAATATTTTAAAGATATTAAAATTTAAAATTTATTTTTAAAATTCACTTTTTTCAAAAATGGGTTAATGGGAATTAAAAAGGGGGGTTTTTGATCTGCTTATATTATTTGCGTACAGAATAATCGTTGCATTCTGTGCACTTTGATATTAGGCTTAATATTCGAAAAAAAAACCTTTATCCTATAGATATTTTATGAGATATTTTTAATATGGAATTGTATGAGATTAGTTGTAGCTTACAATTGAATATTAAAATTATTAAATGTGATTAAAGTTTAGAAAATAAATTTAAAATTATTTTGGGTTTCGGAGTTGTTTCCCTCAAAAAAAATTGTTAATCTGAGTTTCGAATTGATTCAACTATAATTCGTCATTGTTTAATTTATTTAAAAATATAACTTATAGACTCTTAACTCATAACTCAAATATAAAATCATTGAAATATATAATAAATATAGATTATATAAGACTAGTACATGTTCACATGAGAAAAGATTTATTGCACTTTCATATAGTGAGTATTTGATAGTCATTTAAATCTATTTTACTAATAAGAATAGGTGACCTGAATTAAGGCTTGAACTATAATATCAAAAATAATTAACATACATTGTGGAGTTGCAATCGAAATTAGGGGTAGGCCCTTTTTCCAAAATCTAAAAACAAATAATAATTTTACATACAAACTACATTTATACTACAAACTACAACTATAAACCGGATTACACATATGAATCAGAGTCTTGCATACATTAATTCATTAATACTCTGGAAAAAGGGTCAACTTTGATTTTTTAACCAACTTAAATATGCATTTAGAATATACAACAGAAAATTTAATGTAGAATTTCGCATAGACAAATATATAAATAATAAATACATATTGTTATACATCTAATATTTTACTTATACGCCAGTTTATATTTTTAAATTTTTTTCAGGTTACATATTTAATGAGAAATAATAACTTGGGGCTTTATTTCTCAAGAAGTCGAACATTTAGTTGAAAGAGAAACAAAAACCCTGGCCTTTATTTCTCATAAAAATCGTATTTCATCTCAATTACTATGAGAAATTAGACCTCAGGGCGTTATTTCTCATTAAACGGGAAATAATACCCCGGGGGCTTTATTTCGTGGGGCCTTTATTCAGGTCACCACAAGAATACTATACTTGATCCTTTCATCTGGTTTAAACATCACCTATATTAGAGAACATAGAGACAGTTTATAACCTCTAAATTCAGTAATTAGACTAAAAAACTCTTACTAGTTATTGCATTTTTAAATCAAATTAAGATCAGAAATGAAAAAACGAGTCTAAAACTATAAAAAATAAAATTACTTTTAACATTTTTGTATACATAAAAAGTAAATTTACTTTCAAAAACAATTCCATTTTAGAAAACATGTTACAAGTTTGAGTCATACATCTTCATTTGGCTATAAAATAAAAAAACAGATATTTGCTAATACTAATATTTTATGACTATTTATGACAAAATTTAATATTTCAGATGATAAGTCTAAAGAACGGAAATTGTTCTAAGTATGAATTTATTTAAACTCATTAATAGATTGCGTAACATATAGAATGAATTATGATTACTATTTTACATATGTTTCAAGTTTTTAATGGGTACATAGATGAAGCTCATGACAAATTTTTTGATGATTCATATATAAAAAAATACGAGTGAAAGCAGTTAACTTTGCAAAAAAACGAAGAAAACAATTTCTTAATAACTTTATTACATTGACATGCCCATATATACACATTATTGAAAAATTAATACTATAATAGAATAAGTTTTTGTGATCTTTTGAGTTTTTAGAAAGTTCAGACTTAAAAAATTAAAAATTTAATATAAGAACGAAGAAGAGGGTAGTAGAGTAGACTGTTTCAACTCTGGGATACCCATACATTATATCATCCGGTTAATTACTTTTGGCAAAATTTCAAACATACAGCTTCATTAGGTGTAGAGTAATCCTAATATGAAACAAGAAGTTGTATATGGCAGCTACCCAAAGCCAAATAAATTTTGCGAAAACTTTGGCCATAAAACTAAACTACTTTTGGCAAAATTTCAAACACCCAGCTTTAGTAAGTATAGAGAAATGCTTACATAAAAAAAGAAGTTGTATGGTAAGTATTTGAACCCGTGGAGTAAAATGGCTGGATTTCAATGCATAAAAACGAATTGAAGTGAAAATTTAAAAATCCTAGCTCCTTTATTTTTTGAGTTATCGTGCGAGTGGATGGACCGAGAGATGGACGGACATACAAAGCTAAATCGATTTACTTATCCGATCAATACCCTTGAGTCTATATCTACCCCCGTCCTTCTCTGCGTTACAAACGTAATAGCAAATTTAGTATACCCTTATGACTTATAGCCATCCGAATATAAAAATATTTTTTAAGCAAACGTAATTTTCGTTTTTAATTATTGGTTTTTAACTCACAGATTTTTTTGTAATTTTTTCTATAAGTAAGTATGCAACAGCTTAGATTAAATTTTAGTTTAGTCTCACATTTGAGTCCTTTATATAGTGAACAAAGGACGACACAACTTCTTTTTAGTTTTGTCAATTGCATAATTTAAAAATTGACAGTATTTGAGTGGTTTATGTAATAGTATGAAGAAAGCTTTCCGTGTATGACATATTTAAAAAAAACTTTACTTTGGATTGAAATTAAGCCTTTCAACTTTCAATTATTACATTTCCTAAATCAATGCCTTAACCATTCGAACATTTGCTTACTTGTACGTAATCTTCTTTCTAAGTGTTAATTTTGTCAAAACGGACACGTGAAGTGACAGCAGAATCTTGTCTTTTATTATAATAAGTACTTACATAGAAAATCTTAAATCAGCCAAAAATACTACTTAATAATTTACAAACTACTTTATCTTAATCTTATAACATCACCTGAAACACTTTGTGCAAGTTTCTATTATAATTTGCTGATAGACAGATCTTAATACTGAAAATCCAAAAATAAAATAAATCACTTTGACTAAATTTAGTTTGATTGTAATGGACACTTTTTTCAAATGTCTCTTCTGAAAATAGTTTTTCGGATTAGGTTAAAGCCTTTGTAAACTACAACCCTATGTATTAAGTGAAATATTTTTATACGATTATTAATGGTTTCATAGAAAAACAAATGAATAATTATGAGTTAGAAAAAAGGCAAAGAAGTTTAAAATTGTTTTAAATTTTTATCAAAAATAAAATATTCATATGACATGTGAAATAGGGTTTTCTATTTCAAAAAAATATATATATATTTTATTTTATTAATCTAAAATTTACATAAATGTATAAAAACTAAAATAAAGAAAAAAAGCCTATTTTTCCATTTATCATAAAACATTTTGACAGATTTGAATAATATTTTAGTATCCAGGGATTGAAGGAAAATCCTATAAGAGATATCCATTGCATGTTTTAATTATTTTTATTTTTTAATGGCGCCATTAACATTAAAAATTTCTAATATTTCGATTAAAACAAAAATTTTCATAAAATAAATTTGAATTTATAATTATTGTATTGTATTAAACTATTGTAAAAAATAAAAAAACCAGGCCAGACTAACCACGATTTAATAGATAAATAGGGGATACTAAAATTATTTTTGAAATTTCATTGAAAAAAAATTTTATTCAAAGGGGATTAGTGAAATAAAACCATAAGATAGAATTATAGCCCAAATATGCAGAAATAATCAACATATTTAAATTACAGAAATATATAAACAACCCAGTAGGTTCGTTAATAAGTCTGCAGTGTTGCAGAGATATT
Source organism: Dolichopus griseipennis (assembly GCA_963082915.1). Classification (NCBI taxonomy): domain Eukaryota; kingdom Metazoa; phylum Arthropoda; class Insecta; order Diptera; family Dolichopodidae; genus Dolichopus; species Dolichopus griseipennis. The sequence continues at coordinate 2,250,865 of OY720443.1, read as the reverse complement.
CCATCTGCAGTTACACACTAAATATGTGCATTGTACTCCAGTTGTTGGCTTAATGTACCTTTTACAGACTTTTAGGAGATCGAGAGATCAGGGTTCCCACCAAAAATATGATTCGGCCAGATCAATTTTAGGTTTAACAGGATACCCGGAATTTACAGGTTTACTGTAAGTCGCAAAGCTAGTTATTCTCCGAAATAAACGTTATGGCATAGGGATAAGGATTTTTATTTTCTGCGAGACTAGGAAGCATTGAGTTTTTGGATTTGAAATCATGTGGTTAATTTTATTTCATTTAAGTATTTCTATTGACTTGTTGATGTTAAGCTCACAAATAGTGAAATTTCTTGATGTTCCTATTTATGTGATTAATGATGAATTATCTAATTCAGGACGCCTTAATTGAGACCCAAAAGATCTCTGAGAGAAATTCACGTTTATTTGAAATTGGTTCGATGAATACCCGTACTAGTCTTAAATATGATCCTTAAGAGTGCTATTTGATATTAAGATGGGAGAATTGAGACAGAAAAGATCTCTGAGAGGCATTCACGGATATTTGAAATTAGTCCGATGAATATATGCACTATAGGCTCTCGATCTCTAATTTACAAATGAGTAAAAACTAAAGCCACACCGGAAGGAATTGGCAATATGGATTTATTTCTAGACCTCTTTTAATTAAGATTTTATTGCTTATGACTTTATTCCACAGGACCTTATTTATTTTTTTTAAAAAAAAAACAGAGAATCCATGTCCATAAATAAGATTTAAGAATATATAAAGTCATTAATGGTGGCAGGCACAATCATTATTTTTTATGTTATATTTTTCCCTATGATCAACTTTTTCTATTGCTTTTGTTACAGAATTCGAAAAAACGACCAACAAATTATATTACATTGATATATATTTATATAATATTATATAAACGGATATACATATATATTTAGCAAGGATTTGTACCCTAGAGAAAAATATGAACCAAAATAAAATTTTAACGTGTGGTATCGAAAAACATTAGAATAATAAATAAGTAAAACTTTTCCAGTATATTAAATTTATATTTTGAAAATATATATATGTATATGAATTTTAAATTATATTTATGTATATAAATATGAAACCACCATAAATTACTTTTTGCAATATGTTATATTTTTTTTTAATTTTTTGTTTTTCTTATAAAAAAGTTTAAACGACCCATAATTTTAAAAAATTAATATTGAATTTTTGTAATAAACTTAAAATTGATTCAAAATCTAAAAGGAAGGGTGGTACTAGGTAGTTTTGCTCCAATTATATTACTACTATACATATATATATATATATTGGACAAACCGTTTTTAATAATTAAATAGGTTCATTACCATAATACGGATGAACATTGAACAATATGGTAATGAACGACATATTTCTTATGGGAAAATGGTTTTTAATTGTTTTAAATTAATTTTTTAGAGGTGAAATACTGATACAATATGCTAATTATTTATAGATTAGTGTTGAGTTTATTAAATTAAATAAATCCTGAGGCAAAGTATACGGATCTCCGTTCAGGTATAAGAAAATAAACTTATCTTTTATATATTTTAAATATTCATTAATAATATCTTAAAGATTAAATAAGATATACGAATATACGATATTATATATTCTTAATCACTAATAAAATTAAATATTAAAAATATATCCTACTTAGGGATGGAGATTTATCTTTAATTCTTGACACATATATGAACTAAAATATTTCCTTCTAACTTTCAGAATGTGATTTTATAATTAAAGAATAAAGTAATTAGAATATGCATAACTTTGGAAATAATTTAATAAACACATAAGAATTTAAATATATAATACTAATGCCAAGGGAAAGTGTTTATTACAGTTTTCTTCAAAATTTAATTAAATATATATATAAATTCAATTAAATTATTATTCAATTTATTATAGTTTAATAGGATTATTAATATGTATATGTAACTAAACTATATATATGAAAAATTGCAAAATATTAATTACGAATTCTATTAAAATAAAAATTGATCCCAAATTAACATTCTAAAAAAAAATGAGGGAGAAGGTAAAGTATTGTTTGCAAATTCTAGGATACCCTAGAATATAAATATCATATCATGCAGTTTACTTTTCGTATAATTTGAAATACAAAACTTATTGTAGAATCTGAGTTATGAAGATGTATGAAAGAACATATAAATTGTATAACATCTACTCGAACCCATTGCACTAGGGGAATTCTATTTTGAGCAGAAGTTGGGTCATTAAACTAAAGTACTTTTGACAAAATTTCACATACTCCGTATCTGATAACAGTTTTTAGATATACTCATATTAAAAAGTGGTGTTGCATGGCATGTTCTCTGCCAACTAATGGATTCCGCTGCAATAAAGTAACCAAATTGTTCACAAAATTTGGCCATAAAACTCAAATACTCAACTACAAAATTTTGGCCTGGCTTTATAAAATATAAGGTAATGATAATATTTAGAAACTATGTTGTATGACAGCTACTTGAAACCGTTGTGCAAACTGGCGGCTTTATTTCAATTGGAAATACGACCCTTGTAAAAAAAAATTAATTTATGAAAATTGCAAGTTCCTAGTTTCTTTAGGTTTTTAGTTATCGTGCAAAAATACGAACGGATACACATAGCTTAATCGATTCACTTTTCGATTTTAATCAGCTCTATACACTTGAGTACATATATCTACCCCGTTTCCTTTACCACGTCATGAACGTAATGCCAAGCATAGTATACACTTTGAACTACATTTTATTCGGGCATAAAAAATTATGTAAAAAAATTAAATAAATCCAAAATATTAAGTATTTAATATTTGAAATTTTTTTGTAAAATAAAATCGGAAACATTCAATGGCGCAGCTATTGAAAACCTTTAAAAATTGTAATTTTAAATATTGTTATCGTTAATGTTTAATAAAATTTACTAGGTGAATTCGTAGTTACATCCATTAGATATAGACGTATATGTATATTTGTATTTAAATGTTATCTTGCGGAAATTCCACAAATGTTTAAAATATTTTTTTTTTGTATATAGATATGAATTTTTTTTAAATATTTTTTGTCATTATTTTTGAATTACAAGAGTGAACGGATTTTTAACCCTTATTTGGTGATTTTTTATTTAGTACAGAATATATAAAATTACTTTAAAAGTTATTGAAAATGATGATGGAAACTACTTAAATGGGAAACATGTTTTGTTTTCGATGTGTTTTTTCCTGATAGATATTTGGTATCTTACAATTTATAATACTTCAATTTATTAATATTATTGTATTAAGTTGACTTTTCCCCATTTCTCCTTATTATCTAGTTCGTCCTCAAATTCTCCCTTTCACAAACGGTCAAAAAAATATATTTGGATTAGCGTGTCTATTGCTATTGCGTCAAGAAGATTAGATTTAAATTTAAATAAAAAATTAAGTAACGATACTGATATGTGCTACAAGCAAAAGACTGTTTTCCATTAGACTGTAGATATTATCATTTAGCTATGCATTTCTTACTGTACTTTTCTAGATGTTTACATTTCGGTTGTATATCATTCTGGAACATTCTGGATTTTTAAATGGGTATTTCCTCATTTTAATCTAACTAAAAAATGAGGATTCCAAATTTAATCCATCAGTATACTACATTAAAGTTAATTAGTTACTTATTAATTACATTAAAGTTAAATAACTACTGTTTTCAATATTTATGTTTTAAGTAACTACTGGTCTTAATATTTTATACAATAAGTATATAAATATTTTAATCAAATAAAATTTTAAGAAAATAAAATACGTAAGTCAAATTATAAAATACATTACGAGTACTTATACTTAGTCAAATTATACTTAAGAGGAATGATATATAAGTCCAAGACTCACACCCGATAAAAAACAATCTTCCTTGAATTTAATTTATTAACCTAAATTTATTATATAATCAGTTATTTAATTTAGTTAATCATAGAAATTTAAATTTAATTTAGTTAATCATTAATTTCAAAATCAATATATATTTAAGTTTATATAAAGTACAATAAAATATTTACTTAGTTAAAATCATAAAGGTCTAGATTGATCTTTACCTAAATACAAGGTTCATTTAATTGGAATTAACTGTAAGATCATCCTTATTATTAGGTTTTATCCGTTCTTAACCTTCAAATTTTTAAATTACTTCCAAAAAAAAATTTTCAAATTGATTAAGTAGTTATACAGTATTCGATTATTTAAAAAATAGGGTGCATGCAATAAGGCCAAATTAAATAAAGCCAATTAACTTTATTTCATTATCATATTCGAAATAAAATCAAAAGCCGAATTTTTAAATTTTTATCTTATTTCTATATGAAAAATTGAAATAAAGCCAATTTGATTTTATTTCAAATTGCTAATTTTTTTTTAATGTGCAAACAATTGAATGTTTATTTTTTAGAGAGGGTTGTACACTTTTTCCAGAATACTTATATGTGTTCGTGAGATTCTGAATTAGAATAGATATTTGAGTTGGGTTCGAAATCAGGGTATTCCCCTTTTTCAAAATATTTTTATTTGTGTGTATATGTGAGATTTTTAATTAAGAGAAATTTTAGACTTGGGCTCAAAATCATGATTGGCGCTTTTCCCAGAATATTTGTATATGTGTATATGTGGCATTCTGAATTAAGAGAAGTTTTAGAGTTGGGTGTGTGATATATATATCACATCTGGATATAAATATTCTGAAAAAAGCGGCAATACTAATTTTGATTTAACTCAAATTTAAACTACTTTTGGCTTTATTTTTTAATAATTGTGGCAATATTTCTTTTTTAAAAAGGTTTTGGTTTTATTTCAAATATGATATTAAAATAAAGCCAAAAAAGTGCAATTTGGCTTTATTTCATTTGGCCTTATTGCATGTAAGCAATAAATATTGAGTACCTATTTATTATGTATTAGTTTACTTTATTTATTCTTTAACATACAATTTGTTTTTTTATTTTTTTTTAAATAAATTCCTAATTACAATTAAATATTTAATTGAATATTTTAAGTTAATTTGTGGTTTTATTTTTTTTTTTTTTTTACTATAATTGTCTGTTATCAATACAAATATTTTGATAACAAAGCAATTAAAACCTTTTATCACGTTTAAAAATAAAAAAAAAAAATAACTTAATATTGATTAGATATTGATGACATCACTAACATATTTTTACCGAAGATAGAATTAAAAATAAAATCTAATAATACTTATTATATATATAAGAAAAATAGACCAAAGTATACGAGTATAATATATAAGTTAATCAAAATGAAAGGAAGGAAAACCCATAAAATAACACGTCGTTTGAATTCAAATTGTTTAGAAAATTTTAAAAGAAAATCTAAAAATATATTTTTTTTCTCTTTAACCTGAATTCTAGGAAAATTTATATATATATATATATATATATTCTTTTAAAGGGACAATGTTCTTCTTACATATTTGATATTGAACCACAAACTATTCAAATTTCTCAAAAAAAAAAAAATTGATTAAAGGACCTAAATCTATCAATTGTATCATTATATTGGATCAATTTTTTTTTTTGAAAAATCGAATAAAATCATTTTAAGTCGAAAAAAAAAAAGAATTTATGACTTAGGATTCAATCGAATTGAATCATAAATTAAAGGAATCCGATTTTAGTCCAAAAAAAAATTTTATTTTTGTTTATTTTTCAAGGACATAAAAAGCTGTTAGTCCTTTTTTTTTTTAATTTTTATTTATTTTTTTTTTTTTAAATAAAAAAAAATGAAAAAAAATTTTAAAGACGATACGAACCCAGATATTGGTACCATTGAGAGTTTAATATTCTTCATAAAATAAAATTTGATACATTTTTTTTGCAAAAAAAAAAAAAGGTGTAAGTAAAAAACATGTAAGATATTTTATATAAATCTATATACCTAATGTATAATATTATATATTATATAACAAAAGTTATATCATATATCAATATTTTTTTAAAATTAAAAAAAAAAAAAAATGTCCTTTTTTTTACAGTATAGGATTGTTTCTTAAAGTTTTTGTTTTTCCGTTGGGTACAAGGTACAAGGCTTTAAAGAAATACTTTTGTTTTTTTTTTTTTGTTTTGTTTTTTTTTTACTCTCTCTGTCTCTTGAGATCCACTTGGATTTGAGTCATGACAACAATTCCCCAATGATCAATTTAGATTTAAATTATTTGATAAATTCGTATATATATTTCTTCGATTAAAATTTAAAGTATTTGAAGTTTCTGTTAAAGTATTCGAAAGCTTTACAAGCATCTAATGAAAAAGAGGATGATTGCAGAGGGATTCATTTGGTTCATTTGTTCTTTAATGTTTTTCTTCTTCTTTTCACTCACGTAAACTATTTAAAAATTTGTTTTTTTTTTGTTTTTTTTTTAAATTGTCTTTAAAAAAAATTTCCATGGTCTTTTCCAAAGTAACGTAGGTACATTGACTCAGTAATTCAATAAAACATTAAAGTACATTTTTTTACTTATTTTTTTTTTAAATTAAAATTGAGAATTTTTTTTTTTTTTTGTAAATATTTAATTATATAAAAATACAAAATTTAATGTACTGAATATTATATAATTATTAAAAAAATATATACAGGGTGTTCAGAGTCGAGTAATACAGTTATTTTGAGTTGAAAGAAGGATTCAGATTAGTAAGATTTTGTATATATTGCTTTCTACTTGAGTTATAAACTTTTAAAGTTCAAAAACTTATTTTTCAGTTCTATTTTAAGACCTTCACTAAAGTATAAAACAAGAACATGCATTTAAAATATAGCCCCATAATACGTCAAACTTCAAATAGCTAGCATCCAGAATTTTAATTTTATATCTATAAGCCACTTAAGAATTTTCAAGGAATTGATATTAATTAACAATAAAAAAGGCAAAAGATTAGACTATGTCTACTTTAGGATACTTTTACGAAATACATAATATAAATAGTATAATATCATATGGTTTAAAGAAAGCGATTTTTGACATTTTAAAAAAATTTTAAAATATTGAGCCACATTTTGTGTATGCGTTGATTACAAAACTTAACTATCTTTGAGAATTATATTTGAATGTACCCCTAAGTTTATTAAACAAATACAATGAAGAGATCATAAACTTCATGTTTTTATAGGAATGTACATGAGCCCCTTATTTACAAAAATTTATCAAAAACAAGTTTCCGCAGCCAACCGTTGAAAAGTTATTTAATTTCATATTGTTTCGACTGACAAATAGCATTTCACAATTTTGATCCTTTATCATTCGTTGACCTCTCCTTTGTGTTCGCCTGGTCACATTCTTTCACCACCAGATCTATGAACAATTAGCTATGGATACCCTGTATATATATACAGGGTATATATATATATATATATATACTTTTTACATAAATTTGGTCTGTTTTCAAAATTAACAAATGAAATTGATATTCTTTCAAATCAATTTGGTCCAATTTTAAAAAACGCCCCGTATTTTGGATCCTAGAAGTCTAAATGACATAATGTAAAAAGCCTAGTCACCAATTCTATAAAATAAAATTTTTTGCGGCTATATTTTAGGGCGGAGCTACGATTCACACTTCTTTAATTTTTCCTGCCGTATTTGGCTTCTATTATAAGATCGGCAAAGTCTTTTTCCAATATGTAGGCCTCAATACTGGATCCAAAGAATCAGGGCTGATTTAAAATAGATAAATTTCATTTGAAAAAGGACCAAGTTCACATGAAAAGAGTATACATATATATTTTTTACAAAAAATAAATTTTAATTTTAAATAAATAAAATAAATAAATAACTATAGACGAATACGAATTAAAATCTTGAAATTATCGTGACGATTAAAACTAAAAAAAAAAAACAATAAAAAATCTAAAAATAAAATCAATTGAATAAAAGTTTAATAAAAAAGTTTATTAAATAAAAAGATGTAATTATACTAATAGAAAAATATTAAACTAAATTAACTTTAATTGAATATTAAAAGTACTTAATTATATTATTAACTAATATAAAATATTTATATTATTAAATATTTAACTAAAATATATTAGTTAATTAGGTTAATTTGAATATTTTCTATCCCTTTTTTTTTTAGTTTTAACACGTGCAAATGCCTAAATAATTTTCTTTTAAATTAATTTTGTAATTTTATCTTATGAATTGAATTCAAAGTTCTATAAGATATTCAATTAAATAAAAATACATTCGTATATGTATAAAATGATGTCTAGATATAAGAAAAACAATTTTCTTATTTAAATATTTGGATAAATTTATTTTATACTGAATATTATACAAGTATATTTGAATATTAATGTATATTAATTGATTGAAATGGGATTAATTTTTATAAAATGTAACTGTTTTATACTTCAATAAATAATTTAAATAATAAATTAAAAACAAAATAAAAATAAAATAAAACTATTCATATTTTATGCAAATTTTCATTTCAATTGAAAAACACCTTGGTGACCAAATAGATTAATACACTGGAGAATTACAAAATTATATCGTATTCATTCAAATATTTTCCAATACAATTTTCATATTTTTGAATCTTATAAGAGGCGAACACACAACGATTAATCAATTAAAAATATAAATTTGTATGTCAATTTGGATAAATTTTTTTTTTTTGGAGAAAGATTCTTTAGCTGTAACTTTATTGAATTGAATTCGAAGAATTGACGCAGATGTTGAATTTAACCATAAACCTAAAAAAAAACTGAAATTTTTTCTAGTACTATTTGTTAAACCGTTAATAAATGGTAAAATAAAAAGTCTTCCCAGACCATATAGGAACATTTTGAAGCAAATGGGAAGAATATCTGGATCTGTATGTATTATCAACGATTATAACGTTACAAAAAAATTAACGTCTTTAAGTTACCGTCGGAATGTAGAAGCCAAAATCCATCCTCCTTAATACAGCCTTAGCAGCTCGCAATCTCATTCATACATTAGATATTTTTAGTATAGGGATTGTGAATTATAGGAACTCTTTTTTCAGTTGCATCTCCAAGTTGTGGAACACATTACACATATGGGGGTTTCCCAATACTTATGATTTAGAAACCTTTTGGGTTGATATAGACATCCAGCCCTCGATAGAAATTTATATTTCACCGTTATTCTTCAGCCATTTTACTGCGCAAACAGATTGGATGCTTATCCCATTGCCTACGAGGAAACTTTTTTTGAGTAGAAATCTTAAGATTAGCGGGGGTTTAGTTTTTCAGGTGACTTTTGAAGGTTTCTTTTCTCCTTTAGGAAAAGAAAATATAAAATATGTTAATACTATTCCAATTTATATTTGTATAAAAGATTCATTTTAAAATTTGCTTTAAAAACGAATTAGTTTTAGTAGGATTAAATTCCAACACAAGCCAAAAGAATATCGAATGGCCTTCAATGACTCTCCGTGGCCTTGATCCTTTGGATGACGTTCGATGCTTTCCATCTTTTTTTTTGAAAAAGAATGAAGTTTACTCATGTGAGTACTAATCTCTAATATTTTATTTCTAATTTATTACTGCAATCCGGTATATTTTCCATTTTTTCTAAGTGCTCATATTTAAAAAATTGTACTGCATTACATTCAAATGTATATATATATATGTATATTTCCATTAATTTGTCATAATGGCATACAATACAAAAGATAAATTCAAGTATGACACAAAAAAACCTAGAACAATTTTCCCATTTAGAAAATGAATAAAAAACGTTTCATAATTTTTCGAATGTCCTTCAAAAAAGTTTCACTTGCCAAGATAAAGTGCAAAATTGTTAACCTAGGTACATATACTTATATATATATATATAAACGTTATAAAGTATATATATACGTATAACGAATAAGTTAAAAATAAAAAAATATACAATATAAAACAAATTTTATGAAATAAAATTTTCAAAAAATTTTTCAATTTCAATTTCCAAGTCTATTAAAAATATAAAAAAAAAAAAAATCGATTTGTTTTTTTTTTTTGTTTTTTTTCTGTGGTTTACAAAATTTTGATCCCATCTATGCAATGTTCAGAAAAAAAAAAGGAGCAAAAGCACAACAATATTTAAGAACTCAATACGTTCATCGACTGACTCAATTCAATATGACTTGCCTTATGTTGACTAGAGACTTGAGGTATATATATATATATGTATATATATTGTATGTAAAATTTTAATATTTCAAATCGATTATTAATATTTTAGTTTTTTTTTTGTTTTTATATTTTGGTTCGTTTTATTTCGTTTCATTCAATTTCAGTTTATTTAATTAATTGATTTTTATTGAAATTTTATTACATATTTTATTATTATTAATATTTTATATAATATTATTTTGTTTTTTTTTTTTTATTTATTTTTATAAATATTATTTTTATTTCAATTTAATTTAATTCTCATTTGGTTAATAAATTTTTTTTTTTTTGAACGAACATTAAAGACATTTATATTTATTTCAAATTTAATAAATTGTGATATTATTTATTTATTTTGTATAGTTTTTATATTATTTTTATTCGTAATTTTGATTTTCTTTATTTTACAGCTCATTAAATCGCTTTTAAAAATATCAAAAAAAAAAAAGTCACTTTTATTTTCTTACGGTAAGTGCATTTTTGATTTAAGGTTTAGCGGTTTTTAAAAATTTTTTTGTAATTTGATTATTTAAATGAATTTAAAAATAAAACTGAATATATTAAATATTTTCTAAATTATTTTTAAAAATATTTAAAATTTCAAAAAACTTTAATTTTATTTTTTATATAATATTTTCAATTAATTCCAACTTATATAAATAAAATTTTTTAAAATAACACACGAAAAAGCGCGCGAATCAATTTCTATATATAATATTCGATTTTCCGTTATTTCGTTTTAAATATTTTTATTTTTCCGAACTGAAATCAAAGAACGTCTTAACGACGCGAAAATTCACCTCAAACTGATATTTGCGAAATTTTGTTTTTCTTTCATTCTTTAATATTTTCAAAAAAAAAAAAAACAAAATTTGTTTCATTTTCAGGATTTGGCAAATTTTCAATTTTTCATGGTTGTGATTTCTTCTTTTTCCTTTTGTTTTGTTTTTATTTTGACGTTTTATTGTTTTTGTTTTGTTTTTTTTTTTACGATATGGAGAAAATTTTTCATATTTCTCTTTATCGTTTTTAGTGTTGATTTTGTTTTTGTAATGAAATGGAATGTTGTGTTGTGACTTGTGAAAGGAATGTTTTGTTATTATATGCAAAAACAGCATTTACAGTTGTTTTTTTTTGTTTGTGTTGTGTTGCTGTTATTGATAATGTTATTTTTGTTGTTGTTGTTGTTGTTGTTGTTGTTGTTGTTTTTAATGTTATTAACGTTGTTTAGAACAGTTCTTATATCTATATGCATTTATATATATATGTATATATATATAAACATATACATATATAATATGAAAAAAAAGGAGTCATCAACAAGGAGAACATCCTTGAGAATCATTATATTTTTGTGTGTTGTAATAAGTAAAATGAATATTAAGGATTTTTATATTGCGAAAACAAAGAGTAATTTAAGTGATTTTTACCACTATTTTTAATTTTTCGTTTTTCTTTTTTGCTTTCGTTGTAAAATTAAAAAATTTGAAAAAAAAAAAAAAAAAAATATGTCAAGTACAATTTATATTTTGTCTAAAATGAGTACTTATTATATAAAAATTAAACTAAAAAAAAACTTTTGTATTTAAATTAATCTTTTTTTTATTAATTTTTTTAAAAATATGAAATTAGTAATTAAAAATTTTTTTTTTTTTTAGATTCGTTGCGGTTCACTGATAAAAACAATGTTCAAATTTGTTGAAAAGTGAATTTATTAAAAAAAAATTAAGGTATGCAAGTTTTTGTTTTACGTAACTTTATTCAAAAGAAAAATTGCAACATTGTAGGAGCGATTGACAAAAAAGGAAAATTGAAAAGAACATTGTGTTAGTGAATATTATCGGATATTTAAAGTTTATTTATTTATTTATATGTAGAATATCCTACCACATATAATGTGATGAGGGAGTGGTTAAGTGGAGCAGTTCAGTTGGGGCAGGTATATATTTCATATTATCATATAAATTATAAATTATATTTTACCACCAGGTATGAGCTGACCTGGATTTAAATCCGAGACCCTTTGATCGAAAGGCCGAAGTCCTACTCACTACGCCATGATTCGGATTGTATTAAAAACTGTTTTTGTTTTAATCAATAGCAAGAAATTTTAATTTTACATAGGTACTTATATACAAGATGTCCCTGATTAAATTGCACTGTGTGCCACTGTATAGACTGTTATAATCGTAGTTTTTTTGTTTGTACACTAAGCAGAGGTTTTGATTTCCAAAATTTATAGGATCTTAAGTAAATGAAATCTTTACTTATTTACTTTTTAGTTTTAATAAATTGACAACTAACTCCGCTTTTAATCTTTCTCTAATTGTAATACAGAAAGTATCAATTGTAATTCAAATCTATATTTTAATATTATTAATGTTTATGCATGGGTTCATTTTATTGTGGATTTATACACACATGAAATTGAGATTTTAATTGGTGTTTTCTGATTTTAACTAATTGAATTATTTTGAATTACAATTGATACTTTTCTTATTATACTTGGAACAGGTGTAGACTTCTAAAAAGGTAATTCCTAAAAAAGGTATTTAAAAGCCTAAAAATGTTATATCATACAAGTATTTACTTTTAAATTATCCTATCTTTCGCTTTAAATCTATTAGTTCAGAAAGTTATAAGACCTAGAAGTTTCCAAATATTTTTTTTTGAATGAAACCCACAATTAGAGGGATGAAATAACATATAATTAGTGCGTTAACAAATAGTTTGGTCACAATTCCTAGAAAACCCTTGGGAATTATACAGAACTAGAATTTAGAGGGCTAGAAGTTAGAAAGGGGTTAAATTCTTTCAACTTGTTTTAAATCAAGGATTTTTAGTTTTATTTAACTATAGTTTTATTTTAATTAAAAAAAATATCAACCGAAAATAATTTTTTAACCACAAAACTTAAAGATATAAAAACTTTCATTTTTATTAATGAACTATTTTATATTTAAAAAAAATATTCCTCCGAAAACATTTTTTTTTTTTTATTTTTATCAAAAAAAACTTTTAGCAAAAAAAAAACCTAAATTAAGTTTGGGGTTTTTAACAATTTCTTCCGAAATTAATCTTATAAATAAAAAATATACTAAAAAATTTTGAAATAAAAAAAAATATATTTTTTTAGTGGTATTATGAAGGAATCCAATTATAAAAAAATTAAAACCGTTTTTGGTTTTGTATTTAGAATAAAACCGCGTTGCAGAAGGTCATCTTTCAGAGTTAAATGTATGTATAATCATTTATAAAGTACGAGTAGATACTCGATATTGCTTATACTTGACCTTTAACAAGTATGCATTCAAAATGTTTAAGTTTTAAATACTCAATATTTAGTTTTAGGTATCTAGTGGTATTTACTTATGTTTCTGCAATAAATTGAGTATAAACTAGAAAAGCCTCAACATTTATGTATTAATTATTGACTTTTTATGTTAATACTCGAAAAAAAATTCAAAAATTTAAAACATTTTCGTGGAATATTGAAATTAGAGGCGATGCATTTTTCAACAAATGAAAAATGAAAAAAGTACAGGTAATCCTCCTGGAACGCGTTAGATAGATTCTTAGAAAATGCCGCGTTGTAAGAAATCGCATTGTAGAAGACATTAACTGCATTCAAAAATCAAAGTTTGGTTTTTCCAAATCTCAAAATTAGTTCTTATATGGCATATACCTAATAAATTTTTTTATTTATTTATTGAATCATAACAACATAATTTGATAACACTTCATTCATTTAAACAAAATAAAAATGAAGTTTCAAATCTACTTAACATATTCAAATTGAAAAATTTATTAAATCAAAACTAAAAGAAAACCACAACTTTCTACAAATCTTATTCTTCTTCATAGCTATACGTATGATTTTAATCTGTGTCGAACATTTTGTTCGTGGTTGTGCTAATTCAAAATCGAAGCTGAATCCACTATCAGATTCGATAAATCTTTATAAATTTCTTGATAGGGAAATAAGCTATTTTGAAGAATTGTTAGAAATATTTTTACTCCACTTTTAAAGGGTCGTTCTCTTAAGTCTATTTTTCAAACCGCTTCGCCATATTTAATAACTTTCTCAATAATTTTTACTCATTCTTTTATTTTCTTCATCGAAAAGACTGTCAGAGATATTTCCAATCGTTAATATGTAATTCGTTTGTCATCAAAAAAATCGCTTTCTAGGAAGTAAGTGTACCGTGTTATGGGAAAAATTCCTCATTTTGCGAATCGCGTTGTAGGAGACTTATCAATATTAGCATTATCTATTAAATACCCGTACTTTATAAATGCGAGTCATAGGTATATTTACAAGGACCCTATTTTTTAAATGTTGTAAATGTCATTTTAACTTCCTTTTTTGAAAATAAAAAAAATAAACACAAAACGCCAGAAAATATGCAACAATATTTATTTCCATAGAAATGCATATATAAACTTGTATTATAACACAACTTTTATTTGCTTTTCCATGAATTTTAAATTAAAATTTCCTTTTAAATCTTCAAGTTTACTTTTGGTTTATCGCGTTCCTTCCACCATGACTAAGTACTGAATTTCCCAATTTTTTTTTTTGTTGAAAATTCTTTTTATTTATATTTATATTTAAAGATACTGAGTGATAACTAACTAAGTTTATAAAGTGATAATTCATTTTCTGCGTATGCCTTTGTAAAATATGATTCAACATTTTTTTAATTTTAAAATGATTTTTTTTTTTTTTTAATTGGATTTTGAATTTGTTAAATTATAAATTTGTAACTAATTATACTTTATATCTAGACCGGAAGAAGTTTTTTTTTTTTTTATTTAATTGAGTTTTAAATAAAGTACGAGTATGAGTGGAAAAAATTTTTAAAGAAACTTTTTTTTAAGCACTTGTTTACAAATCTCTTATCAAATTTTTATATTTTGATATGTTATCATTTAAAAAAAAAAATCGTTGACTTAAAAGGGAAAAATTTCATTAAACTTTTAATTCATAAGAAATCATTTTTTAAAATAATTTAAATTTTTTAATGAAATAATAAAAATTTAAAATTGGAATTTCATTCATTTAAAAATAAAAAATTAAAGAAAAAAATTGAAAAATAATTAAGGAAAAGATCTATTTTCTTATAATTTAAAAATACAATACATTAATTTTCTATATGAAAAAAAGAGTAAATCCATTGTTAAGAGGTGACATAATGAAATTAAGAATATCAAAAGGAATAAAAAAAAAAAACAACAAACAAAACACCGAAACCCAAGAACAAAATCAAATAAAATTAAACAATATAAAAATCTTTTTATTAAAAGGGAAATTTCCATACCCTTAAAACATAAAAAAAAAAAACAAAATATTTCTAATAATAAATTTTAAACAATAGATGATCACAAAAAATCATATATATATATATATTTTATTTCATAAACTTTAGACAACATTTTGGAACCCTAAAAAAAAAAATATAAATTTTTTTTAATAAAAAACATGTTGAAAAATGGTTGGGAAAAAAAATATACATTTCATTTGTTTTTTTTTTCTTATTCTTATTCTTATTTTTTTTTGCGAAGGTAGATTATAAATGGGTTTTCCAGATTTTATAAATTGTATAATATGAATAGAAGCATTTATTTAAGAAACATCAGAAACAACAAGGGTATGTAAGCGAAGTACCAAATCCAACAAATTGTATAAGAAAAAGGTAATATTGCAACGCACACACACAGATTGAAATGAGGTGGAATTAAAAAAAAAGTGAAAGGAATATATAGAAGGTGACAGAGATGGATATAAATATATATATATAGAGTGAAGAAAAATCAAATAGATTTTCAATTTTTCATTTTTCTTTAAAGTGTTTCAATTTTTTTTCCATGTTTACAACAACAATGTAAACAAAAGTTCTTGAATAAATTTGTGTTGAAATTGAGAACCGCAAAAATGAATAAAAAAAAACACAAACAGAAGAAAGAAAGAAATTTCCCAGTATGGTGGTGGTATATAAACTTCAATAAGGGTACATATATATATATTTGAAATATACCTATGTATTTTTTCCATTACTCATCAATGTTTGATATTTGCATGCAAAAAAAAAACACAAATTGAAATTTTACAGTGATCTACTAAACTTTTCAATCAAATTTAAATAAATTAAATTTAAAGCAATTTTTTTTTGAATTTTTTAATAAAAAAACCTATAGGAACTGTGTACGAGCCCCAAGGTTCTTTTAGAGAAATTAAATAAATAAATAAATAAATGAATAATTGAAAAGTCAATTCTAATCACGTAAATATAACTTAATAATTCATTCACCTCATATAACGAAGCTTTTATTACATTTTAATATGTAAATTATATAAAATAATATATATATTTATTCAAGTTCAAGTATATTATAATTTATTATAATTTTAATTATTTTTTAGATACAACTATTAAATTAAAATTTTCCAAACCTTTATACAATAATTCAAATCTAAACATATGTTTATACACATTAATTTTATAAAACACTGTAGTTGTATATATATATATATACAATACAAGTATAATATGTGTTATGTAAACAAAATAAAAATTAATTTATAAAATTTCAGTAGTACGTAAATATTTAAAAAAAATTTAAAATGAAAAATTTACCTTCAACTTTCATAAATGGACACTTTTTCATTTCAGTTGTCACATTCTTTTAAATAATTTCAAAATGGAACCAAAGAAAAAGGAAACTAAATTTCAATATTATAAAAATAAAAAAAACAATTATTCACTAAACAAATTTAATTTCTTCCTTTCTAAATTTTTTTTTTTATTTTTGGATAAACACACCAATAATATATGTATATATATATATATATATACTCATCCATTTCCACTCATCATTTTTCAAAAAGGATTTCCCTTTGTTTTTATTTTTTATTTATGGGGTGACACAGAAGGGATACCACGAGGTTAAAAACAAATGGACACGTGGACATCACATTTATTTTTATATTGTATTATCATCTGCATTTATTTTTAGTGATTTACAAAAATTATTTTAAAAATCAAATTGCATTTATATATAAAAATAAATTATATAAAAATTAATTTTAAAATGATGAATATATTGTTTTTATTTATTCCCATGTTTTTTTTTGCATTGTTGTTGTTGTTGTGTTAATAATTTTTCATTTAAAAAGTCACATTTTTTTTTGTTAATAAAATTGATATAATTGTTGTATTTTTATATATATATATATATGTATTATTCTTTTATATTCCAAATCATCTTTTCACAATTCATTTTCATTTAATATCAAATTAATATATATATGTAAATTAATATATATATATATATACATTCTTCCTTTCTATTCTTTTTCTCTCTATAAAAAAATTTTTTCTACATTTATTTTGATTTGATTTTTTTATTATACGTATATATATATAATTTATTATTATTTTTATTATTATTATTATTGTTGTTATTACTATTATCCTTCGAAAATAAAATTTATTTTGTATATATATATATATATATTATATTCTTTTTCTTTCACACTTACTAATTTTCATTTATAGTGAAATGTTTATGAAAAATACATTCAATAAAATCATTATTCTATTATAAGTTTATATATATATATAAAAAAACTTACATATATAAATCTGTTATACAAGTATATATATATATACAATGTATATTATTTTAAACACAAGTTAAATGGTTTTGGTAATAAAAACGATATAAAATAAATAAATCTATATATTTTTATTATTATATACTTATATAATATATATGTATATATATTTATGTAGACCACTTTTATATATAAAAAGAAGAATAAGAACAGAATTAAAAAAAAAATAATAAAAAAACAACAACTAAATAAATTGGCAAACGTCACAGGACGAATTTAATATTTGTACGGTATTTAAATATTGCAGACATCCAAACTTGTCAATAATCCACCTCAAACTGAATATGAGAATTTTAAATAGAATTTTGAATTGGAAACAAATGTATATAGAAACCAAAGCAACAACAGAAACTTAAATTACAACAAGAAAAAAAAAAAGGAAACAAAGGCAATTTAAGGATGTTCTCTCTCTTTATAAACTTTTCATACATATATATGTGTAAGAGTATATATACTTACAATATCGAAATATATTCGTATACTCTTTTTATAATACTTCGTTATGTATACAAGTACATACATATATATTATAAAAAGTTAAATACATTTAAATAAAAATATATTTATATACGATATTGAGAAAAGCGCAACTTAACAATATTATAATTTATAAGTCATTCAATACTAACAACATTATACCAATATTATAACTTGTAAATGCAGGATAAATAAATATAATTATAGTAAATATGTATATGTATATATATGAATTTCTTAAGTTTTTGAAAGACATTCATTTACTACATTAAATGAAATATAAACAAAAGTCAAGAAAATACAATTTCATTTTCTTTTTTGTTTTTTTTTTGTTTTTCTTTTTTTTACTGTTTACTGTTTTTTGAGAACAGTTTTGTGATTTTATTTTTTTTTTGTTTTTGTGTGGGAACAGTTTAATTTCTTCTTATTAGCATGTATGTATATTATATATTAAACTAAATGATATTTAATATAATGATATGTTATGTATAAGCGTGTGTGAATATTATTCTGAATGTTATAAAATAAATATGAAAAATCAAGTGTGAATATAAGTTAAGGAAAATTTAACTTTTGAATCAATTGAAGGTAGAAAAGGAAAGTATAAGAACAGTTTTTTTGTGAAATACAACAACAACAATAGCAATAAGCAAGAGGAGAGAAATGCGAACGTACAACGAAAATAAAAAATCAAAAATTTAAGTGTTAATTAATTATTTAAATTGATTGAAAAAATTAATTTAAATTAATTGTGTTAATTGCAGGAAAATTAAGATATTAATTCACGTAATAATTTTATAAGGTATGAAAATATAAAAAAAAAACGTTTTAGGGGATGGAATATTTTATTTCGTTTATTTTGTTTTCTTTTATTTGTGAAGTTATTTAAATATTTATGAAGTTAAATTTAAGTTAAATACCGCTGTGAATATTAAGATATTACAAAATTTAAGGAGGAAGATTTTTTTTTAAAGTTTAATGAACTTTAAAAAGAGAATTATTATTGGATAACAATGTTTAATGATATTATATTAGGACAAAACTATTTTTTACTAAAATAAGTGTAAGTCAATGGTCCAAAGGAATTTATATAAATGGATGTGAGTCATAAAACTGAAATTAAAAAAATATCGTGTTATAAGATTTATTTTTACCTTCAGAGGAATTAGATTCAGTAGTTTGATGCAAGCCCAAAATCATATGTGTATACTTTATACATAGACATAAGTTGTTAGTGCTACAAGTTTAAAAGGCCAATAAAAAAAATTATTAAAAAAAAAAAGAAAAAATGCTACAAGTATTTGGATTTAATCACTCCGTACTATACATAATATAAGATGGCCTAGAAGGATAACAAATTAAGAACTATGAACCATCACAAGGCAAGAAACCATACTTTGTCAAATAAGAAGAAGGATATGGAGTTGGATAGGCCATACACTACGAAAACCGAGAGAAAACTTTGCGCGTCGGGCGCTTGATTCGAACCCACAAGAGAAAAGAGGTGTGGGTAAACTAAAAAAAGCTTGGGGAAAATAAATAAAATTTGCAAGCTGTGGAAAAACATGGACAAAAATCAAGCAACCGGCTCACAACAGAGTACGATATAGAAGCTTTATGAAGCACTATGTTCTCCAGAGAGTGAAACAAAAAAAAATTTGTTTTCAATATTTGGTTTAACTTTTTTCAGATTTAAAATCTCTAATCTCATTTTAAAACCTATTCTCATACTACTTAACTGATTTATATCATATCATTTTACATTCAAATTTAACAGTGTGGCACTTTCTAAAACGTCAAAAACACGACTCTGATAAGAGTCACAAATTCATAAACTTTTTTGACACGTCAATCAGAAATTCGAAAACTGTTTAATTGTCAAAATGTTGCAAAAATCCAAGAAATTCCGCAATTTTTTTTTTTCATCTGCAAGAGTCATTAACAATTAGTTTTTTTGCTAATCAAATGCATCAGCCATCAATAGATAACTGTCATATTGTTGTACGTACGTCATAGAAAAGAGAGGCTTAAAAAAATATCTTAGTTACAAATAGCTCTAGCGAAATCTAATTTGAATGGATCTGTGCAATTTATAATCAGAGAATTTGTATATTGCATAACTTGAGGCTTATTATGTAATATGTACATATACATTTTTGAAACTCGCATTGTATTTCTACAAAAGTTAAATAATATTAATATAATTTTTACGCCTTTTTTTCATGTTCATCATAATCGTTTCAGTTTTTTTTTTCCAAAGGTGTTATAAAAGAAAACTAAAAAATGCAATACGTTTACATATGATTTGATTATTTTATACCTATTAAGGAAAGGGGTTGAAAATTGAAATTAATTTTTTAATGGAGTATTAAAAGGTACATATTTAAAAAAAAAATACATGTGTTTATGTAATATTCCCATAAGAATATATATATATAATATATATATATATATATATTAATATATAATAGAGGGTAGGTTAAAAAATATTCTAAGAAATTGTTTAAACGATCTGTCAAGAAGATTTAATAAAAATATTTTTAAAACTTTTATTTTCACATTTAATTAACGTGTTAATATTTCTTTATAAAGTTATAAAATTTGTTTTTTTTTTCGGAATATAATTTATTTTTTTTATGGTATTAGAAATTTTTCCATATAATGAATTTATTATACAATGTATATGCACATTTATGTACAAATAAGTATTTTTAATAGTGACTTATATTGATGTTTGACAGTATACTAATTAAGTTGCACTCACCATAACTTAAGTTTGATTTTATAAAAAGCGCATTTATTTAAAAGAATTAATTGTGTTTTTTTGCCTTTATTTGCAACACGAAAAAATTATAATTGGAAATAATTTTATGATTCATTAAAACATTTTTATTTTTGTATTAGAATTTAAAAAAAGTAATTAATTCGTAAATAAATTTAGAAAATTAGTTTGGTTACACTTCCGAAATTTTAATAATTATCAAATTAATGCAATTAAAATCAGATAATAGGTGAAATATTTAAATTTTTAATTATTTCGTTTTTCGATAAATTTGACATTTATCAGTTGTTGTTTGACATTTTTCGAATACCTATAGATGTATATGTACTACTAAGGTTCCCTTCAAATATTTATAACCACATATGAACCTTAATTATTAATATCATACTAGAATAGAAAAACTTTCTGTTCATTGTTCGGAGGTATATCCATTTTATTTAATAAAAGTTTTGGAATTCATTAAAATCATATTTAATTTAGTCGAAGTTAATTTCAAGTACACGACGTACTACTTAATGCCTATCAATAAATAATTCAAGTACTTATCAATATTTTATTATTTTTCGTGATATTATTATCACTAAAATGTAAGAATAGCGCGTCAAAAAAAAAAACTTTATATAAAGTAAATAACAAAGCTATATATATATAATACTTACAATACTATTGAATGTATATAAGGTAAAATAAAACTTACCGAGTTTAAATCTGGACTAGACATTGAATGATCGGGTATCAGCAATTGATTATTTGTATTATTTAATGTAGTATTCAATGTTTTAGGTCTTAATATAGCACTATAATCCACAGTGTCAGCCGATGAATATATATTATCAATATTATTGTAATTTTTATTATCATCATTTTCATTTGTAATATTTTCAAATTTTTTAAAATCACTTTGATAATTTTCACCCAAATCAATTAATTTTTGATCATCTAAACTATATGTTTGCCAATTATTTTCGATATCAATTAATGGCGGTTCTTTACGTAAATTTTGTACTGTTGCTATACTTTTTGGTATTTGATCTTTTTGTAGACTAGATCGACCACGTCTTTCACGAAAACGTACACTATTCGTACTGACTAAAGTGGATTGACGTGGTGATGGAACTGGTGTATTCATTTCATTTGTTGTATTCGGAACATTTAATGATAATTGACGATTTAAATGTTTTTCATATTCATTAAATTTATCATAATCAATAAAACTTAAATTATTATAACTAACCATATTATCAATTTCTTGTAAACTTTGTAATGATGCACTCCATTTTGCCGTCACAGATTTTCGACGTTCTGGCATTATACGTTTTATGGTACCTACAAATGCACTAGATTTTCGACGATCACTTATTGCATAATCTGATGGTACTATTGCCGATGCTGATCTAGTACCTAAATCCAATGATACTCTTCTTAATTCAACACTAGGCTCTCGAATAATTGGTAATGTATTTGTATTACCATCACCTCTCAGAATATTTTGATTTGATGTTGTTGGCACTGTTGTCAAAGTTTGAACTGTAGTGGTATTTTTTATTGTACTAGGATTAGTTTGGGTTTCAGATTCAGTTGTATTAACTGATTCTGGGGAATTTGGTCTTTCAGATTCTTCTGATAATTTTTCTAATTGTGGTCCGAAACTTTTACGTTTTGATGTTTTAAGCAATATCATACTTTTACTTCTAATAAACTGATATGGCACATTATTTGAATTAATATCTTTTTCTTTTGGTGATGGAGCTGTTGACAGATTTTCTTTACTACCCGACAAATGATTGAACATTTTCGTTAGTTTTCGTGTTAAAAAAAAACTTTTTGATCTTTCCATTTTTGGCACCGGTGGTATTATATTATTATCACGATCTGATAGCGGTGTCTGTTGGCAATTTTTTTGATTATTATCTATATTATCACTATTTAAATTATTTTTTTTAGAATTTAATTCACTATTAGGTTTTTCATTAACAAGTGTTAAACTTTTATGACTGTATGGTTTTCTTTGGTTATTTTTATTTGAATCTTTTGAATTTGAAGTACTACTACTATTATTATTACTATTATTATTACTATTATTATTATTATTACAATTATTATTATTATAAGACGTCTCTTGTCCCTGTTTGTTATTATCCAATTGTTCATGAGATTTTTGCTTTTTTAATTTTTTAGTACTGCCGCCATTCACTGATTTTTGTTGTTTATACATTTTTTGGTTTTTAGTGCTTTTATTGGTTTTAGAATTATTACTCATCTTGGATTTATTATTTATTAAATATTAAATCTATTCTCGTTTTATACTTTTTTTTTTGACTTAAAATAACTAAAATATTGAAAGATTAGATCATACAGTGGGTATATTATAAAAATAAATTAAAAATTTAAAAAACTTTTCAAAAAAAAGTTATCGGTTTTGTTGATATTCAAAAATTAAAAAAAAAAAGTTTTTTTTTGAGCATAATTTTGTGGTGAACAAAATTTGAATACTTATTATTACATTTCTTCCTTAAAGAAAATATTAAAACAAAAAAAAAAGTTATTTTAAAAAAAGACAATAGCAAAAATGGTTGAAAGTGAAGTCATGAATCAAGTTAAATATAAAAAAAAAAAGGTTTCTGTGTTATTCGTTATTTCGTTTTTTTTTTAATATTCAGTAGAGAAAAAACGCTAAACCAAAATCGTAAACTTGAATTTTAAAACAAGTCTAGATATGTTCGAGTATATATATAAAAAAAGTGTTTATAAATTTAATATATATAAATACAATATATATTATTATATATAAACAATATATGAGTATAAGTATCTGTGACCTTAGAAATAAAATAAATAAAATGACAAAAGAAATAAAAATGTATGATTCAGACTTCGGGAGAGTTTAACACAGAATATATTGTATAAGTATTTTATAATCATATTCGCCTGTATGGTTCTTACACTTTTTTTATTTCATAGGGGGTTTTGCAAGATATCGGAATTATGACCAAGTATTTAATATATATGTTAATAGGTTTATATTGTAGTATAATTCGAGGAAATGATGTCAAATGACCGGAATATACAAAAACTTAATAAAATCTACATACCTATAGGTACTATATTTTAAGAAGTTTCTTATCGTATTCCACGTCAAGTCTTTATAAGTAATCGGATAAGTATAAGTCGAGTAATTGATACAAAATTAAAGAATTTTAAATGAAAATGTTTAACCATGACTTTAATTGCCCAGATCAATCACTAATAATTTAAGAAAAGTTCACATACATAATGATACACATACATACAATTACGATTAAAAGACCTCCTAAGTGGAATAATTTATAATTATTAACAAAATAATGAAGTTTAGTTTTACAACTGATTTCAACTTTTTTGTTTTTTTTTTTGTTTTATTTTTTAATTTTTTATTATTTTTATTATAACCCTGATACACATGTATACATACATATATATCTGTAGATGAAATTCATTTTATTTATAAAATCTCTAAACTAAGTATACGAGTATATACATAGTTAGTTATATTATATTGAAGGTAAGTTTGTTTATCGCTCATTTTACCATATTAATGTTTACTGTTATTATTATTATTTATTAATTTAAAATTATACTAAATAAAAATTAATTTACATATGAGTATTATCTCAAGTACATATCTTTTATTGAAATAAAAACATAATAAATAAAAAGAATTTGCATTTCTACAACCTACATGGGTATTATTATGACTTTTTTTTTTTTTATTTTATTATAATTTTTTTTCAATATCCCAAATACTGATTAATTTTTTTTTTTTTACCTTTATGGATGTTATATTAAATTAAACTAATATGCGTACAGATAAATATATATATATATATATAAATATATGTTACATATAAATATTTATTAATTTTTCATTTATTAAAATATTAAATTCAAAACTATTACGTCAACTTGTATTACTATTATTGTATTTATTTTTTTTTATGGCACTTTAATTAATTTTTTTTTTTGATATCAGATTTCCTTTTAATCTTTTTCAATTTCAAATTTCAATTTCAATTTTTTTTTTTTCATCAGTTGTTGTTGCGTTAAAAATTCACCACAACATTTTTTTTAATTTTCATTTTTTTTAAATATACCTACATTTAAATTTTTTTTATTTAATTCACATTTATTAATTTTTATTATTTATTTTATTTTAATAAATTTAAATTTTTAATATTGGGGTTAATGATTTTGTTTTTTGTTTAACGTTTAATCGCAACAAAACGCGACGACGACAACGGCGACAACGACGAACTACTTTCAAAAATCTTTTTTAGCGTGTATTTCGAAAATTGAAAAAAAACTGAAAATTGAATAACTGACATTCTATCGCTTATGAAATATGAAAAAAAAAAATAAATAAAACAATTAATATTTGTTTTTTTTTATTTCAATTTTTTTTATCTTTAGTGCTCAGGAATTCGCGATAACACGATAAAATTAAAAAAAACTTTGTTGTTGTTGTTGTTTTAATCCGATCACCGATGAGTATCTATAAATTTCCGATCAAAGCTTTGCGGTAATTCGTTTCGTGTATAATTTCTGTGTAAGTGTATAATTATAAGAGTGTACTGTCAGGTGTGTAAACTTGTGCATAAAAATAAAAACAAAAAAAAAAAACGAAACGAATAGTAAAAATATAAATTAATAAAATTATTTAATTTTATTTTTTAAGAAAACACGAGTCCTACTCAATTCAAAAAACAAAACTGAATTCTTAAATTGAAGTTTTTTTTTTTAAAGCTACAGAATAAAAATAAGTTTTAAATAAATTTTGTTGTAACTGAAGAACAACTGACTGATCGTGTATTCAGAGAAGAGAGCGATGAGAGTTAAATTCGTCACATTATGCTCGCCGCTGTGTGTAGAAATAAAAAAAACCACATATGTGTTGTGTGTAGAGACTATAGATAGAGTAGAGACTTTGGAGTTTGAGTAGATAACCATTAGCCATATATGTAAATAATAGTAATAAAAAAAATAATAAAAATAATAATAAAAAAAAAAACAGAACAAATATTATTTACCTGTTATCAAAATAAGTAGTATGTGACTTTCAGAAGAGAAGTAAATAAAATAAAATAAAAAAAAAAATAAATTATTTAACTTGAAAATATACTCATACATATTTATTTTATGATTTAATTTCATTTATGTATGCATGTATGAATAGTTTTATTACTTAACAATTTAAATACAACATATACGTTCATACTTCATATTTACAGTTGTACATATGTGAGAATATGTACCTATATATATGTTGTACCTATAATAAGAATGTTTATCTTTAGTTTTTTTTTTTTTTTTTTTTTAATTTAATAACCCCAACTATAACAGCTTGCTTTGAATGAAGTTTCATGATATTGGAGTTTTTTTTTTTTTTTTTTGTATCCACCTGAGTAATTCATATTTTTGTTGTCATACAATTAAGAATACAACGATCTGGAATTTTTATTTTATATGTAGATGGCGTATTATAGGAAGAGCATATATTTTAAGAATAAATAAAAATGATAAGCATATGTTAACGCAGATCCCTTTGTTGTAAATTAAGCGGCGTCAAAATTTGAATCTTGGGGTATTTATATATGTACAATTTATGTTAGTATATATTGTAAATTGTATTAAATATACACTTGTACATGTGTAGGTTCTTACGAACAACGTGCTAAAATAAAATAAAAATAAAAAAAAGCTTTAATTGTTGAGACAATCTTAAAATCTCACAATATTTTTTAAGATCAGTTTGTTCAAGGATTTTGTATTTGTTATTTTTGTTTGAATTATTTACTTGTAATTAGATTATTGTGTTGATTTAATTTCACATAAAAATCTATTTATGCGTAAACATACAAATATATTATGAATAAGTATGTATATGGATGGTAAATATTATGTCAAACATAAAAACTCTGAGATATAACTTTGAATTAATTGTTTTTTTACTATACATATTAATAATAGTGTTATTGTTTATATATGAAATCATTTTACATTTAAATAGTTATATGTAATAAAATTTTACATTTACTAACTAGGTGTGTACCTAATTTGTACTTAAAACTTAATTTTTTATTTATTTCACTGGAATATTGAATTTGCAAGTTAATATAAACGGAATTACAATACAACTACATACATAAGTTATTTCACAGATGAATTAGGATTAGAGGATTGCATAATGCATTTAAAATAGCATATGTTTAATTTTATTTCTTCCCAGAAATCACTCAACAAAACCAGTTAACGTACTCAACAACTTTCGTTCACTACAATTTGTTTGTAATTTCAAAAAAATTCTAGTCTTTAACTAAATACACCCCTGTTTTTTTTTATTGTTTAATTGAATTAATTATCAAGTTTAAGTTTTTCGTTAATTAAATTTAATCTTATTTTAACCTTGTAAGTATTTAATTAAGTTCAAATTAGTATTTTGTACATTGATTTTTATAATAAAATTTAAAAACTCTCTAGTCTCTCACTGCATTGGTTAAATTTGAATGAGCGAAATTAAAAGTTTAAAATTGCGTCACGAAAAAAGTGGTACATTAAATGAAATATAGATGGCAGGGTAAACATTGAATTTATTTTATTCAATTTAACCAAGGCTCAATTTGAATATTGTTGAAAAAAAAAAATAAATGTGTTGGATTTGTGTCATGTGTGTGTGGTGAAATTTTTGACATTTCTAATGGAATTTTTTTATTGAAAATAAATATAAACAAACTTTATAATTTAAGTAGAAGAAAGTTCTTTTAAAATAATCATTTAGAAAATATTTATTAAATATAAAAAATGTCATCCAGATGGTATCCAATATTTCAAAAAGGAAATCCACAACTTCGAATATTTTTACCAAATTTTTGGTTAAAACTCGTACGTTCTCCTGAAGCTCAACCAGGTACCAATATTTTATACAATTAGATTTTATTATTACAATTACTTTTTTATATGGCCAATTTTTATTAAATATTAATTTTCCCATCTTTTGTAGAGAATATAGTTACATTTTCATGTTCAATGCAAATGACGAAATATGATATAAAAAATTATTTAGAGAAAATTTATAATATTCCGGTTGTTGATATTCGAACAAGAATAGCATTAGGAACAACAAAACGTGATAAAGTTAAAAATTATGTTACAAAAGATGAAGATGTAAAATATGCATATGTAACTTTGGTAAATTTAAAATGTTTTTCTAATTCATATTTTCTTAAAAATGATAATGGTTTTTCAATGAAGTTAACTCTTACTGCATTTTTTATTTTAGCCAAAGACTGAAAAGTTTGTTTTTCCTGATCTGTTTCCGGAAAAGGATAAAGAGAAAAAGGAAAGTGAAGATAGGGCTATAGAAGATGCTAAAAAAGGATTTAAGAATTTCCTTGAAAGAAATAAAAATCGTCCTGGTACACCAGGATGGTATTCAATTTAGTAATATTTAATTATTTTTTATATATACATATGTAGGATTTGATATTAGAGTCAGTTTTATTTAAAAGTTTTGATGATAAATAAACAAATTTTTTTGTAATTTAAAAAACTTTTTTATTTTTTTATTTTTTTAAATGCATATTAAAAAAAAAGGAAAACGTAAAAGGTAAATGTTGAAGTTATATTTCAATTACCTTCATAACTTGTACTGCATAATCATTAAGATGGATTCACATTTATTAATGACTTGTTTTGCTGATGTATATTTATTATAATTTGTTGTGTAAGAGGAAATTACATTTATTATGTTGATTTACAGTGGAAGTAAAAATGGGTATGTGTTTCTGAGTTACCATGAAATCTCGGACAATAAAAGCATAAGTTTTGTATATAAAAATTGTTATTTTTCGTTTTTAATTGTTTCCGTGACAATGTTAATTATTAAATCAATAAAATTTTACAATAGTGTAACTCTCTTCCAGTAGATTTGAGTTTAAAGTTTTTTTTTTTACGAAGGTTTGTTATTATTAAAATTGTTAAAGGACAGTTGTTAACATTTTTACAAGCATAACACCAATAACAGCATAACACTTTTGGTACAAGTATAAAGTATACTATATACTACATATTCTCTTGTGTATTCTATATTAAATTTGTACACTCAGATATTAATAGTTACAAAATACATTCCCTAAAATATAAATGGCATATTTAGAACAGAGACGACTTGGCAGTTATTTAGGTAACATGTACGGGAGGTATAACAGAAAAATTTTCGTCAAATCTTACATTTTTAATATTTATAATGATTGAATTCTTAACTCTTTTAGAGTAGCACAAAGTAACAACCATGATCGGATTAAAATCTGTTTTTGTACAGACTTGGATAAATCTGTATTGGTAAATAATTTTGAAAAACGTGGATGGACACAAGTTAGTGCAGATGACGATTGGAATTTTTATTGGGCTGGTGTTCAAACGTGCAGGAATATTTTTAGTGTTGACAGTGGATATAGAATGCATGATAACCAGTAATATTTAAAATTAAACTTTTTTTATAATTATTTAAGTTTTTATGTTATATTTTCAATTTAAAATTTTTATTCAAGGTTAATAAATCATTTTCCAAATCACTATGAGCTTTCAAGAAAGGATCTCCTTGTAAAAAATATTAAAAGATATAGAAAAGATCTAGAAAGAGATGGAAGTGCATTGGCAGAAAAAGTGGAACCAAGAGAACATGGTGGATCAAAATATCTTTATTTAGATTTTATTCCAGTAACCTTTATATTACCTGCTGGTAAATTGAAAAAAAGTCATACATATATGTTTATTTTATACTGTTCTCTTTTTGTTTCTTTTTGGTTTTCTTATATTTTCTTAGATTATAATATGTTTGTTGAAGAATATCGTAAGAATCCGCAAAGTACCTGGATTATGAAACCTTGTGGTAAGTCTCAAGGTGCTGGAATTTTCTTAATTAATAAACTATCCAAACTAAAAAAATGGTCCAGAGAAGCAAAAGGTTCATTTCATCCACAGATTTCAAAGGAGAGTTATGTTATATCAAGGTAAGCAAATTCATTAAAATGTGTTACTAAACAGCATAATAGAATAAATAAAATAAAGATGATGATGTATGACTCTGGGCTTGTATGAGAATTAATGCGTGCAATTTGGTTTTAGATATATTGATAATCCATTACTAATAGGCGGAAAAAAATTTGATTTGCGGCTTTATGTTTTGGTGGCTTCATTTCGTCCATTGAAAGCATATCTTTACAAATTAGGCTTTTGTCGATTTTGTACAGTAAAGTATGACACAAGTGTTACGGAACTAGATAACATGTATGTACATCTAACAAATGTAAGCGTTCAAAAGCATGGGGTATGTAATGATTATTTTTAGAACTTTGAAATTATAATTATCAAAACTAATTTTTTGTCTCATTTAGGGTGAATACAATAGTTTACATGGGGGTAAATGGTCTGTTCAAAATTTACGACTATATCTAGAGGGTACCAGAGGTAAAGAAGTAACTGATCGATTGTTTGGAGCAATTTCATGGCTTATTGTCCATTCATTAAGGGCTGTAGCACCAGTCATGGCAAGTGATAGACACTGTTTTGAATGTTATGGATATGATATGTAAGTAAAGTATTTGAAATTATCTAAAGATTATTGTTTAAATAGAATCTGAAAAAAATTTTTTAAGTATCATTGATAATAATTTAAAACCATGGTTGGTGGAAGTAAACGCATCACCTTCTTTAACTTCAACTACTGTAAATGATAGAATTTTAAAATATAAATTAATTGACAATATCTTGTCAGTAGTTCTACCACCAGATGGTATTCCAGAGTAAGTCAAGTTCAATTAGTATTAATATATGTATAAATACATACATATATATATTTTTTTCAGTGTTAGATGGAACAAAATTCCAAATCCAGAATCTTTAAGTAATTTTGAACTGTTACTTGATGAAGAAATCGCTTCTGCACAAGACGATTCTCAAGGCAATCAAACTACAAGAGGTAAAACTACAAGTAGATGGAAATAATTTGTTGCAAAAGTAGATTGATAAATGATACTAGTTATAAGTTTCTTAACATGTGTTCATACTTCTAAATAAATCAAAGATAGTCCACAGTATTTAATTTTTTCAATTTATGTTGTTGATATTGAGATAATATATAAAAATAGGAAGTCCTTTAAATACGCGTTATAAATATTATAGAACAATCTTTCATACCTTATTATAATTATCTCTTGAAATATTAGTTGCCTGAAAATTAAAATTTAAAATTATTACTTACAAACTTAGTATCATTATTTGGAGGGAATATAAGATATTCCGATGTTATTCTGATGCGGGAGTCTTTATTCCTAATCTGTTGAACTATAGCATAATTATCTACATTAAAATCTATTAACAAATACAAAAAGAAATAAATAATTTTTTGTTTTTTAAATTCAGTATATTTTCCTAATTATATTTTTACAAAGTATATACCGTCCTTTTAAAAAATTTTTACTAAATTAAAAATTATACACATAGTTTTATTATATTGACTATTTGTATGTTGATAAGAGAAAAATCACAACTTATATAATTACGACTTAAATTACGAAATTAATTTAAAAACTTTTTTTTTATTCTAAAAATGAATTTACTTAATAAAAAGCCACACTTTTTTAGGAATTAATTACATAGTAAATATTTTTAAACTAATTGTATAAAATGTATGTCTTTTTTTTATTTTTTTTATATAAATAACATTTTTCAGATCATGTACAAATTATAAAATAATTAATTTATTTACAAAGAAATGAAAAATAAAAAAAAAATTTTCTATATTTTCTAAAGAAAACTTAAAATTAATGTATAAATAATTCGTAATTTAGTTTGAAGCGATATCAGAATCATTTATGTTATCTAATTTTTACTTTGTTGTAAATTTTCTAACATTGCTTTGTAAAACTTTTTTAATTCAAACATTTAGTATTAATTAATATCTAGATTGTTAAAAACAGTCTCCAAATTACAAAATATTAGTATAAAATAGTACAAAAAATACTTAATATCTAGCACAAATAAAAAGAAATATATATATGTAGTAATATTTTCTCCAAAATCCTTTTTAAAACTTATATAAATGAAGTTTATTTGGAATTAATTGCCTGCAGTTCTGACAAAAGTACGAAATTTTAAAATTTTAGTAGATTAAATTTATAGAGCCAGAGGTACATGATAACTTTGAACGAGTTGCTATATATAAAAGCAGTTAATAAAACTAAATTTAAAAGAAAAGATAAAATTTTGAATAATTTCATAAAAGTTTTAATATTAATATTTTTAATATTTGTCTAGTTTAATTATTAAGATCAGATCAATCATCAGATCAGATCATATACTTTCAGTGTTTCCATAAATTATTTAATGAGTTGTATTCTTTATAAAAGAGCCTCCAGAACGGCTCCACACGATTTTAAAAAAAAATTTTGGAGAAAATAATTACAAATAACATTTAAAATTAAAATAACAATATTTTATAGAATATTTGTGTTCTTTATACCCATTTGTATCCTAAATCTTAAATTAATTATCAATTTTTATTATTAAAAATATTACAATGACTTTATTTTAAATTTAAACAATAATAATAAAAAAAAAATACATTTAAAATAAACTTATATTTAAAATAAATAATTTTGCTTCACACCTTTGATTCTTCCATTATTATAATCATTTTTCAATTTTTAATATAAACGACTCCTTAATGAATATTTTGTTTTATTTTTTTTTTTTTTCTAATAATGGGGGGAAAATAATGGTGAGAATTAAATAAATAAAATGAGTTCTATAAAACTTTGAAAGTTTTCCTTCCTACGTTTTTTTTTTGTTCTAAATTACAAAAGGTAACTAGTTTTTTAAAAAATAACAACTAAAAAAACGATGACTAAAATAAAACAGTTAAATAAAATACTAATACTAGTAGTAGTCATGACATCTAGTGGTAATTTTTTAAATATATTTTTATTTAAATTAAATTTCATCTTTTACCACTTAAACTGTAATATTCTGGTTCGCTGCCTTGTAAAGCTCCACTGACTGATTTTGCAGCACCCTAAAAATATATTATAAAAAAAAAAATGTATTTGGTTGCTGAGAAAAGAATTCAAGAATATTAGAATGAAAGTGACACAACTGAATGTTTTAAGTCCTTGATTTTCTGAAATATATAACAATTAAAAAACTTCTTGCACGGCAGTGAAAGGAAATTTAAAACGAAAATAAAAACGAGAAAGAGTATGAAGAGTAGACTGTGTTCAACTCTAGGATATCCGCATGAACGTAATATAAACATTAAATCTTCCGGTTAATTACTTTCCCAAAATTTCATATAAGCATAACTTAATATACCCTGAGTTGTGAGTAAAAATTGTATGACAGTTATACGAACCTCTTTTTACTATACAAACTATATTATGTGCAATTAAAGTTCGAATCCGTTGATTTTTAATAGACGGCTCTTGCATGAAAATGAGTTTGTGAAAATTTCAAAATCTTAGCTCCTTTAGTTTTTCAGTTATCGTGCTGACAGACGAACATACGTGCGGAAAAAGCTATATACGATATACGAATCCTTGATATACTATACGAACCTCTTATACTACATATACTATACTACTTATGTGCAAATGAAAGCCATTAAAGTTTGAATCGGTTTAGTTTTAATTAACGGCTCTTCCATAAAAATGAATTTGAGAAAATTTCTCCGTGCAGACAGACGAAGAAACGGGCGGAAAAAACCAGTACTCTCGATTCTAATCCGATCCATACCATTTAGTCTATTTCTATAGAAATTTCCTATGTTATTATGTATAGAACAAAATGTTAAAAATAATAAAAAATACCGACGCTTTATAAAGATGAGCCGCCCCTGATAACAAAATATTTTTTATTGTACATAACATACACGGCTTGCAAATGGTTTATGAAATTCAAAAGTCTTAAAATCAAAATTTTGCAACGTTATTTTACTTACTAAGGAAATTATATTAATAACTACCATGGACATTTTGAAGAACTTATATTAAGTTGAAGAACACACTAAATCCGCGTCTAAATTTAAAAAAAGAAGAAGAACAAAAAATAATCAATTAATTAAATTGTAATCTTTGTTCCCAAAAAAAATGTTTCCAAAAGCAAATTTTCTCTTTCTAACACACACGCTTTATTATGATTGTGAAATTAGAACCAAAATTCAAAAAATGAAGGCAAAGTGAGCAAATAATAATTTGAAAAGCATACCATTAAATTTCTATTCCAAATTTGCAAGCGCAAAACTAAACCAAAAAAAAAAGTATGAAGAAAACAACACAAAATTCATACTTACTGTAAATGCTGTACCCAAAAAACTTGATACGGCCCTGGTAAAACCAATTGCCGTTGTTATTATATTTCCACCATTAAATCCAGGTATTGGTGCTTGAAAGCTGACAGTGTCATCGCTCTTTTGTTTTTTTGTTAATATTTTTTTTTTAATTTAAATTTTTTTTATTTAAAATTTGTTTGACAAATGACATATGTAACATTTTACAGTTACATTATGTTGACAGTTAATTTCAATATTTGAATGGCAGGATTTTTGTTTATATGTATTATTTGTTTGTATTTATGAATATATTTTTTGTTGTGTTTTGTATTTTGGTGTTTTGATGTTTTTTGAATATTGAAAAAATTAAAAAAAAAAATTAAAAATAAAATAAAAATGTTAAAAAAAAAATAAAAAATAAAAATAAATCAAAAAAAGCCAAAAATTTGAAAAAAAATAAAGCAAAATTTAAAAATAAAATAAACATAAAATAAAAAACAATACTAAAAGTGAAGTGAGTTAGTATTAGTGTGAGACATTCAAAAGGATTTGTCGTTTATTTGTAAAATGCATGCTTTTTAACTTTTAATTATTTTTTAGTTGTCTTAATTTTAAATTAAAAAAAGATTTTATTATATAGTGAATAATAATAAATAGTGAAAAGTTGCGATAACAAACGTGATTTTTCATTTTAAGTACGTAAAAAACAGTAATAGTAAAAAAAATAATATAAAAAGATTTAATTAAGATTAAATTTGATTAAAGCTTAATTTTCTTCATACCTCAGAGAAATCGGCACCACCATATTCAAGATTCGAAAGTGTGTTTGAGGGTCTACTTGGATGTTTCTTTTCTCTTGTCCGTCGTGTTGTTGGAGCAGTTTCTTGCCACGTTCTCCATAACCATTGTAATCCTTCTATAACTGGTCGTCTTGTTGGTTGTGGTGGTCTTCTTGGTGCACGTGTAGTAGTATAAGGTGTTGGATTAGGTTCTACTTGAAACAAATCCTAAAAAAATGATAAATCATAATTTAATTTTAATGAAATATATAAAAAAAATAAAACAAAATAATTCGATTTTCTATCATTGAAACTTGCATTTACGCTCACGGGAACATTATTATGAACGGGACCAATTCCTCTTTGTTTTAATACAGCTGCTAATAATGCTTCATTACTTTTACCATACACTTCGATATCTTCTTGTGTTCCTAAATCAGTTTTCAGTAAATCTAATACTTGTTCTCTAGTTAATGAAGATTTTTTATTTTCTGGCAAAGTTGGCGTTATTAGTTTAATTGATGGCGGTGTTGTACTTGTTGTTGTGGTTGTTGTTAACTTTGTTGTTGCTGCTGTAGCTTTAGATTTTCTGGCACCTTTAAGTTCTGACATAATTAAAGGTAGTTCATTGATAGTTACTTGACGTCCTAATAGAGAAGACAAAAGTTTCAAATTTCTTTCAATTTCAGCTGCTTGATCTTTTGTCATTTGAGTTGTAGTACTTGGTTTTATTGTGGTAGTAGGTTTTTGAGTTCGACTAGTAATAATTTCATTTCTTAAATTTGGAATATCTGCTACACTAATTTTTCGTCCAAGAAGAGTTGAAAGCAATGCTAAATCACTATTTAAAGATTTCAAGTCTTGTTGTTCTCGTTCTAGTTCTTTTACTAAATTTAAGCTAGTTGGTCTTCGAGTTAGCTTAGGTTTCGGTGTTGTAGTCGTAGTCGTCGTTGTTGTTGTAGATGTGGTCGTTGATGGAGTAGTAGATGCTAAACGATTTTGTAAAGCTAATTCTATTATTCTGTTAGCAAATGTGGCTGGACTAGCTGTTGTTACTGTATTTAGTTTTGCTATTTGCCGCTAAAATATTTTAATTATTTATTTTTAAAGAGTAAAATTTGAAAATACTGAATTTGTTTTCAACATACCAAAGCATTCAAAAGTTCGGCTTCATTTTGTACATTAGGCTTGGGTTTGTTAGTTGATCGCACATTTTGAAAACTGCTTAGTAGTTCTTCTATCGTATTTCGGCTGATATCAGGTAACGGTTCTAATGGAAGATTGGTTGTTGTTGTTGTAGGTTTTGGTGTAGTGGTTGTTGTTGTAGTTGTTGTTGGTTTCGGCGTTGTAGTAGTAGTGGTTGTTGTAGTTGTTGTGGTAGTTGTTGTTGTTGTGGTTGGTTTAGTGGTCCTTGGAGGAATGGGTTTTTGTGTGTTTAGCTGTTGTTGTAATTGTTGTTGGCCAAATAGAAGTTGCCGCTAAAACAGTTTATAATTTAAATAATTTGTTTAATTTTGGTTTAGTTTAGCTTGCTTACCAAATTCATTAAAAATCTTATGTCCTCAGCGTTTGATGGTACATTTGTTCTAGCTGGTAATTTTGTAGTTGTTACTATTCTCATTGTTGTTGTTGGCCTGGGTGTTGTTGTGGTGGTGGTTGTAGTAGTTGTTGTGGTGGGTTTTGGCGTAGTGGTTGTTGTGGTAGTTGTAGTGGTTGGTTTTGGTGTAGTAGTAGTTGTAGTTGTTGTAGTGGGAGGAATTGTTGTTGATGGAACTGTAGCTTTCTGTGCTCTGGTTGCTAAACTTGCTTGTATGCCTAAAAGTTCTTGAAGCAAACGTAAATTTCTTTCTAAATTGTTATCATTAAGGTTTGTTTGTAAGTCGAGGTTTTGAAGTTGTGCCGTAGAAATTGTCCTTGGTGTTGTGATAATTGGAATTAATGGTGTTGTTTGTGCGCTATTTATTATTATCGAAACCGGCCTAGTGTTATCGTGCATAAGTGGAGTTATCGTGGTGATAGGTGCAGACGGCGAACTCAATTGATTACCTTTCGTTCGTTGAACATTATCTTGATCATCATATTCGTCGTACATATCATAAGGCGAATCAATATCTTCTGGTCCACTAGGAACTGCGATTGTCATTATTGGCTTTGGTGCTTCAGTTGTTGTAGTAGTTGTTGAGGTTGTTGTTTTTGGTGTAGATGTTGTTGTAAATTTTGTTGATGTTGTTCTTGAAGTTGTTAATTTTTTGTTTTTAGTGGGTTTTGGTGCTTTTGTAGTAGTAGTTGTGGTAGTTGTAGATGTAGTTGAGGGTTTAACATTATTATTTAAAATACCGCTTATTAAATTCGGACTGAGTTCTACAGATTTATTCTCTTCACTTTCTTTACTCAAAACCTAATAAAAAAAATGTAAGCCGCTTAACAGCAATAAAAAATACAAAAATTACCAAAGGATCGTCTAATTCGAATTCCTCTATTTCATTAGAACCATTATCTTCATTTGAATTGTCTTTTTGATCAATTTCAGGGACCTCAGTTGTTGTACTTGTAGTAGTAGTTGTCGTTTTCTTAGTTGTTTTCTTAGTTGTAGGTCTACTAGTTGTTGTTGTTTTTTTTGTTGTTGCTGAAGTTGTTGTTCTGGTACTTGTTGTTGTTGATGGTGTTGTTGAACTTTGTTCTGATAATTTTGTATCAAAATCATTTTCACCGAAATCGGGCATTAAAGTTCTATCATCTGTAATAGTTTTTGATGTTGTCAAACTAAAAACGCTTTGAGATTTGAGTGAAACATCGTTTTTAATATATTTTCGTTTTAAGATGTCCAATAAAACAGGATTTTCCTAATAAAGATTTTGTTTTTTAAAAATAAATAAATTAATTAATGTAAAATAAAAAGAAATATTACAATACTCGTTTAATTTTATAATATACATGAGTATTGAAATATGAAATTAAACTTTAACCTGTTGTTTTTTATTTGCTTAAAAGATTAATAAATTATTTAATAATTAAATTTATTTTAATTAATCGGTTAAAATAAAACTCTTTTTGAAGGCAATGAAATAAAATATGGAATTTATTATATACAATATAAAATTATTTTTACAGAAGAAAAAATGAATTTTGTTAAATAATTTTTAAGCCCAAAACAAGAACATGCAGTTTATATATTTTTCCTAATGCTATAGTCTATATATATAATATTCAAAATTTAATAATTAATATAAAGATAAATATTAAATAGTATTTATAATTAATTAAAAAATACAAAAGAATTATAATTTAATTTGTAGAGAATAAACTAATTTTATTGAAATATAGGACATAAATATATTTTTGCTTATTGTTTGCTACTTCTTTTAAATCCCTTTCTTACAAAATATGAAAATAATATAAATATTATGTATATAATAATTTTGCACTCGACTGTAAAATTTTTACTATTGTGAATAGTGAAAACTAATGATTAGTGATAGATGATATGATTATATTTAATGATAATTATATTTTTAAAAAAATAAAAATATAAAATTAGCCTCTTGGATTTGATATTGCACATTTATGAAATGACAGCGAATTTTTAAATAATTTATGAAATTCACAATAGTAAAATTTACAATCGATTATAAATGTAAAATATGTCTAAAAAAATGATTTACATAGAGAAGAAACGGTTCACAATAAATTACTAAGTACAAATATAAAGTTAAATGAATTAAACAGGGGTACAATTTACAATTTATATTTTTTTTTGTTTTTTAATAAATGTTGATTTTTTTATCTTACAGCATCATGATTCTGGTATTATCGAAACAATTGCAATAGATTTGATAACGTTTATATATTGGTTTTATTTAAAACGAGTTTTTGGAATTAAAATTAAATTGGAAAAGCAAAAAAAATACTTTAGAGGAAAAACCGTTATAAAATCTGAAATTTTTTAATACGCTTAAAGATATAAAAATCAACAATTTCACTGATTTTTATATAATACTATACCATATTATTAAGATGATTTGTGATAGGAAAAGTGTTAGGTTCAGAAGTGTTATTATTCACAATAGAGACTTTTGAAGAGTTTGTAGTATTTATTAGATTTTTAATCATATTTTTAGGAAAATTATATTCATTATGACCCGTACTTCCATTTAAAATGTTATCAATTGAATTTTCCGTTATATAATAAGATTTATTAATACTATTTCCAAACTGATCACCATTCCAATTGAATATATTATGTAAATTTGATGTTATATTTTGTTTATTGTGATTAATGATTGCAGTAATAGTTGTGCTTGAAAGTATTTTAGATTTTTTCGTGATATTATCATCAACAACCCGATTAATAACATTTATAATCCCAGAATTGATTTTGTTCCGAATAGTTGTTGTTCGCCAAATATAACTGTTTGGATTTAACAGTAGTTTTGGATCGATATCAACTATTTCAAAATCATCATCAGGATATTTAATTTGCAAAATTGTACCGTTTGGATATTTGCGTACCACAGTTCTATTTGGTAAAATTCCATATACAGCAGGTGGTTCATTCAATAATTGTTTTGGCGCTGTTGTAGGACGTTTTTTTATAACAGTACTATTTGGTAGGATTCCATATATTGTATAGTCCAAAACTGGAGCTTCATTTTGCAAATTTTGGTCAACCATTGCATACAATTCTGTTGTGGTTGTTGGTAAAATGGATTCCGATATTTTGTTTGTAATAGGATATTGAATGTTTTTTGTGGATGTGTGATATTGGTTAAAAGTTGATTTTGGTAATTCAGACGTGGAATGTAGGATAGGATCAGAATTGGTATAAGTGGATGAATGTATAGTTTTGGTACTACATTCAGTTTCTCTGCAATCTGTATCAGTTTTTTCAGTTGTTTCTGTTATAGCATTTGTAGTTTGATTATTTATTTCATTATCTTCTATACTTTTAGAAGTAAAAATTTCAGTTCCTTTTGTTGTAACCTCGTTTTGTATTTCCAGAGTTGTACTAGGTAAAGTCGTTTGTTCTGCAGTTGAAGTTGTAGAATCAATTGATAAATTGAAATCAGTGTTTAATTTACTGTCAGATTTATACGATTTAATATAATTAGTCCTATCTGAATCATCAAAAATACCATTTATTGATGCAGATTCAGTAGATGTCTCGGATTCGAGAGTTTTGTATGATTTTGTTGTTTGGTCTGGTGGTATGTAAACTGGATGCACATCAATTGAGTTTTCGGTCGGATGTAAAGTAATTTTTTTTGGTTTAATTGTAAATAAATCTAAAAATGAAATAGTCATAGGAGCTGTCGTTGTAGTTTCATTTGTCGAATTAGAACTTGTTGTCGTAGGTTGTGTTGTTAATTGAATAAAATTTGGATTTAAAAATTTGTTAAAACCTAGAATTGGTTCAGCAGGTACAGTAAAATTTTCAATATTTGAAGCATTTAAATTTTGTTCAGATTCAATAGTCGAATTTAAAAAATCATTAATTGCAGAAATTAGTTGTGGTTGTGAAACAAGGTCACTACCGGGTGTGGTTAATAGATTTGGTTGGGGTATAGAAGTTGGTAATTCATTATTAATTATTGTTACAGGGTAAATTATGTCTGGTGTAGCTGTTGTGATTGATTCTAAAAAACTATTTTCTAATGTTAAATTTAAATTATGATTGTAATTATTATTTATTAAATGTGCAGGCCAAACTTGGTTAGAATGTGTGTTAAAATTTTCATCAAAATAATTATTATTGCGTTTAATGTGATTTGAAGCAAAAACTTGTGAATTATAATTTGCAACCAATGTGGTATTAAAATTAGCAATGAAATCATCATTTGTATCAAAATCGTCTTCACAGTTACAGTCTTGGTCAAAATTGTCTGCATTTAAATTTAATTTTTTTTTACTAATTGATGAGGATTGGATTATATTGGAAGTTTGTGGAAAATGGACTGTTGATTTGGTTGTTATTTCATTAAATTGCCCACGACTATCTATAGTGTCATATTTTGGTGTTGATAAACTAATGTTTGTTATTGATGAAAAATCGCCATTGTAAGCATTCTGTTTGTTTTGTTTTTTTGATTAATTTTATATTTAAAAAAATATATGTTGGAGGGGGTTGTATTTTGGATTTTTAAGTAAATAAAAAAAATAATATATAAGTTAGTAATCTATATACAAAATAAAAATTCAAAATTAAAAATTAAAATTAAAAATAAAAATAAAAATAAAAAAAAAAAAAAAATAAAACAAAAATAAAACCAAAATAAAAAAAAATAAAAAAAAAAACAAAAACCACAAATTAGTAAACATATACCTGTATAATAACTGGTAATTCTGTAGTTGTGGTTGTAGTAGATGTTGTTGATGTTGTTGTTTTATTTTTAATAGAAATTTCTGGATTTTCTGTTGTTTTAGATAAAATTTCAGCTAATGCTTCAAAAATTGATACTGTTGCAGTACCAGCTGGACGTTGTATTTCATCTTCATCATAAATATCATCTGCATAATCGTCATCAGAATCTACAGCAATTTCAGATCTCATTAAACCATCAGCTATTGGATCAACCATATTCCAAAAACCTTCTGGTCCAGTATTCATATAATTTACTGTTTCAGCCATTGTATTTATCTTATGTAGATCGTA
Source organism: Dolichopus griseipennis (assembly GCA_963082915.1). NCBI lineage: Eukaryota > Metazoa > Arthropoda > Insecta > Diptera > Dolichopodidae > Dolichopus > Dolichopus griseipennis. The sequence continues at coordinate 2,208,926 of OY720443.1, read as the reverse complement.
TTGTGATATTATTGTTTGGGTTGTAGATTTTTCATTATTATTTAATTTTAATTCAAAATTGTATTTTTTTGGAAACCTCTAATGGTGTTTTAAAATATTTTTTGGTTTTTTTTGTTTATCAGTGGTTTGTTTATGTTTTTGTTTCCATGTTGTTGTATTGGTTGTGTTGTTATTAATTTTGCATTTTAATTATAAATTGTGTGAATCGTGTTGCAAATAAATTGTTTTTTTTAAAGAATAAATAAAATTTTATAAAAAATGTTAATTGTGTTTTAATTTTTAACTGTGTTTTTTTTTTCATTGTATACATATTTAATTTTTTTTTTGAAGAACCCGGAAGTAATTTGGGACCTAAAATTGGTTTTATAGAGCAGGATGTAGGACACGTTCAAATATACAATGAAAAAAACCACAGAACATTGAAAGGATCATTTCGTTTCATTAACAATGATTAACTTTGTTAGAATTGTTAGTTTGATTGGACTTAATCTTAAGATTCGGGTAAAATATACTTGAAAGAATGATTAAAAAACCGGGGAAAACCTAGTTAATTTAAAAAAAAAAATATGTCTGCGCGATTGCTGAGAACAATCAATTCAACTTTTGGATAGTGTAAGGGGGTCAAAGAAGGGCATACCATAAATATTATAAACCAAACATTAATGCACTTTTATTTTTTTTTTTAATTTATTTAATAACAATATATTTAATTAATAAAACAAATATTTAACAATTTTATAAAAAAATGATTTTTTTTTTTTTTAAATAAAAATTAAAAATAAAATTAAAGACAAAGTAAAAAAATGATTAATGATGCCCTTCCTTTAAAATGTTAATAAAAATCAAATGTAAAACTTTTATTGGTTAGAATATTAATGATTATATAAAAAAAAAAATAACTTCTATATTGATTGATGTGTATTTATGTTAGCTTAACTATATATAATATATATGTATATATGTAATTATATAAATTATATATAAATAAATGTTTGTATATATATATGATTTAATTCATTTAACTATATAAAAATAAATATTACTTTTTTCCTATTATTTTAATTTGTAAATTATGTTTATATATATGGATATATATGAAATGCATATGTGTATGTATGTTAATATGAATTATTTGACAATATTGGTGATTAATGAAAATCATAAAAAAAAAACATGACATATTTTATAACTAATATAAAAAAAAAAAAAAAACAAATTAAATTCAAATAAAATTATTTCGATTTTTCATATACGCTCTGTAACGATTATGAAAGCGTCGGAATTCATCTTCATAATCCTGTAAAGGATTATCAGGATTCCTAATATTTGTTGGAGTTGTCGTTACTTTTTGTGTTGGTGTTATTCCAAAATTCCATGAATCAGGCATACCAACATAAGTTTTTTGCAATGAACTTTGTGTTGATGGAATAAAATTATTTTGTGTACGATGTTGATATTGTTGAATTTTTTCTTTCATCAATTTAACGGGATTTATTTTACCAGGTATAATTTTATTCAAATTATGTTCATATTTATAACCTTGATTTGACATTGAATCTCTTACATAATTATTTGATGATTCCTTAACATGTTGATCTAATTTTCTTGATGATATATTCATTTGCATTTTATGATAAGTGAATGGTTGTTGTAATGGTGATGCTCTCGGAAACATTGAATTTTGTGTTAAATCTTTATTGAATAGGGGAGAACCTCCGCTAAAAGGTGGATGATTTATTGACCATTCCCATGTATAGCCCTTTAAAATAAGTATACACGATTTGTTTGGTATTTTTTTTTTTTTTGGTTTCATGGTTTGGATTTTTTTTTTTAATATATGATTTACTACATACAAATGAATATTATATTGAATTAAGCAAAAGTTAAATGATTATATTTTATAAATACTGAAATTGTTATACTTAAAGTGTATGCAGTGATTGATTTGATATTTTTATATTTTTAATATTTAATTAAATTAGAAAATCGTTTTCATATAAAATTATTATCCTGTGACATATTGTGTGTTCCGAAAAATATATTTAAAAATATTTTAAGTCGATCATTTGCAAAATTCTTCAGATAAGTTCTTAAATTCATGTTTTTACAACATTTCTAAAAAATTTCAAATATGCAACAATTAAATTTTTTATTTTCAATTTTTGTTTTTTAAATTCTTAATTTAAGTGTTACATAATTAAAACTTAAAAGTATATATATATATTTGTAAGTTAAGAAGATCGCAATGTCTTTTTAAGTTCTCAGTAGAAGTCCCCATATAATATATAAAGTATCTATATTGTATGTAGAGTTGTTAGTTTGTAATAAGTTGATAAGTAAAATAAGTTGATAAGTATGTGTGTTCTGTCCTTACCCATAACAGTCAATTTAATAATAAAGAATTTTGAATGCATATATATTAAGTTTTGATTTCTTAAAAATAGTTTAATATAAAATTTCTTACGTATTTTAAGTATATAAGTGCATTAATATTTGGTTCTTTTTTTTACACATTTTTCTTTGTTTTAATTTGGGGGGGAGGGGGGTTGATTAATTTAATTGCATATAAGGAACATGCAAATAAGAAGTGTTTAAATTGAATTGAATTAAATTGAAAAATTGTTTGGCTTACCGATGATGATTCTGTTGTCATTGGTGGTACAGTTGGGGTATAAACCGGTCTATCTCTTTCTTTATCTTGTTTTAAAGATAATTTTAAACTTGGTCCGCGATATCTTGAACTAAATTTGGAAGATGCCGGTTTGTACTAAAATATAAAAACAAAATCAAAACAAGTTAAAAAAATATAATTAATATTAATTAATGACTTTATTTTAAAATACTCTAAGCTCTTGTGGAGAACTTACCGAGTTTTTCAATTTACTCACATCTGTATTTTCATTTTCTTTCAAACTTTTTGTTTTAGCGTTTAATACTGAATTTTCTGTGACAAATTTGGAACTGAATTTCCCTAATCTTTCAATGGACGATTCTTGAGATTTCTTTGAAATTTCGTTATTTTCATTTTTAATATCTTTTATAGTTTTACTTGAACTGGGAACTGCAGATGCCTGTGATCTTGATTTTGAATTAGTAAATGGTGCTTTTGTTGTGGTTTCTGATTTAGTTTTTTGATTTAAATTTCGTTTTTTCTCCAATTTTTCATAAGCCGATATTGGCGTTGGAACCGTTTTGGTTGTATTTTTGGTTGATTTCAAATTACTTGAAATTTTAACACTTTCTTTAGTTGGAAAAACAGGTCGTTTTCCTATATTATGGGGTTGACTTTTAAAATTTTTAGAAGATGTCATTTCTTTTAAAGTGCTGCCTCTTTTTGTGGAGGTTTCGGGTTTAAATTGTTTTGATTTAGATTTTAATAATAATTTAAAATGTTCTGGATAATTTTCATCTTCTAATTGATCAAAATTTATATCTTCATTTTCCATCTTAGAATTCATAGATTTTACAACTCTACGGCCATTTGGAACATCACGCCATTTTAATTTCGGTGTGGTTGCAGTTTTTGCAGGTTCTTGAGTATTTTGTGTTGGTTCTACTGTTCTATTATTATTTCTAGATTGATTTTGAAATCTACTTTTTCTAGCTTCGATTCCTTTTGCCATTTTAACTACTTCAGTAGTTGAGGATTGACGTACTCTTCTGCGTCCACTCTTATCTGGATTTTGTGATTCGATCATCTCTGGTTGAATTCCTAGTCGACTTTGTTTAAGATATTCTGCGTGAGGAGCATTTCGCGCCTTATGTTGCGGTGTGAATTCTGTCTGACTGGAAACATCGAAACGACGTGAAGCATATGTGTCATGTCTATGAATACGACCTGATGTTACTTTTTTATTTTCTAAATTCGCGGTGGCATTTTTACTTGGATTAGAAGGTTTATGCGTTGTTACTTGTATAACTTCTACTTTTTGAGATTTCGGCATACGAAATTTACTTGTTACTCGTGGTAAATCAATTATTTGTGATCTTCGAGCCGTATCTAATTCAACATCAGGTACTATATCTGATAAAGACTTCAAATTATTGTAATTATTTTTGAAATTTGACTGACTATCCAGACTGTCTATGTTATCATAATAGTTTGGGGTTTCAGGTGTGAATTTTATTCTTCCACGACTCTGAGCCTGAAAGTAAAATTATTTTAAAGAATATTTTATTATTATGTAATACAAATTTTATTAGTTTATTAATTCTCATATGCATAATCCTTGCAAATATTGAAAGAGAAATCAAATTAAGCAATTCAGTGAATCTTTTTTCATAATTCATTCATATTTTTATTTAATGTGTAACCAAGCAAATCTATTTAAATTTTAATGCCATCTATTGAATTAATTTGAATCATATATTCAAAATAGGAAATAATTCGTAACTAAAGACATTAAACATGTAAATAATTATAATAAAGTTACCCCATTTGAAAGCAAATTACATTCACTAAGTGCAAAATGCATTCAATCATTCGTTGAATCATTTACTCTGCTAATATTGGATTATGTTCACGAGCCATTACCATTATTTACTAGTCAAGTTAACAATCATTTTTATGTTATTTTATACTAACTACGAAACCTAACTACCTTTTTATTATAATTATTTTTATACTTTTGTCTTATAACAACTAACAATATTCATTTATCTTATGATCACTCGTCTATAACACAAATATTTGCAAAATAAAATTCAAATGGTGCCGCAGTGTAAAGTGCCTATAAATAATTTTTTATTTTTTTAAATATATTTCAAGTGTTCTTACAACGCACAGATCATTTCTGAATTTTTTTTATTTTAAGAGTTGCGAGTTGAAAGAATTTTTAGAAGTTTCCTTAGTTAAATGTTCAGTCTGGTCCCACTGAGGCGATCTGCAAACTAAACCAAGGATGAAATCACTTTTATTTTGGTTTTTTGCAGTTTGCACAAAATTGCAGATTCATCAAAAATTTCCAAAATCACAAAAATTGTAACTATTATACAATCATTATTTATTTTTATATTTAAAAATTATTGTGGGACTGACACTTATTTTAAAAAATAGAAAAATAATAAAAATTCAAAATTCACTGCGGAATGCATAAAATATGTTTAACTTTTACTGCATGCATTTAAATTGTTAATATACAATGTTTCCTTGAATGGATTCGTTTTTAATCTTTTGAGACAATCTTCGCTTGTTAAGTATTGAAGTGAAGTGAATTGTTGTCTTGTCTTTGCTTTATATTTTAACGATAAGCACGTGGCTATTTCACTTTAAACTATTTCCATATTTAGAATAGTAACTTTTTTGTCTGAATTATTTGGTCTGAAAACTGAAGGCACTCCTAACACACATAATTTGAATTGCAATGCATTCAATTTTTAACACATAAATAGAATTCATAGTATTTTTTATTTCCAATCTATCGTAAGCAAATTTCCAATCTATCGTAATATGAATTTAGAAAACTTATAAGGAATTATTATAATAAGAAAAAGTAAAGTTATAGTAAAACTTTAAAAAGTTGTAGTTCAAGTATTGTAATTTCCTTTTATTAAGAAGCTATGTGAAAACTATTTGTGTAAATTTAAGTAAAATTGGTGATAAATATAAGTTAGGGCAAGTTAATTGAGCAGCCTTTTAGAAATAAGCTGTTAACACAACGCTTATTATTTTATTTTATCAAAACTCCTTCAAACAATTGAGCTGTACTTTTACAGGTAGCAGTCTTACATATGAACTGGTTTTACATATATATGAAACTTTGGTTCTTTTGTGTGAAAGTTCATAAAGTGTAAACCAGTCCTGATATTCAAGTCATATTTATAAAGTATGTTTATTTAGTGTTTCGTTTTTTTTTTTCTGATCCTCTAATCAGCACAAAACGCTCCAAGTTAACCGGCCATGATTATCCTATTAATACTGTATATCTAACATACCGCGAAGGGACTTTGGTGCAATTATTTAGGCTACATTGTCTAAAATAACAACGGTTTGACCGATTGACTTCAAATTTTGTGTACGTGATGTTCCTTTGAGTTTATTCTATTGGTAGTCATGGAATTTGTTAACTCATATCGGCCAGACGATTGATCAAAAAATTTTTTTGGGAGCAAAAAGATAATCTCAAAAATAATATTGTCGAGTTCCGTTAACCCATTACCAAACTACATGTTTTTTAAAATTTCTTTTGTCAAGTTTTGTATACGTGTTGCTGTTTGAAAATGGATTTGACTATTTTAACAGACTTAGAATTTGTTAAACCATATTAGTACAACGATAGAAAAGTCGTTTTAAAAAATGAGTTTAATGGATTCTAGAAACGACATTCACAGCATATGTAAATTTTGAGTTAATTCTTCCAATAACATCAACTTGAACAAAAAAACCTATTAAGAGGATCAGCGACGCGCACCAGGTATTAGCAAGTATTATAAATTTTATCATTTCCAACTTTTTGAATAAATAACTTAAAAATCTGACTTCGATAAATAGTTATTTTAAGGAATACCACCTTTAATTTAATAATATCTATGCTTGAACCTACAAAAAGTATATGTTAGCACATTTTAAAATATTAAAACTAATTTAATCATTTAAACAAGGAATAATTTTTTTTTGGATAATTGAGTACCTTGTAATATTAAAAAAAAATATTAACTTAAATTATGTGCTTTAATTATATTCTAATATTAATTGAATTTAAATGAGAATATGACATCTTTAACTAATATATGGTAATTTGGTGATCTAATGTTAATGAATGAAAGTACTTAAAATAAGTTATAAAATATTCATATATATGTATATATATATATATATATATATATATATTTATATAATAACTATAAGTACTCTGTACTTATAAGTTGTTTTTTTCTTATTAATAAGCATAACTTAATTTTTGGTCACGTTCATAAATTGTCCAGTTTTTTTTTTCCAATATTTATTTTTAATATCTTCATGAATGAAGTCCACTTTTTAGGATTGAATAAGTTTTTTAAGCTTTATCAAAACCAAGTCTTTAAAAAATGAAATAATTTAGAATTAAAAAATATTGAAAATTTATTTGTAGAGTAGTTAAATAATGACGATTACTTTTGAACTACTTTTATATATATATATAAGTATAAGTGTATTAAAAATGAAAGTTGATGTGATATAATAATATAAAATTGAAATAAGGGCATCAGGATTGATTAAATTGAAATTTACCACACCTGTTTTTATTATTTAATAAGAGAAGTGTATTAAAGCGAATTCTTTTAATTTATGAACCTTGAAATAAATTTTTAATTATTGTTATTAATACATTATTTTAAATTATTGCATTTATTTATTTTTGCAGTTCATTTATTACAAATAATTGCATTGAATCGAAATAAACAATTATTAAATAAATAAATCATTGCTTAAGGTTTATTTAAAATCCATGACATATATTTAGGCTTGGAAACTTTCTCAAAATTTCTTTTATTTATTGGAGGACATTAATTATTAATATTGAATGGGTGCAGCAAGTGATCCAATTAATTTTAACTTAAAAGTGAATCTTTAAGTAACTTATTGGATTCAATTATTAAGTAAACCCTTTCATTTCAATTATAATGTGAAAAGTCAAAATAAAAGTCACTTAATCATTGAAAGGTGGTTTCATCTACTTTTTAATATTAGTTTGTAACTTATTTTAAAATTTTGATTTATATTTACATACATATCATTTTATCAAAATCTTGCATAACCATAAGGTATATGTATAATATATGTATTAAAAATATTCTAATAATTAACAATTTAACTTTCAAAAATCATAAAACCGAATAAAATAACATTTATGTCATCAAACATTATAAAAATACAAAAAAACAATAATAATAGTAAAAGAAATTAGTGATACTTATTTTTAATTATGTTTTGTGACTATTTAAAAACTCATTAAATTTAATTTACATGGAATCTTTACAATTTATTTTATAATCTGAACAATATCCGGATATAATATATTAAGTAGGTAATTCATATATTATGTACGCTTTTCAGATTTTGATTTTGATGACAGAGTTTGAAAATATTTTTTTAATTTGGTACCTATTGAAATAATGGGGGTTTAACTATTAATATTCAGATCTATGCTAAGAGCAGATGTCAAGGGCTTACAGTAAACTATACTGAGATCAAAGATTTATTCAAACTCTGACGCTCTGAGTTGAAGAAGAAGCGCTTGTAGCTGGAAGCTTAGAAAAATCACAGATCTCACAGATTCCGATCCGAGCGCACTCTGAGTTAAAATAGTTTTTTTGAGATATCGAGTAAACTTATTATAAGCTTTAAGCCATTTAGAAAGAAAACGCTTTGATTTTAATAAAATATTTTATAAGTTAAAAATAATAAACAAAGAAGCTCATTTAAATAATGATTATTTATATATCAGCTGAGTGGTACAGTGTTTAGAATGCTAACTAATGCTAAGGTTAATAATTAATATTTGTAAATATTTTATTTAAATTCGAAATATAAATCACAGATATAGAATAAACTTATGTATATAATTCAAATATAAAATTATTACAATATATAGCATAAAGAATTATATTAATTAAAATAAAGTATATGTGATGGTTAAACCAGTTTCACGTATAGTTATTATATGTGTTAGTGATCAATCGATAGCTGGGCTAATCAAACTTAGTTTTTGTGCGATGCTAGTGATTAAGATCTACTTTTAAATAAAAAGATATTCTTGATAGTTGGGAGAGGGATCTCACTTAGCTATTGTAGGCATTCTACATGTGATAGTTGGGCTTAAATCTCCCACGTATGGCATTGTGTTTTCTAATGGTAATATTTAAATACTGGTTAACGGCTGGGTGGCACAGTTGTTGAGTGCCGACCTTTCATGCAGAAAGGCCCGGATTCGAATTCTAGTGAAAGTGAAGAAACTTTTCTGGTTTTCGACTCGACTCAGCTACCATTCGCCATTGGGTTCAAATTAATGGCATAATCAATAATTAATAATAATATATCTTTAATAAAAAATACATTAATATAACAATATACACAAATGCAAAATATAAACAAATAATTTAATTGAATAATATAACTCGCAGATATGGAATATCATATACCTCAAATACAAAATTTTACAATATAAACAAAAAATAGAATTGTAAATATTGAAAATCTAAGACGTATCCCTGGGCCGATAAGGCCTAGTATTATCTCATGTTTAAATTGTATGTGGAATTCAATAAGACCAATTCTAATAACTCGAATATAATATGACCCCCTGTTTCAACATGTACCTATGGTGTAGACAGGCTTATTAACCTAACAGTTGAACAGTTAGTGCTTAAAAAAACAAAAAATTTAATAATAAGAATATTTAATTCCCAGTACATTTTCTTTTTTCAACAGTGTAGTTATGATACGAACTGCAGACAAACTTATTAGACCTTAAACGGCTAAACAATTAGCGCTCAAAAAAAAATCTAAAAATAGTAAAATTCAATCAATCCCAACTTTTTTCATTCCTATCTTAATTAGTTAATCTTTAAGCAAATAGTTGAAATAATTTTAATTTAAATTGAAATAAAAAAGAAAATAAATAGACTTAAAATAATCAGAATGCTGAAAAGCTTATCTCTGTTTAAATAAAATAAAAATTTTAGATAAAAAATTTGAAAATTTAAAAAATGTCGAAGTAATTTTACGCTTTTAGAAATTCAATTTTTTTTTTTGGTTTCCAAACAAGTCACAAATTTTATATTTTATGCACATATTATGTAAATTTAAAAATATATATGTAATGTATGTACACATTTTATATACTTTGTATGATTAAAAGTATTTGGATGTCATTTATTTTTTCTCATGACTATTTTTTTTTTATTTTCAAAATACTTTTTATTTTGATTTAATTACACTTTCAATTTCAATAAAACATCAACAATTAAAACGTAAAATAAAAAAACCAAAAAAAATAAATTTAAAAAACAACTACAAACAGTTGAAAGCACTTTAAAAAGAAAATTATTTAAAAAAAAAAAAAACAAAATAGAAACAGTTATGATTACGCAATTAAAAAACAAAAGCAAAAACAGTTATAAAAATTTAAAAATTTACAATATTGTACATTACATTTTGTATATGTTTCCGTGTATGTGTGTGTCAGATTAATAAAGTCATAATTTAAACATATTTAAACGTACCATATGTATGTATATAAATTTTTGGAGTGCACTGTAAAGATTGCAATGAAACAATTTCCACTTAACTTTAATTTTATTTTGATTTTTTTATTGTTTTTTTTGTTGTTTTTTTTGGTTAATTAGCAATTTTTGGAGCATGAAATTAGTTTTATTTTAACTTATTTTAACTGAAAATTTAATAAAAAAAAACCCAATGTTTTTATTATCATTATTTAACTCTGTTTTGTTGTCTATAAGATTTTAACTTCCTTTTACATGCCAGAGCAACAGTAGTATAACATTAAGTTAATGCATAAAATACTTATGAGCACATAGAGTTGATTTGACATGCTATCCATACATGATTTTATTGGTTCATTTTGCATTTGAAAAATTATAATATATATACATATATAAGTATATACAAAGTATTTTACATTTACAGTTTGGAAGTGATGGAGATTTTAGTGTTGGACACATGGGTTAAAAACACCACAAAAGAAAAATTATAGCAGCTGCTTGATTTTTTTCAATTCTGGTTTCTTTCATATGCACGGGTCAGTTTTAGATTTGGGGGCTTCAACAAGGAACTTAATATACAAATTATTTTTAAATTTTTTTTTTTTTGTATTTTGTGAACGTATGACCTTGCGATTTCTTTTTGTTTTAATTATTTTATTATATTATTATCATTTTATCTGATTTTTGTACAAAGGAATTTTATTTTTTAATCCAATTTATGAATTGAACAGGTCTTGAAGATTTAATGCGACTTCAACAAAGAATATATGAATTATATGTATCAAGGTTCTTATTGAATGCAGTTTAATAAAAAGTTTCAACATTGAAATTTGATGGAAATGTTTTTTTAATTAATTATAATGTGATATTTTTTCCCTTAAATTTTTTATTTTAAAATTGAGTTTCTTTGTTTTCCTAAAAATAAGTTGTTTTTTGTTTCAAAGTTAACTCCAATCTCTTAATATTGTGGATTTAAATTTATTGAAAGTAGAAATTCATCTTTTAAAACAAAAATATTGCACCAAAAAAAAAATGTGGAATAAAATGTAATTATTATAGGCTGGGTCAAATTGGACTGAATGATTTGACATGCTTATAATTTTTTTTTAATTATTTTATTTATTAAGTGTAAAATATCATATACTTTAAATGGCTTCTATTTTCCTGTTGAGCAGTTAATGGCTCTTTCTAATATATTTTGAATAATTACATTGCACAATTTCTGTGCCAATATTCTACTTTAGTTTCTGAATGTTTTGTGGTGTGTTGACGTTAACCAGTTCCTTCAAAAAATCCACAAAAAAAAAGTCAGTGGCCATCAAATCTGAAGAACGAAGAGTCCAAACAAATTTATCGTTTTATGCAATCATTTCCTAATCGAAGAATCTCCATTGTCTATTTTGCGATGTTAACTGGATTAATTTTTCACGATTATTGTGATCTACTGGACATTAAAAAAACTTTCCAGCATGATTCGGTTTACCGCCCCCAGAAAACAATAGATACGGTTTCTCTATACTCAGTTTCATTTTCAAAAAATATAGACCCATAAATCAATCATCTCAAAGAGTCTAATTATCACTTAGGTACCCAAATTCGAGAGTTCTGTTTACGGACATATGTCGGATTAAATGGAAATGTCCTTCATTGCTCCTAATGAGATTATTCAAAAAGTTGACATTTTCTGAAAATAATAAATTTCAACAATTTGTACACGTTCTTGCACTGAGTATAGAGCATGATAACACTATAAAATTTTATAAAATTCTTTATTATCTTTTAAAAATAAAAAAATTAAAAGCATTCCAAATCAATTAATCAAAGTTGGTCCAACCTGTATAAAACAAATGATGAAGTTGAGATTTAAATAAAATTGACATATAGTTATATTTCAGCCAGGTTGGGTTCAAGCATTTTTAAGGTTGGTACTGCAAGTGAAATAAATCTTATGAATATTTATTATTTCATGCCTCCATCCTTAAAATTTTTTTTAATTACATTCATATGTTACACAATGGTGTCAACTTTCTTGCGAAATTTTAAAATGTCAAATACAATTTAAATCTAGGAAAATATATATACAATAGCAAAGAAATGCGTTTTTCAAAAGCGTTGTTGATACGTCGTTTCAGTCGAGGATAACTTCTGCACAGGAAAGTTTTTATTGTTTAAATGATAAATTATAATTTGATTAATGAAGAATGAAGATTTAAATGTATTTAACTAATTTTAAATAAATAATACTAAGCCTTACTTATACATATACATATATATATTACTTAATAAATTAAAATTATTTATAAAAAAACTAGTATACCAATTTCACCCTCATAAACTTCATTTATCGTTTTAATCGTTTTGTCACTTGAACTTTTGAATAAAAACAAATATGGATTTAGAATTTTTGAAGGTTCCCATAATTATATAACACCAGGTAGATTGAATAAATGTAATACAATCCAGTGGATCTTTTGCTAAAAATGCAATAAAGTCATTTAAAAAAAAAAAATGATTTGTTTTTCAAAATATTAAAAATGTTGTTTGTTGTCATCCTTCAATTAAAAAAAACAAAAAAAATTTGTAAATTGTTAATTGCTACCAATTAAAAGAGTTTATTACAACAAAAATTGCTTTAATTATTTAACCTGTCAAATTTTAGCATAACATGTACATATTTCTTTATTATTCAAAATTCACTTTTCGTTAACATTTTTTTTCTTAAAACACATTTTTAACGTGTCATTGCATATGTTATAAAATTCAAATAAATTATATTTTTTTTTTGCTGCCTTTAAAACTTTGTCATCTACAACAGCGCTAGCAGTTACGATCTATTATTAAATGTCATATCGTAGATAAATTTTGCATATAAAACAAATTTTTTTAAAACTCTAAAAATAATTTTAACTTGATTGCAATAGAAAAGAAATACAAAAATTTTAAAAAAATGTTGAAATTACGTTGTCTCTTGGGTTCAAAAATGTTGTTTTTGATGCAAAATTTAAAAAAAAAAGTTGTGTATATGTTGTAATTACGCAAATAATAAATTTAAGCTGGTTATATGGATTATGTATATAAGTATGAATAAATGATGAAGCTTGTTAAACAATTTAAGTCAAAAGGAGTTTTGATTTAAAACTATTTATAACTACCGAAATAAAGCTTGGCATTATTTTAATTTATGAAATATTTTAATTAAAATATATGTGGGAAATATATATAAAATAATTATTTTAATTTGGTTTTATTTTGTGTTTTGGCCAATTTGTATATATATATATACATATAAAAGGTAGAAAAATATCTAATTTGTAATTTGTTAGAGTCGGTAATTAATTACTATTTAACTAATTAAATATTTTAATAATAATAAAATTGCTATAATACTCATTATTTTATTTTAGACATTAATAAAATATAGACATTTTAAAATATTAATGTCTAAAATAAAATAATGAGTATTATAGCAATTTTATTATTATTAAAATATTTAATTTATTTTTTATTTATAGAATAAACTATAAATTTGCATAGATTAAACTACCAACTTTGACTAACTGAACTTTTTCAGTCAAAGTTGGTAAAAAGATATTGAAAGCAGTTTAACGGTGTGGCGCAGTGAAACTTCAAATCCCAGTGGAAAAAATCTAGTTTTCGACTCGACTGTGCTACCCTTCGCCATTGGGCTTAATCAATAATTAATAATATATATTTGATACACTAATATAACAATAATTCAAAATATAACCAAAAATTGCATATACAAAAATTATTACAATAAAAACAAAATATAATTGTTTCTATTGCAAATCTAAAATTTTACATTTGAATTTGGAGCAATAAACATATAAAAATAGCAATAATGCATTTGATGCATAAGAATGTGTTCAATCCTTTATTAAAGAAAATAAACCCTTCTCATCTTTAATCCTCAGCTCGCAACCAGTTCAATTTCTTATTCAAACTATATGTGTTTTATCAATTATTTTTTAACTATTATAGTGCATATTACAATAGTATTATAGTGTATATTATAAACTATGTTTTAATTGATTTTATAGTCTTATCAATGGCATGATTTTGAGCTAGAAGCATTGCAGTAAGGAATGATAAAATGCAGGACTTTATTCCCACTGGATCTGAAAAAAATTGTTGTTTCAATTGTCTGTATCTAACCTGTCAATCAAAACTGACATTCTTACAATTCCTAAAAAAATTAAACCTTAACAAAAATATATGTTAAATAAACTTAAAATGTTATCTATCTGTTAAATTCAGTTTATATAAAATTATCATTGACATTTAACCCAACTAAATGACATTTTTAAAATAGTTTTTAAAATTTTAAACAAAAAACTATGAATTTTTGAAATTGATAATAGGTGTATGTACAATAAAATAAATACCAACCAATTGACATTTTTATGATTTAAAACGAATAAATTAATTTAATTATGTTATGTTATATTAATAAAAAAAAAAAAATTAAATAAATAAATTTAATTATAAAACTTGATATAAAAGCAAAAAAATAAGTAGTTTAATACTTTATTCAATGTCTCAATTCCATTGACCTTTAGTTTCAATATTTTTTAAAAATTAAATTATATCATTTCATATTTAATCATAATTATACTTTTATTTTATATCTAAATTCATTTAATTAATTTCGAATAATATTGCAAATTTTTAATTTCACTTTGCAATATTTAATTCAAAAAACTTTTTACAAATAATTTTAGATTTCTCTCGATTTTCTTTATTAATTGACAAGCCACAAATTATTACCGGGTCAATGTTATTAATTCTATAACTATATCTAATACAATTTATTTTCTGTGTATATGTAATTATAGGTATCCCTCGCAATTGTAACTATCGAAATAATAAATAGTAATTTATTTAATTGACAATATTATGTTTTTTTTTTTCTGAATTTTATTAAATTTTAAATGTAAAGAGAATAAAAGAAATATTTGCAAAAAAAAAAAACTTTCAAAAAATCTACTATTCAATTATATATAACCTATGCAAGTTGTACACTCTACTCAATTAATTCTGGGGTTTTGAGAATATTTATATATGTATATTGTATAGTATAAAAGTCTATCACAAATAGCACGTGACATTCAAAGAAACTGAAAAAAAAATTGAAATAAAACAATAACAGTAATAATTATAATAAAAAAAAAAGTAAATAAAAATATTAAATTGTTAGGTTTTAAACATTTAAAGAAAAATCGCATTGTTTTCTCTTTATATTTTGATAATCGCAGGTCATTATTGAATTTTTAAAAGTGTGACGAATACTTTTGTATTTTTTTTTATCATACCCTTAAGGCTATTTTTGATTGTGTTTGAGACTTTTATGATCAAATTAGTTTTATCTAATATTTGACAATTACACATAAAAGACATTTAAAATATTTTTGACATTTAATTATTATCATTATAATTATACGTAGTACTCTCCTACAAATTATGACAATTACATGATGATTATAACGGTTATCGTTACAATAAAACTATCTGTCATTTTATCTTGTTATACAAGTATTATCTTTTGAACACATTAATTTAATTCAATTTTATTTAATTATTTTAAATTAAAACAAAAACAAAAATGATGAAGAAATTAAATACAAATTGGTAGGTTAGAAAAGAAAAACTCCAAAATAAAAAATGAACGCATTTTTTTCACATATTTGTCTTTGTAACTCTCTCTTTTTTATGGCATTTTTATTAAATAGTTACTTTTTTTTCACTGTTTTTTTCTTAATCTAAAATTTTTAGTTCATACACGCAATTCAATCATCACATATATGTACATATACTTAACTCCTACTTAAGTATATATATATATGTTTTACAAACTTAAAATATAATGACATATATAAGTTATTAGTTTTCAGGTTTTATTTGTTTAAAACAAAAATATTTTGACTTTAGTCATATTTTGTGTCATTTAATTTGTCATTTCACTTCACTTTCTATAGAGGCAAGTCAATCGCAAAATGATTCACTTTATATTATACTTTAATAAATCTTTTTATATTTTTAATATGGTGTAATGTCTAGGTTTCTAAAGGTCTCATATCAATGTTTGTTTGTTTATTATATTTTTTTTAACTGTATATCTTTGCACTTGAATGAATCTTGAGAAAAATTAATTGAGGCTTAAATGCCAAGTACTAATTTATTTTAAATAATAATAAAGTATCACTATATATGAATATCTTTTACAGATAAATATAAATGAATATTGTGCTTAATGACCTGAAATAAAAGAAAATATATGTGAAATATGGAATTTTAAGATTAAGAATTGTTTTAAATACTTGTTCGATATCAGAAAATGACTTTAAAATTCGTATTAATCTTAAATCAATTATGGATGTAAAGTTGATGGTCATCAAAAGTGTTTAAGTCAATTTTAGGCTTAAACCACATAAAAGTAATTGAATTTTATTAAGAGATTTGTGGACTGTTATTGTTACTTTGATTGGTTTCAATAAAATAACAATTCCAATTTTTAAAATCTCATTTTAAATAATGTAACCTAAAAAAGCAACCTTCATCTTTGAAAACAGAACCTGCATGTTGAGAACCAGGACTAAGACCACCATCATTTAAAAAACATACTTCGCGATTTTAGAGTAGAATTTACTTTACATCACAAATATCATTTGAACAAAATATACAACTGTACTCGTATAAATATTATTTAGATAAGTTTGAACAATTAGGAACAATTTGTTATTTTTAAATTCTATGTTAATCACAATATACGGAATAAAATGAACTGAAAATACTCTCAAAGTTCATTCACCAATTTTGAAGAATGTAAAGGAATCAAAGTAAGCATTAGACCATCTCGCCTGAGTCTAAAAATTCTCATGGCCATATTAAATTTTATAATATATTTTTATATGACTCAAAACTTAAAGTTATATTCGCAGATTCGAAAAGTTTGATTATTAAAATATGTATAATAATGAATGTATCACTTTTACTTTCTAAATTTTTCAGGCATTTCCTTAAAGAGGTCTGTGATTCACAGGTAATCCAGATCAATTTTAAAATATTTCAATTTTCTATTTCCTACTATTTGTTACATAATTGTATTATGTTTTCTTTAGATACTTAATGTCTGTAACATAATTACTAATGTTTTTTTAAGCTTCTAACAATTTAAAGCAAAGAAAAAAATAGTTTACAATATTAATGATTACCTATAAGATTTGGACATGACCAAATAAAATAATTTTTTTTCAAGTGCCTCTTTATAATGTTATAAAAATTCGATCTAATACTAATCACGATTTGTTTTAAATTAAATTTATATTAGACAAAATAGAATTTTTAAGTACATACAATTGAAATGGTTTTGAAGTTCTAGACAAGAAGAACAACAAAAGTTTAACATTTAGTTAACTAATTTAAATATAGAATATTCATAAGGAACTTCCTACTTTACTCAAGAGTTCCAGTTTTTTCTTCAAAATAAGAAGAACTTATGTTGATTTTCTTAAATATTACTTGAGTATAAATAGTAAATGAGTTTCCATAATTTTATCATACAGTTTTTATCATTCCTTCAATATTGTTCAAAGACAAAAATTTTGTAATGGTAATAATAATTAAATATTATTTTATACTTATATAATTTTAATAAAATTTATTGTCTAATATTTTTACAGAAAATTCTATCTGTGATAACTTTGTCTGTTCTGATAGTGGCTGCAACTTGTCAGTTGGATTTACCTTCTAGTGAATATTTACCTCCAGTATCAAATGATGAGCCTACCAAATTAGCAGAAGATGGTTATCACTATAGAACAGTAAAAAAATTAAAGTATCGTCATCGTCGTGATGTTTCAGATTCTCCAAGTGTTGAATATTTACCACCAGCAGGAGAAACAGCCGCTTCCGAACCAGAACCAGCATCAGAAGCACCACCAGCACACAAATTAGGAGATAATGGCTATGAATACAGAGGTGTTCGTAAACTTCGCTACAGATATCGTCATCGTCGTGATGTTGCAGATGCTCCAAGTAGCGAATATTTACCACCAGCAGGAGAAGCAGCTGCTTCCGAACCAGAACCAGCATCAGAAGCACCACCAGCACACAAATTAGGAGATAATGGCTATGAATACAGAGGTGTTCGTAAACTTCGCTACAGATATCGTCATCGTCGTGATGTTGCAGATGCTCCAAGTAGCGAATATTTACCACCAGCAGGAGAAGCAGCCGCTTCCGAACCAGAACCAGCATCAGAAGTACCACCAGCACACAAATTAGGAGATAATGGCTATGAATATAGAGGTGTTCGAAAACTTCGTTATAGATATCGTCATCGTCGTGATGTTGCAGTGCAATTCGGTGCAAGTGCCGAATATTTACCACCAGTTGAAGAATCAGCAGCTTCGGAACCAGAACCAGCATTTGAAGCACCACCAGCACATAAATTAGGGGACAAAGGCTACGAATATAGAGGTGTTCGTAAACTTCGCTACAGATACCGTCATCGTCGTGATGTTTCAGATTCTCCAAGTGTTGAATATTTACCACCAGCAGGAGAAACAGCTGCTTCCGAACCAGAACCAGCATCAGAAGCACCACCAGCACACAAATTAGGAGATAATGGCTATGAATATCGAGGTGTTCGTAAACTTCGCTACAGATACCGTCATCGTCGTGATGTTTCAGATGCTCCAAGTAGCGAATATTTACCACCAGTAGGAGAAACAGCTGCTTCCGAACCAGAACCAGCATCAGAAGCACCACCAGCACACAAATTAGGGGATAATGGCTATGAATATAGAGGTGTTCGTAAACTTCGTTACAGATATCGTCATCGTCGTGATGTTTCAGATATTCCAACAGCCGAATATTTACCACCAGCTGAAGAATCAGCTGCTTCCGAACCTGAACCAGCATCAGAAGCACCATCAGCACATAAATTGGGTAATAATGGCTATGAATATAGAGGTGTTCGTAAACTTCGTTACAGATATCGTCATCGTCGTGATGTTTCAGATATTCCAACTGCCGAATATTTACCGCCATCTGAAGAATCAGCTGCTTCCGAACCTGAACCAGCATCAGAAGCGCCACCAGCACATAAATTAGGTAATAATGGCTACGAATATAGAGGTGTACGAAAACTTCGTTATAGATACCGTCATCGTCGTGATGTTTCAGATGCTCCAAATTCCGAATATCTTCCACCAGTAGAATACCTTCCACCAATTGATACTGCAGCAAGTGAACCAAAACCATCTCATGCACTTTCAAATGATGGTTATCGTTATAAAACTGCTAAAAAATATAAACTCAGACTTCGACGACATTAGATGATTTAAGTAATTGCGTTATAATTGTAAATAAATGTTTAAGAAATATCAAGGAATTATAAATTTAAATAAAATAAAATCATACAAATATAAATATTCAAAAGGTTAAATATATTTTATTTTGTTATTTATCTGTACAGTTCGATTTAATTACTTCATTTAATAAATTTATTTATTTAATAGTATTTGAAAACATTAAAATAACATTCTTCAAAGAGACTGACTGGAAATTTGCATATTCGTATAACTTTACGGGTAATAACTAATACTGGTCATTCAAATGCCAACAATTGCAATAATTTAAAACGAATTTATTTTATTTTTTAGAATTTTTCTTGTCGATTAGGTAACAAGCATAGATTACTGCAAAAATCACGATTTCATGTTAATAATAAAAACATAAATAGAATAAAGTTGAATTAATAAAAAGTTAAACTAAAAAATGTTTACACGAACAATTTGAAAATCTTATAAAATTTCGAGATTTATATAAAGTAAATTATTTTAATAATTTCTAGGCCGACTAGGCAATTGCAGACAGACTTTTCTAGTTAATTTTAGAGATTAATTCCATAATAAAAGTCAAAATATGTGTGGAATAATGCTCCATTTAGAACCAACTTCAAATTACTACAATATCGGAGATCTGGTTATGTAGTGGTTAAACACCTGACTTTTTACCCAATGGAATGAGAGTTGAATAAGTGAAAAGTATGAGCCACAAGTTTTGATTGCCACACTGTTTTTTGATCCCCGGTGACCAAATGTAAATTAAAATATAAAAATATATGAAATAAAGAAAATGAAATACTTTTAAATTAATAAAGGAATTCCCAATTGGAATGTTAAACGGATCGCAAGACCTTTGTACTTGGATAGCTTTTTATTCACGTCAAAAGCAACAACGCCAACCAAGATACCGCATATTAACATTTTACTAGCCAGTAGCTATGTATCTGATGCCTAAAGTATTTGTAAAATTGATATACGGAAAATTTTCTTTAGATACTTGCATTTTTCACTTAAAATATGCTATTTTAGTACCGTATGTATGTATGTATTAACATTTGACATACATACTTCAATACTTATAACCTATATATACGAGTATATCTATAGATTAACCGACTTAAATTTTAAAAATAGAATAATTAAAAAAAAATTTTTCTATATTATAATGAATGACTTTCAAAGGCCTTGGAATATGCAGGAGCTTTTAAATATGTTGTTCGTTTTAATCCAGTATTAAGTTTTTTTTTTTATTTATAGTTTTGGATGTATGGATGTATGTATGTATATTTATTAAATTGAAGTTTTAACGAAATGTTGCACAATTTAAGTAACAACTAAAAAAAATTTCAGTAAACTTGTAAAATAGTTGTATTGTAAATAAATTTTAATGTTCTTTTTGAAATGTTTTAGTTCTAGGTTTTAATAACTTGATATTAAGTTTAGATAATGACGATGATTAATTTCAATTTTATTGACAAAATGGTCATGTGGTGTAAAAAATTAAAAGACGCGAGCTTTTTTTATGTAATTATATAGTCTAGAACATAGATTAGTTATTCAGTTTCCACTTGTCAATTAAAAATTTTCCTTGAACTGTCTGATGATGCGTAAATCAATTCTTAATATAATTAATTAATTCAAAAATAGGCTTAGGTAAATTTATTTACAAACGAAGAAGAGAGTAGAGTAGACAGTGTCAACTCTAGGATATCTGCATGAACGTAATATAAACATTATATGATCCGGTTAGCTGCATATTTTAAATAGTAAAATTTTAAGTATACAATTTAGTAGACTATAAGATATATAAGATATGTAGTAGTTTTTCAAACCTCTTACACTAGACTTGACTAGACCAAGTATATATTTTGTGTGGACGTTGGTCATTAAACTTATTATATTCCTTTAGAAAATTTTATATTGTCAGCTTCATTAAATATTAGGTTGCATTCAAATAGGCTGAATGGAGTTCCTCGAACCTGTTAGCAAATAGTCTGAATAGTAAAAAATTTTGGTTCTTGAATAAAATTGACAATTTAGAATCCGGACAATTTAGAACAGACATCCGCAGCTTGATCAACTTACTTTTTGAACCTTATCCTATTACTACACTTGAGTCTATATATCTATGGCCCATGTTTTACAGCATCACAAGCGTAAAGTCAAATTAAGTATACCCTTAGAGCTAATATTCACACGGATACAATAAATAAAGAAAACTCTTAGGCAGTCAAAATTTTTATTTACTTTTCAATATATGTTTTTATTGGAATTCACCTCGAACAACCTTGATCCAAAATCTTAGTTGGTATCTGAATAAACTATAGTCGAATTTTATAGAATAAAATGGAGAACAAAAGAGATCTTAAAATTAATTGGATTTTTTTTTAATGTTTGTACAGAGACAAAAAGTAGAATATTTAAACATATATTTTCTTGTTTTTTAATTTTTGTTTTTGTATGACATTTAAACAAAATGAATGCAAGGTCAGACAAAAGTACTTAAGAATTAAATGAATTTTCAGTTTTTATTGTTTCAATTATTATAAAAAAAAAAAATTAATATTTTGGGGTCTACAAAGTCATGTTTATTTTTGTATTAATATTTAATTTAAGGTTTTTTCAATTGTTAAAATATTGTTAAAATAGTGAATTAGCCTTTAACTCATAATGATCTGGTTAATTACAATATACAATACATAAGTTAAAACGATTAGCGATATATGTGAAGTAAAATTATTAGTTTATCTTTAGATGCAGACTATA
The DNA here is from genome assembly GCA_963082915.1 of Dolichopus griseipennis. Lineage (NCBI taxonomy): Eukaryota > Metazoa > Arthropoda > Insecta > Diptera > Dolichopodidae > Dolichopus > Dolichopus griseipennis. The sequence continues at coordinate 2,186,586 of OY720443.1, read as the reverse complement.
ATTGTCTCCTAATGAACAATAGTTTTCACACTGCGGTATGTCACTATTTTCATCCTGTTTGTAAAAATTGAATAAGACATGATAAATATAAACTTAGTAATTTGATCTGAACTGCATCGTAAAGTTAATTGATTTAGCTATAGGCGTTCGTCCGCAGGATAACTCAAAAAGCTAGAGTCATGAACTTCACACAGAATGATTTTTTTTGAACAGCTTTGAATAACTACACCTAAAATAAATTTTTGAAACCATATTGAAAATCTCTAGGAGTACTAGGAAGCTTAAAACTAAAGTGAACATATAGTAAAACCCGTTTAAAAAACTCAATTGTGCTGGAAAAAAGAGATTTAAAGTTAAGCGATTTTAATTTTCTGAAAATATTGTGAACTAAAAAGATTTGAATTACATTAAATATAAAATTCCACTAAAATAAAAAATTTTACAAAAAAAAATACCATAAAAAAAAAAATTTTCTATAAAAGCGGAAATCCTGATTTTGAATCCAAATTTACATTGCCTCTTAATTGAAAATCTCACATATAACGTAGAAATAAATATTCTGTAAAAGGCGTATACTCCTGCTTGTGAATCCAACTCTAAACTCTCTTCTAATTCAGAATCTCACGTGGAATTTTTTTTTGGAATAATGACGTCACCTCAGTTAATATGTATAAATATGTATAAGTTCTTTTAATTCTAATAAGTTGAAATTTTTTAAAGAATTGCACTGAATTTGAGCAAACACACATTTGTTTTGCATGAATTACAAAATCAAATTCAAAATTGTATCAGTATGACTGATTTTTCTAGATCTTAAAGGACAATTTGTTTGTGACAAATAATCAAGCAAATGTTTATACAGCAGCAATTTAATTGAATAATATAACTCACAGATATAGAATACCATATAATTCTAATACAAAATTATTACAAATATAAAAAAAAATAGAACTATGTATCTATTGAATATCTAAGACATTTCTACATGTTATAAGGCGTAGTACTATCTCACATAACAATGAACATTTTGCACGCAGAGTTGCAAGTCCAAAATAAGGAACAGTTAATCAGAGGGTTCACCTGCTCCGCCAATTAAATATTTTTTCTGAAATCTGCCTACCTAAGTCATTTCCAAAGTACCGTTAATAATGCACATTTTTGTTTTAAATTTGAACATTCGATTTAAACAAATGTGCCTATACTAAAATAATTATTTAACTATATAAAAGTTTTTATAATATAATTTTAATGTACATTATTGAAAAGACCTGAAGTAATTCAATAGAATACCTATCTGTTGAAATAAATTATTTAAAATTTTTTAAACTAGTTTTAATAAAAGATTTTATTATATATATATATATATATACATATATATATTTATATATAAATGGAGTAAAATTTTATTATTATATGTATTACAACATTTTCAATTGAATTTTTCTCCTGCTTCTATGTTTTTTTTGTTTTTGTTTTTTTTCTATTATTAAATTGAAACTTAAGTGACAAGGTAATTGTAGTACGAGTTGAAAATTCCTCGGGTTATTCATACATACTTAAAAATAATGCTCTAATTTTTTTTATTTAATGTTGCTATTAAAAACAGGTTTATTTTTTTTTTGTCCTTTCAATTCACAATAGAAAATAAAAATTTTGTTAAGAAGTATTGCAGAAAAAGTTTTAATGATTTCTACTTTTAAAAAAATTAACTATTAAAAAATCAATAAAACAGTTTGGAATTATCATCCATGTAATAAACCAATTAAAAATATTTTAACTTCCCAATACAATCTCCTAAAACATGAAAAAATGCAACCAAATAAAAATTATTTAACCATAATTATAAGTTAATAATTTAATTATTTTTAATATTATTCAATTAATTTTTGCGCATTTTGGCGCACCAAATCCAAAAAAATCAAGCCTTAAAGTACTTTTCTAAAACATTTTATATTAAAATTTACAATTTAATAAATGGGTTCTTGTTGCCTTAATACATGTGCTTAATAATTTAAAAAAAAATTCTTATTGTTAAATGCTATTTCATAAGCGATATATCAATTAAATTCTATGTGCTCTATTTATTTCGAAATCGATATTTATTAAATTAACTTAAGCTTTAAATCACGACATTTAAATTATTTATTCATTTACACTTAAATATTTGCTGAACCTTTCACGACTTATGTATGTAATATGTATGTAATGACCTAACTTATCATTGAAATATTAATTCTGTTCTTTAACAATTATATCCATTATTCATTAGTTTAACTTGTTCAAAAGTATTTCAAATTATATCAATGTTAAGTCTATAAGAAAAGCTGCGTTTTAATCACTTCAATACTAGGTAGACTCAGTGGATGTTGAGTTCGTGATTTCGTTTTTTTTGTGATAAATTACAGAACTAAATAAATATTTTATTTACTTACTTACTATGAATTAATAATTAAATAACTATGATAATAATAGTTACGAGAAAGTTGTTAGACCAGGATGTTATGTTTTAATAGTTCTCAATGAAAAAATTGAAAAAAAATTATTTAATTATCTTCAGATATTTAAAAAAAAAAAAACTAATTATTGTTTCGACTTTTGATATAAAAATAAAAAAAACTTGGTTATTTTTTATAATTTTATTAATTTGAAGACAAGATTTCACAAATCTGTTGAATTTGACAACGAACATAATAAAAATTCTCTCAACATTTTGATCTCTTATAGTGATCCCCAACCAGTGTACCGCGGGACACAATATTTGGTGTGCCTTGATGCAATAGCCAATCAAGGACCAATCTGATCAAAATCGATAATAAGCTAATAATTTTAGATTTGGCTCAAGAGCATCTAATATTGCTGCAACAAAAGATTGAACTTAATGTGCATACATCAAATACGGTGCAATATAATTGAAGTCGGAATCCTTTAGCAAGTGATGTTTAAGCACATTTACTACAAACTCAAGAGTTGTTTTGTGGAAGGATTGACAGAACTTTAAAACTGATTTTAAAGTTACACTGGTTGTTTTCTAACTGTATTACAGTTATGAAGGATTATTCTAAGAAATCTGACCAGGCTGTTTCATTTTCGAAAACTCTATGTGAACTAATTTTTAAGTCTACAGTTTTACTAAAAACTGGCATTGTTTAAAGGACAATGACTAAGAATATCGAGTAATACCAAATTTGTATTTACTGAAGCAAACCTATAGGCATCGCTTTAGTTACTTAGTAATAGTTTTATAACCTTTTTATAAATTTTTTATACACATATTTATTTATATTTTCTGTACTTTACGGAAAATTATTATTATACTGAATATTAGAAAAGGTTACAAAGCACTGTAATAGTGGAAAGAAAAAATGATTTAACAAAAAGTTTAAATATTAAATTTTGAGATGAAGAAATTTAAGAAATGAAAAATTGAGTTCAAAAAAACTGTCTACTTGATTTTATTCTAAAAATTTTTGAATGCAAAAAAAAATCTGAATAATAAAATTAGCTTTAAACGTTTATAAGGCAATATCTATTTTAATTATTTAATAATATTTTCAAATTTCATCTAATATATTTTTAATGAAAATTATTTTTTAAGTGCTAATTATTCTACTGTTAAATGAGCCTGTTTGTACCTAATAATGAACCTTGCATGTTGAAACAGGGAGGACATATTATATTTTTATTATTAGAATTGGTCCTAATAAATTCCACATACAATTGAAACATGCGGCAGCACTAGGATTCAAATCTATTTGTTATACATATATTGTAATAATTTCATTTATTTGAATTATAAGGCATCCTGTATCTGTGAGTTATATTATTTTTCAGTTAATAAATTTAAAATTTTGTAATTATTATTTTATATGTCCACGTTGGTTAGAGTGTCGTATTAAAGGTCAGTGGTTGGAATGTCCACTCACTTATATTTAAAAAAATCCTATGAAATCAATATTTGATAGTTTCCGAAATCAGACTTCGTTTGGATATACTGTTTCTAAATAATTTTTTTTTGTTTTTTTTCACGAGGGAATGGAACGAAAGCCATCAATTGAAACTGTGCGGGGTTTCGTTGGGTAGTGTGCTACATTTAAGCATCAAAACCCCTCCCTTTTTGAGCCTAACTTGAAGAAGGAACATGTGTGAAATGTACAGTTTGGTTACAGGGATGGGAATATGGAAAGAATTGGGATTTTAGGGAGTTATTTGGGAATTTAGGATTATGGAGAATGAGGAAATTTTGGAGAGATATTGAGAAGAATAATGTTAATATTCCTTTTAAATTTAATTAAGTCGTACACATACGAATTACCAACTTTAGGAAACACATTGGATGGAATGTGGTTCTATAATCTCGACATGCGCATAACAAACGAATTTCCATAAGCCGTCTTCCAAATTTCAAATATTTTAAAGTACGTGAGCCTAATAGGATTATTATTCATTGAATTGTTGTATCATTTCTTAAGCGGTTTATTTTTAATCTAACAGCTCCATACAGATTTTATATATTGAGAAATCATTATCAATTTTATTATTATTTTATATGTTGTTAAAGAATACCAGAATTTATGAGCAAAGTGTGATTGCTTAATTTAAAAGGAAGTTGTATCTTTTTTCAATTCTACAGAAACTAGTTAGATCTTACATCAATTAATATTTAAATTTAATAATTAAAAAAAAATTATTAAATTTCAAAATAACAATTTAAATTCATAACTTAAAGTTAACAAGTTGATCACCTTTAAACTCCATCTTATTTGCTTTCTAAAAGCTCTTTTTCTTTCTTAAACAATAATATGGAAAAAAAAATATTATAATTAATGATAAGTAATTTTTTAATTTATAGTTAACTTTAATCTGATTGTAAATTTAACTCCTATTACCTGGTATGAATATTTTTTTTTTAACTATGAATTTATAACTTATTATACGGAAAGCACATTTTACGGAACCGATTATAACAGCTTTTATTTTTATAATATTTATTTTTTTTTATTATTATTATTATTATTTCTTTTACATAATAATTAATTTAATAAGTTTTAATAAATTTATGTTGCAAAAAAAATTATATTGCAGTTTTTTTTTTTTAGAAATTATCTCGAAAAGTTGTCATATTTGCAATAAAATTTGAGTTATGAGAAAAATTAAAATTTGATATTTTGTTCATTAAGCCCCAAAACGCATGAAAAGAATTTCGAAATATGCTGAACTGAAAATTAAAACATATTTCAAATGAATTTTCATTGAAAATCAAAAAAACTTTCCCATAGAATTAAAAAATGCCTCAAAGCCTGTTTTATTAAAAGAGTGCATTGGACGTTCATTTTTATATAAAAAAAAAAAAAAAATAAAAAAATAAAAACTAAAAACATGTACTGGGTACTCAGTATTAAAATTTAGTTTCCAATTATTCATTCAATTTGAACCAAAACTCATTTTGCACGCAAAAACGCTATACGGTAAAACAAGTCAATCGAGTTGAATTTTTTTTTTATTTATTGATTCTTAATGCTTGTTTTCATATTCATTCATACATACTATTAATTATATAGGATATTTATACATATTTACCACATATATATATATGTATAATGTATTAGATTATTTTCATAAAAGTTGGTAAATCAGTAGCTGATATATGTTAGTTAAGTATTTGGCATAAAAACGCGGTTACAAAAAAAATATCCAATTTTTGTTTTTTAAAAACTGGTCAACTGAAAATAAGGAAATTTTTTTTAATGTGTCAGGTATTTCATTTTTGATTGAAATTTTTAGGTGTTTTCCTTCTTTCATTTTCTAATTTTTCTTTTTTTTACTAGTTTTTGATAAAAAGAACTACTCAATCTAACTAGTAACAAATTTATGACTTGATTAACATGTTTTATTTCCTTTTTTGTAATATCATTTCACTGAAACCGTATATAATTTAAAAATTCTCGAACGCATGAGGAAAACAAATTGTAGGTGATTATGGCATATATAAATATAAAAAATGTTGTTGGATGATTTGGCCTCATTTTAAACATTTTTGGCCTTATTTTGAATGATTTTAGGTTAACATTTAAGAATACGCTAAAGAACAAAGTTAGTAAAAAAAAAAAGAAAAGTTGTTTATTATTATTTTCAATTTTAAATTTTAATAATTTTTTACATATTTACTTGTAATTAAATTTTGATTAGATTCGTGTCAATATTTACGCAGATGACACGAATCTAATTACAAATCTTAAAACAATGGAGGAACTTTAAACATTAATCAAGACTAGAAAATCTTTTGTATGATATTCAAAACTTTCCACAATAATTATTTTGATAAAAATATCAAAGTAAATAAATATCTGGGAATGATAATAGATGAAAACCTAAAGTATTAAACCATTAAAAAAAAAAATAGTAGCAATTACAATGGCCATCAAAAGAATAGAGGGAGTACCGAAACGCGTTGCCAAACTGTGACGCACATATATTATCCATATATAAAATAAGATATAACATCAGTAGCTGGAGACACTGCTCTAAATATGTTAATTAGACAATATAGAATAAAAGTCTAAAAACATTAGATAGATAATTTCAATGCTAGAATCAGAACTGCGTAACTGTACAGTTTATGGCATGAGCTATAAATACAGGGTGGGGCAAAACGACCGATATGGTTTGAATTTTTAATAACTTTTTTGTGAAGAAAACTTGGGGAATTGGAAATGGAACAGTACACAACAGAACAACGATTAACAATTGTTGAGTTTTATTTTGAAAATCTAATATAGAATTTAATTTTGAAATTTTAATTTGATAATGAACGATGAAGCTTATTTCCAATTGAATGGTTTCGTAAACAAGCAAAATTGTAGGATATGGGCTACGGAGAATCCAAAAACAGTTCATCAGCGATCATTACACCCACTTAAATACTGTTTGGTGCGGTGTATTGTCTGAAAGGATCATTGGTCCATATTTCTTTGAAAATGCACATGGCGCCTCAGTAAAGATTACTGGTGCCGAATATAGAACCATGCTGGACAATTTTTTGAGGCTAGCTGTAGAAAACCATCCGCAGTTGTGGTTCCAACAAGATGGGGCCACAGCCCACACTGCAAGGGACACAATGGCTCTGTTACGGGAACTCTTTGGCGAACGCATTGTTTCGCGCAGAAGCGATTTCAATTAGCCCCCACGTTCATCGGATTTAACAGCGCCAGACGTTTTTCTTTGGGGTTATTTGAAATGAAGGGTATAAGTAAACAAGCCAGCGACTATACCAGAACTAAAACAAAACATTCGCAATGAAATTCAAGCCATAACACCGTAAATTTTACGAAAAGTTATGGAAAATGTACTGGAAAGAGCACGAATGTGCGAAGCCGAAAATGGTCTCCACTATTTTTCATACTTAAGCAAAAAATATTCCCCATTAATATACTGTATAACGAAAAAATAATAATAATAATTAACCATTAAATAAAGAAGTTATTTAACATTCCAACCATATCAGTTGTTTCGCGCCACCCTGTATTAACCAGCTTCAAATATAGAAACAGAACAGCTTCAAATATATTTCTATTAAACTATATTATGCGCTACCAACAAAATGTAAGACATAGTTGCAATTTCAATAGTTTTAAGTTTACTTTAAAAGATTACACACTTAACCTTAGAGGCTAAGCACAAAATAGTTCAACTAGGTTACAATAATTTAAAATAATCAACTTCTCAGTCATAATCTAGTAAATTCTGTAATTTGAAGTATATAAATTAAAAAGTAAATTCTGTAAATTTTTTGAAGTATATAAAAAAAATCATTGCACATATTAATATCAGGCCAGGCAATAAATTGAAATTTAATTAGAAGAATTAATTATAAATTTATTTTTAATCTAGTATAATTCTAATGAAACATAAAAGATTAATTAAGTTAATTAATATCTGAATAAAAATAAATAATATAAATATCAGTTAATACCTATTTATACCTAGGTTAAAAATAGCTTTAGAGTGTTAATTTTTATGCAAATATTAATACTAATCAGCTAAATGTTTGCCATAATTAATGAATTATTTATAATTTTTTAGTTTAATTTTAACTTCTTATGGGCAAATTTTGTATATATTGTATAAATTTAATTTTAATCATATTTTGAATTGCTTGTCGAAATAATTTTGGTTTGTTTTTTTATTATTTAAATAAATTTGAAGTAATAAATGGTGCTGTGATATTGGTTTTTTAAATTTTTGCTAATCGTTTAATGGTTTAGTAGTACATACTAGTGAATATCGATTTAATTATATGGGCAAATAACAAAAATATCTATCAGATATTAATTTTATTAATAAAATAATGTATTAATTAAAAATTATTTAAATAATGGATTAATATTAAATAATTTTCAGGCCTCGAATTAATGTAAAACCAGGATATGAGAATTAAATGCTGTGTTACCAATGTGTGCAATTAAACGACTGGGATTTCCTAAACAAAATTCTGTTCTCTTGCATTAAATCTCAAACTATTAACTAATTTAAATATTTAATTCAATTCTATTTATAAATACCTTGAAAATAAGTTTTTTAAAATATTAACTTTAAGTGAACAAACAGCATTTCATACACTAGCATTATCTGATACTTATCAATTATATTCAATTTAAACTTGATTTAATTAATTTTATTAAAGTTAATATTATTCAATATAAAACCCATTCACAAGGTTCTTCTTTTAAAACTTCAGCTTTAGGTGTGAGTCTAAGCAATTTTTAATTGAATGTTTATTTACCATTTTGTTATTTTAAATGCATTTAAAATCATTTAATTTACATTTATTGACCACTTAAAAATACTAACAAGCTTAAAAATAATTAAAATATTTTTAATTAAATTATAAATCTATGTCAGCTATAAATAAAATATTTCATAATCGCAATTTTTTTATTTTTATAACTTTTTAATTAATTTTAAAATACTGGTTCACATTTTAAATATATATGCTGTGATATTGATTCAATTTATAGATAGATGAGCATAAATTATCAAGATTTGGCGTCAATATTTTATTTGCAAAAAATAAAGTAACAATTTATTTTTATTGGAAAATAACAGTGATTTGATCATATGTTTAAAATGTTAAATATACATAGATATACCAGTGATATATACCTTCACTTCACTCATATCACTCAAAGACCAGTGAAACACAATGTACTGTTTAGTTTCGATGATGGGGATATGAAACGATTTTGGAGAATTGTGTTTGGGAAATTTAAGATTTTTTAGAATATGTGGGATGAGGAAAATGTGAAGCGAATTTTACTTTAACTGAAAACTGTTTTGGTTAAAAAAAAATTTTTTTTTAAGTGCATTTTTTTTTTATTTCAAATTTTTTTGTCTATGGATTCAGTCTTTATGGTTTCAACCTTTTTTAAATGTTTTTGTTTTCAAAGGTCATTATAATCTAATTTTCAACAACTGTAATGATTTTATTCCCTCTACATTTAGAGAATACATATTAATTAAAGTAAATTTGTTTCACTTTAGGTAAATATGTCTTCACTTAAAATAAAAAGTTTTAAAAATTATTTTACTTTCGTTAAAAAACTATTCATTAAAAGTAAAAATGTCTTCATTTAAAAAAAAGTTTGCATTTTAGTTGAAAGAAATTAGCCTTCACTTAACAAATAAAAGTCTCCACTAATGGAATCATATTTTTGCGTAATAACACACCCGAGGTTTTTTTTCATATGTAATTGAAGAATAAGACCGCAAAATACGAGAAATAAAAATTCAGGAGGTTATTTCTCTTTTAATTCAACTTTCGACTCTTTTGGATTCTATATTCCTTTATCTATATTTCCCTTTTAAGAATATTTTGAGTCAAACATTTAACAACCCCTAATTTAGAACTTCATTTATATATTCTGGAAAAGAGAATACTCTGATTTCGAATTCAATTCTAAAACTCTTCCTAATTTAAAACCTTTCATTGACAAAGATGAATATCCCTTTAACAACATCCCACGTTCTTTAATTCGCAGAGCTGTCTTTTTACGAATCCTGAAATTTTACAGATGGTTGTCATTGCTGTTTCAAGATTGAATTGATATACCTATTAAAACTTGACAATTTAAATAAGGGGCTTTTCCGAACTTCCAGTGCATTGTCTCTGCAACAGGTGGGGCTACCGGAAAAACTGCACTCGCGTTTCTTAAATAATTTTTTGCTGTACCTCTTTCTAGTTAAAATGGTTTAATTACAAACGGAAAACAGCTTTTGTAAACACCCGAACAAAAGACACATTCAAGTACTTAAAATTTCTTGAAAATGAGTTTTTAAAAATATATTATACGAACGCATATATATCACTTTGCAGTACTTACTTTGCATATATCTCCTATTTAAATCTATTTTCTATTATTTTATTATTTAAGAAACGTTAACTTAAAACGCACTTAAAACGCACGTTCCATAAAAGCTATTACAACAATTTCATAAATATTTGTAAAATTATAATTCTATTTTAATTTGAATTTGTTGTTTTGACCATAAGAAAAGGTGAATTTGTAGCATAAAGTTGATATAAAATTGAAAGTGAAAGTCGATCGTCGTGTTTCAAAAGACAACAGTAACAAAACGTATGAAAACTTTAAAAACAAGCAAAAGTTACATTGTTTTGGTATGTACTCCTTCAAGAATACAATTTAATCTATTAAACCACTTTTCACAGTGGACATCAGGTTTTATAATAATATTACGATGGTAACAAAAGTTGCATTTTCAATTCAATCCGTTCAATTCAATTCCATATTAAGCAACAGAATTTGTTTATAGATTACTTGATTATCTTGTTTATTACTGGTTGTAAACTGATTTAAAGTTACCAACTTGCGTTTTTTTCGCTTTTTTTTTTGTATTTCATCCGAAATTTTATTGGAGGGTTTGTGAGTTTGTACCAAAATAATTGCATGGTTGCAAAATCAATTTATTATTAATCAAATATTTCTTTAGTGGTTAATAACTTTTTTGTAGAGCAGTGTACAATTTAAGGATGTTTAGAAGGAGAAGTCATTAACCGATTATTAGTAAACCTAGTTTACAAGTTAGTTTAATTTTTCATGTCAGTTATAAAAATTAAAAAATTTGTAACTATTTTAAGATTGCGTGTGTTTGTAACATCAGTTACATTTTAAAGCTAATGGAATTTAAAAAAAAAATACAAAAAACCAGCAGCAGTTATTTTAAAAATTAGGTTTTTGTTACAGCAACTGTGTGATCTGTTTGGGTGTTAGTTATAGTTTAATATTTTAAAAATTTGGTTTTTTATTTTTTTTTTTCAAAAATTTTGATTTTTTTTTTGAAAACAAGAAATTTTTTTTTTTTTTTTAAATCTTACCTTGATTTGATTATTTGCAAGTATGGCTGCTTGTATTACTGCATAAATTAATATTAAATTTATTCGATTATTGTAACCCATTTTTTTAGGAGTTTTGATTTAATGTTTTTTGTTTAAAGAAGTTACAAAAAAAAAGAAAAAAACACCTCCACTGGATTAAGTCATTGAAGGATTTTTTTCTAGTTTTAATCTGGATTTTCCTGTAATTAAAAAATAAAATAAATTATTAGAAAATTTAAATATTCAATAGGTATACTATTTTTTAATACTAATGTTTTTCCCCGCTCTTTAGATCAAGAAATCAAAGAATTAGTTTTTTATTTAATTGCTAATTAATTATTATTTACTAAATTTAATATATTGAAAAATAAAATAAGAACCCTTATTACAGAAACTGAAATTTAAAGACCTAAAATTAAAAATAGATATAGGTGTAAATTAATTGTGGTATTGTGTTTGTAACCGCTAAAACGCGTTATGTAAGATATATGCAAATACATATATTTTTAATCAGTTTCAACTGCTCAGTCGATTTAACAAAAAAACCTCCGTTCGTCCGATTACAGGAAGCTCAAAAAATAATGAAGGAATTTGTATTATAGAGTATAGGTCACTAAAGACGAAAGAAAGTCGGACTTTATGAAAAAGTGAAATCGGTCAATCATGGATGGAATTTCGGGAGTTTTCGAACGTGTCAATGGCAAGAAGTTAGAATCTTGGAATCTGGTACAAGATTGTTCTGTTTTCTTTATGTGTTTGAAAATTGATATTAACTGAAGTGAGGAAGCTGACATACGGCAGGACTTAACAACTATAGGGATTGGTAGAGAAGATTACTTATTAATATTTGTTTGTTTGCAGGACAGAAACTTTGGACAGACGAAGTAAAACAAGAAGAAAAAGGAGTTACTATAGTAGCTGCCACGCGCCTTTCCAATACCTAAACAGCATATTTCCTAAACTATAGTAATGGCAACAACTTAAATTTTGGATCAGGTGTACATCTAAATTTATTACATACATACATCTAAAATTATTTTGAAAATTCAGCCTTTTATAGAAATGGTGTATTACATGTCTTGCAAGGCCAAACAAGGGTATATTTGGCTAAATTAAGCTAATAGAGATTTAACACTAAAATTTAGGAGAAAATATATTTTTTGTAATTTTGTCAAATTTGAAATGAATTTGAGTGAACTTCAGTATCATTTTGAAAATAATGATTAAGAAAGAAAGCTAAATTCGACCAAGAAACCTTTTGGAAACCCAAACAAACTTTTAACGAATTCGTAAAACTTCAATGAAAATGTTAGAAGCTTATAGGTAAAAGATTAGCCATTAAATTCAAGTTTGGGCAGCAAACATTTTTTTTCTATTTGGATCTTAAAAAGAACCCTATTATTACTAAACTGTGATGTTTGGCACAAACTTTTAGATTGTTAAACTTTTTTTTAATTAAATAAAGTTTGTCCATTCATTTTTAATTAAATAAAATTATAAAACATAAAGAAGACATACTGTTAGGTAATATTTTACAAAAATTTCCTAAAATAAAATGAACAATTAAAAAATAAAAGGTGTTAAGAAGTTTTAGATAAGATAATTAAAATTAAAATGACAATATTCCAAAACAAAAATTCACTTAATGCACATTAATATTTGAATTAAAAAAATTTTTCACTTTTACTTTCATATTTGGGCTTTTTTGAAAAATCGTGTCTTAGAGCTAATTTTTAAATTAACATCTGACTGTGACTTAATTGAGTAACAATTCAAATATTTAAGTATCATTTCATTATTTAAATAATTATCTAAAAATTATAAAAATATGACCATTTTTTGTTAAAAAATTAAACATATGCCATCTTATGTCACAAAAAAAACCAAAAACGATGTCGTTTTTTTAATTCAGAGTATCAGATTTTGTGTTTTTTTTTTTTTTTTAAATAATTGAAACCTCAGTACAAATTGATTCAAATTGAATTCAAATTGAATTTAATTAACAGAGATTTGTAGAGAAGATTACCAATTAACATTTTTGTTTGTTTGTTTTGCTTTTTTTATTTTTTATTTAATTCTCTTGTGTCCGGATCATTATTTAAGATTTTTTAATTGTTATTTTTGGATAAGACCATATTTAAGAGATCAGATATCGAAATTTAACACTTTTTACTTGTATCTTTTTGTACTGGGCGGTAAAATTAACATAAAATCCAAATTTTACTTCTTTCTTTTTTTTTATTAACTCATATAGTTGTTATGACAATTCACTTTTTGTTGTTGTTGTTTTTTTTTTTAATTTGTTTAATTTAGTTGAAGGAAAAAAATTTTTGTAGTGTGGTAAAAAACATGTGAAAAAAATTGTAATGGTCATCATAATAAAATATATAAAAAAAACAAAAAGAAAAGTATATATATATATATATATAATAAAAAATTAAAAAACAGAATTTCGGCGGTTTTTAAACTTTCTCTGTTTGTTATTGGAAGATAAAAGTTTTTATACTTTTTTAATGAAATAATTCAACATGAAACAAAGTATCTACAGATATTTTTCTTATTCGAATGTTAAATGAAGAAGACATGGTAAAAGAAGTCATTAAAGGTAAAAATTAACAAGAAAATATACAAAACAAAAAAAATATAACCAAAATTAACCATTCATTCAATGTTATTAATCATTCATTTATTCAAGCAAATTTTTAAGATACTTTAAACCACAAAGTTTACAATTAATAGCAAAAACAACAATAACAATATTGAAAATGACAACGTAAACAAGAAAAATTAAAATGTCATCTAGAAAAATATTTAATTTTAGTTATCTTTTAATAAAAGTCTATTTTAAACTTTAAAATAAAATTTAGTTCAAAATCATATTTAAAGAAGTTAACAAAATAGCCAGGGGTCTGACACTGTTTTATTTTTTAGAAAACACTTGCCATGATATTTGAAATTTTAGCATAAATGGAAATGAAAAAATAAAGTAATTTTCATATAATTAATTAGTGAGAGAGATTTTGATAGTAATGTAATTAGATAATTAAGTATTTTTTTGATAATTATTTAATTTTCGTAAATTTAAAATTTTAATGAGTCTACAAATAGTCGTTTGTTTATAAATATTACATTAATTGAGTTCTTAATTATTTGCTCCAATTCAGGAGTTAATAAAATTGTACACACAGTGTAAAATTAGATCTGGAAAGAATTTGGCTAATTAACGAATTATTACCAATGATACATTCGATATTTTCGTTATAGTTATAACTTATAACTAAAAAATTAATTGTAGCAAAAGCTCAAATTTGAGTCTCTATTTATATTAGCGGTAGTTTTTGACAGATTAAAAAATTACAAGAAAAAAAATTTAAAATAATAAAATAAAAATTTTAAAATAGCCATTTATATTTACCTATATAATGAAATCTACACATATTCCCTTTACAAAATTGAATTAATTTTAGTAACAATTACTAAAAAGTTTAAAGCAAACATTAAAAGTCTCACTTTCTATCCCACTAAATTAAGGTCGGAACTATAGAATTTTCATTCGTATGGGCCAGTAAAATATAAAATTATAATATAAACAAAATTAATGATATTACTTATAAAACTATTACTTATTAATATTACCTATAGCCTATCTCCAATGAACGCTCTCTACACGTAGCTTTCTGTCAAACTAAGTTAAATGTATTGAATTATGTTTACAATAGACGCAGCCCAGACGCTGCCACCGCGCAGTCATTAAAAAAGTTGTTTAACTTTTAACTTTTGCGCTTTCTCTACTTATTCAAATGTCAAATAATTGAACTTTGAAAAATATTTTTTATTAAAAAATAAAAAAAATATATTCTCAGAATAAGAAAATTAGTAAAATTATAATTTTTTTGTATATAGGGTTAAATAATATCAAACCATTATTCAAAATAGCTATCCAATGAACTTTAAACTATTGCATATTTTTTAATTCATGAAATTTGTAAACAAAACAATGTCAAAAAACGGTGTCATGTACATTTCATTGTGGACACTCCTTTAATGAGAACGAAGCGGGAGAGTCATTGTAGATAGCCTATTATAATTATAATTAAATAGGCTATCTACAATGACGCTGTTTTGTAAAGTAATGCTACCTAAATTAGTTCTTAAAGTAATTTTTTTTTGTAAAGAGTAATTTCGCCGCATCCTGATCTAATTCAAACTTTTAAACCCTAAAGAAATCCAATCAAAAGTCAAAAAGTCAATTAATAATCAATTTGTGAAATAAATATGTATATTTTCATTTAGCATTCAGAATACAAAAATGGAATATATTTATATTTTATTAAATTTCTTGTTTTGATTTCATACGAAGATTTAATTTTTATATTAAAAGTCAAAGAAAATAATTAAAGCTACTTTCACTAAATAATCATTATCAATTAAGGGTTTTGAAAATATGTGGTTATATTTTTTTAATTAATATTTATTATACCGTTTATTAAAAAAAGAGAAAGAGAATGAGAAGGAAACTTTAAACAAAATTTTTTCCAATTAATCAACAATTGTAGATACTTTAAAATTATTAACATAGGATTTTAGTATAAGCGTTTTGAATGTATTGTGTGACATAATTGTATTAAAATTTCTCAAGAACTTATTTATTTATTTTATTTATTTATTTGTAGTACCAGATAAGAGTAAATATTGCCTGATAATATTAATCCTTTGCCGTTTTGGACTATTAATACATTATTGTAATATGCACTATATTTGTTTTATTAGTTATAATCCGACCAGGGTTTGAACCCTAGATTTTTCGATTGAAAAGCCGCCACTTTACCACTGAGCTATCGGTCAGATTTAAGAACTTTTTAAATCTTTTCTTTTTTTTTTCAAAAATCATCTTCAAAATAATTTTTAAGTATACATACTATACTTTTATGCAATGAATTAATATTACAGTTTACAATTTAATCTATTTATTAAGTTAAGTTCAAATTCAATTTCGTAAAGATCAAAAGATACTTTTAAATTATTTATTATATTAAATTATAGTAACTAAGGACTAAGTATTATTATTTCAAACCGCAAATTACAATAATTTCATCATTTGAACCAAACCACAATATAAATTATGTCCATACATAATTTAAAATCTATTTAAAAATTTATAATCATCAAACCTGTATGTGCTTTTGCATAGGACTTAATCAAAATAAAAGAAGTTAATATAACAAAAGATTGTTTTTAATATTTAAGGCTTTGTTATTATCAAATAGTAAGAAGCTTCAATCATTGTTTTTTTTAGTAAAAAGATAAATGATATAAAAATAAAAATAAATTAAATTCATCGTGTATTTGTAAATTAAAAAGGATTAAAAGAAACCAATCACCGGAAGTGGTACAAAATTAATCAAAACCGTTATATCCTAAAATATTTCCTAACAGCAATAAAATATAATTGAAAAACCTTCCGGCTTTGTAATTATAACAAACTATCGTGTATCAACACATTAACATGAAATATTATACACCCCATTAGAGCATTACTTGTATAATTCATTTCATATACATTATGGCTGATCACTTGTTGTCCAAAACATAAATCATAAATAATTAATCAAATTGAATAAATGTGGGAGTCTTAATTTTCAATTCAATTTAAAAAAAAAACAAAAACAAAAACATTATTAATAAAGAAAGAAAGAAAAGGAAAGCAAATTATAGAAAAATGTCAAACAAGTGCGTTTAAATGAATTTGACTTAATTATAAGGTAACTGTTATAATAAAAATATGTCAAAAATTTATCTGACTGAAGTAGAAAAAAAGATAATAATGACAAATCAGATTTCTTTCATTTTGTTACTTTTGCAGGTAACGTTATCGCAAATTGTTTCATTGTAAATTTTTTTTGTTTATTTTACGTGCAAATGCGCCATTATTTCATTTTATTTTTATTTTTTTTCTTAAATTGATCGACACAATATGGGTATTTTAAAGTACTGTGAAAATCAATGTTATTAACTGATCACCTGCTAGTTGTCTGTCAGCTTTGTATTGTCTTGTTAAAAAAGCATTTAAGATTTTAATTTGTTTTTCTCTTCTTCTTCTTTTTTTTTATTGAAATTGAATGATGATTTTCTAATTTTGATTTTATTTTGTTTTTTAATTCTTTTTTATAATTTGGAATTGTTTTTTTTTAAAAATAACTACTGGCAATAATATTTTAAACAATTTATTGGAAGCTCTAATTTCTTATTTCATTTTTATTAGATTTTCTAATAAATTGTTAATGATTGGATATGACTTTTTGATTGAAGACTTAGAGGTAATTAACTGTTGGAACAGTAGGAAATTTTGATGGAATTTAAAGTGAGGTTATTTTTATTATTGTTATTAATTGGATTGTTAGTAACAATGAATCGATTGCTGGTAAATGAAATAATTATTTATAAAATAAACTTGATATCATTTTATTTTATATAGATTAACAAGTATTTATTTTTAAGAATTTTAAATATGCGTAATTTGATTTATTGGTAAATAATAATAGAAAATAGAAAAATTCTTTATAAATTGAATATATTGGGCAAAGTTAATTGTCCTTTAGTCCCAGAAAATTATAGTATATATACCCTGTTGAACGGTGGCCAATTCATCAGTTTGGAACCTTATAATTCAAGAAGATATAAGATCTCACACAAATCAGATTATTTTAAATAGTAGATGAGTTGTTTTAAATAAATTGTAATAGTATATATTATAATAATAATGATTGATCAAATTAATTTTTTATTCCTTTTCCACTCCTTTAAGGAGTATAGGGCATTCACCAAGTTTAAATTTTAAACTAGGCTTCAGTTTCTTTAATCATAATATTCACTAAGCCGTTGATTAGTCGGCTGTACCTATTGTATAAGGTTATGAAATATGAATGCACAAATGTCAACTTTGTGCGCCATCTATAATCTTACACAAGAATTATTTATATATTTTTAATAAATGTTATTTTATATTACGATATAATTAAACAATTTTACGATATTTTTTTATTGGATATGATCTGACCGGGGGTTTGAACCCGAGACCTTCCACATGAAAGACGGCGTCTTTACCACTACGCCATTGGTCAGATCAAATTAATACTATATATTTTTTTTAATACATTATTGTACTAATTTTCACACTCCATTAAAATTTGATATTCCTGTTAGGTATTCTTTGGCAAATCACTACACTACAGAGTATAGAAATTGTTCAAATTTTTTCCAAAAATAATTAAATAATTAAAGGTGAATTTATAATCGTCTTTCAGAGCTTTTACTGTTCGTACCATAATTGAAAAATTCTGTTACAACTGCAATGCTGAAAATAAAAGTGTAATAATGATAAGAATGTGAAAATAGATTTTGATGAAAATTCAGAACAAACAAATACAATCATCGTTCTTAAGATTTTCAAATGACACCACATAAAATATTTTATAAAATAAAGATTGGTATTTCAAGAAGTACAAAATTTTGTGGAACCAAGAAGCTAAACCAAAGGAGCATTTATTTTGAAGAAATTATTTTAAAATTAATTTAATATTTTAGACTTAGAATTATAAGATCTTCATATAACTTCGACTTTTTCTTTGGAGTTAGGCTTAATCACTTGCTTTTATTTATATGAGTATATTCATAATGAATATATACAAACACTGAAAATTATCTTAAAACAAACATTATTCGTGTAATTAATGAAATTAATGAATATTTATGTGAAGAATTGGTTTATTATTTGCGTTTCGTAATTAAGTTTTTAAAAAATTTCAAAAATAGTAATAATTATAATGATAATTAAAATAATAAAAATAATAATACTATTATTATTAATACATAAATAAAAACTATAATAGCCGGTTTAGTTCGTGGTAATCTGGCAAAAGTATTTAATGTAATCATATTTTCAACAAATGTGAAATATTTCTTTCATTCTTTTAAAAATCTTGTTCGAATAAGCGTTCGATCCATTTTATTTTTCGAAGATAATCTGCTGAAATAATCTGAAATATTTCTTTCATTCTTTTAAAACTCTTGTTCGAATAAGCGTTCGATCCATTTTATTTTTCGAAGATAATCTGCTTTGCATCAGATTTTTATCACAGTTTTGTATTAATTTCATCGAAATAGTGCTCGTAATAGGTAATTAAATTTTTTTATATATTATAAAATCAAAATTATGTTTTAAAAATTGTTTTATATACTTTCACACATGGTCATTTTAAATCATAAATACATGTTAATAATAAATATTTAACAAAACTATTAAATAATTAAGATAATAATCATTGATATTATAATACAATCTAAATTTTCAAAAGTTTCTCACTTGAGTCTTTCCCTTTAATCTGCAATCAAAACAATTTTAAAAATGTAATACCTTTATATATATAACTCTTTATGCAATAAAATTTTCAGTTTCAAATTTTTAATGTAATATTAAACAATAATTATTAAATTACAATTGATTATCTTAATTGTGCATTGTTCTTTAACTGAAACACATTATAATTAAAATTTTCAACCTTGCAACATTTTTACTTTTTATATCAATATTTTTAAATTTGTAATCATATATAACAAAAAAAACTTTATATAAATACTTAATAATAATTTTATCATTTATTAACTAGTTCACAACTATAACCATTTTAAAATCCCACCAAAGTTGCACAAAAAAAAATTAAGTAAAACTGCACCAAACCCTATATGAAAATCCAATTAAAACTAAAAAAAAAAACCTTTTAGCAAATTACATTAAAAAATTTACACTTTAGCAACTTAAGCTTGCTGTAACTTTTAAAAGCTAAACAAAAGTCAGGAAATTTAAAATAACTGTAATTATACCTTAAAAAACAAGGTATAATTACAGTTAACTAAAAAGTCAATAAAGTCAAAATTTAATAAAAAAGCTCTAAAATTTATTAAAATCAATTCACATCGAAATAAACTATTTATTAAATAATATTTTAACTTATAAATTTCAATAAGTTAATTTTTGTCAGGTAAAATCACCTTTATCATTATATTTAATAGTTATAACTTTCTGATATCACTTTCGTAATTTTTTTTTGTACCAATCATAATACAAAGTGCAGTGGGATATTTTTTAAAAATTATTTTTTTTTGTGATCCAATTGAATCGTTTTTTGTTTTGTATTTTATTCAATTTTTTTTCTATTGATATCTTTTTCCTCCTTTATTTTATTTCATCGCATTTATTGTCTTTTACCCTAACCAGTTTTGATAAAAATATTGTTTTATTATATGTTACCTACCAATCTCCATCTTTAATCCCATTTTTGCAAAATTAAATCACTAAGAAAATAACGAATTTAAACTGGTGCAAATGCACATGCATTTAATACTGTTAATAAGTTGTTTTAAAGTTTATTTTTTTATTTTCGATAAAAAAAAGTGTTACGCAATATGCTCTATATCTATCTCATAATAAAAAGAGATAAAAAATGCATTTTGTGACCAAAATTTGACCAAATTTGCTTTAAAAAATTAAACAAAAAAAGTAAAGGCCGGTTTTTTATTTAAAAATGATTTTTTTTTTTTGTACAAAAGTTTATTACATCATATGAGTGATACTTAAGATACTAAAGTTAAAAAACAAAACAAACATAAAATGATTTTAGTGAACGAATTTAAATTTATTGATAAAAAATTATAAAAAAAAAAAGAAAAACAAAAAATCACATACGAAATTATAAAATTTGTTTTCTCTTTCATTTTGATTTAATTTCAATTCATTGTGGACATGAGGAAATGACAAAATTTGAAATAGAAAAGAAAAATTACAAATGAAATTTAGTAATCAGAAAAAAAAAGAAAGACTTTCAAAGTTTAAACACGTAGGTAAATACGGGTAAAATTTTAGACCACACGAAAGTTAAATATTTTGGTTTCGGTTTTATTTTGTTTACTTTTCTTTGTTTTTTTTTTTGAATAATGGTGTTGTTTGAAGAATGTTTATAATTAAAACGTAAGTTTTATTATTTGTTGGGTTGGGTGTCATTTCAAATAAACTGGAAATTAGAGCAGCTTTTAAGATTAAATCATATTAAAATTATATGATTCTATTAAAACGTTTTTTAATGAATCACAATCAATCACCTGAGACACTATGCTGTATAATAAGATTCACCTTCACCTTCACCGTTCAACTTCACTTTGTATTAGTCATACAATAAGCAATTTAGCTTCAAATATTCAATATTCAAAGAGGTAGGAGAGGTGACGTAAGATTCCGCACAACTCGAGTTCTTAACAGCCTTTAAAAACCGTTACCCAAAGAACTAAAAATAAACATTTTAATAAAATAATTAATAAACCTTTTATGGGGGATTTTTTTGAGCATTCATTAATAAATTTCTATCCCTATAATCAAAGTTTTTCTTCTTATAGTTGATAGTGATCATTATTCCACTCACTTCATGTAAAAGTTTTTTTTTTGATTAAATAAAAATCATTTCTTTGATTTGGCTCACAGCTGTTGGTGCGTTATGCTGACCAAAACTTATTTATTTGTTGATTGAACAGAAACAGTTTTTATTTCTTTTCAAATTAATTTTAAAAACTTTTTATTAAAAAATTTTGAATTAGTTCCAAAGTTGATTGAATTTGTTTTTTTTTTTTTTTTTTGAGAATCATCTGAAAATTGATTCACATTCACTTGTTGGAATAAAGTTGAAAAAAAAACATATCATACATGGAAGAATGAAAGTACGCTGAATTTTGTTTGAAAAGTTGGACAGGTTGCAAATTTTTTCTAAGAAACTATGATCAATTTTTTGTCTAACTTCACAACTGCGAGTATGTATGGATTTCTGGAGGAGTTTAAAATGATTTTCGATTTATAGTAAATTAATAAATATAAAAAAGTTAAAATTGAGTTATGATTAGACATTTTTATTTCCATTGTTTAAAAATTTTCAGATTTTTTTTCAGATATCAGATAAAAGGTTTGAGAGAAATCGAAATAGCTATGGATTCAACGGTTTTTTTTTTTGGAAACCATTTGATAATAACCTTTGATGAAAGGTAATTAGTTAACAAAAATGTAAACTATTTCTAAATTCAAAGTTTACTACCGCAGGTAATAAAGTGTTATTCAAATAACTCCTTTTATGAGAAATTTAATTCAAGACCTTAACTCAAAAGTTAATTAACTTAAGAATTATGAATTAATAAATCTTAACTTCCTGTCGTATCCTTTTTTCAACTCTAATCGCTCATCCATTATGCTGCACAAGCAATTTGCTTATCGCATTGTACTCGCTATGGAAAGGGTTGGTTTTAGTGTAACGGAATTTATTTATTATACTAGGGAGTTTGGATTTTCGAGCGCTCTCTCGAGGGAATATTTCCAGAAACACTGAATGTTGCCAAGTACTCAAAATAACAATATAACAACAAATACGAGTTTGACATCACTAAAATAATTAAAAGTTCATGTAGAATTTTAAATATTCAATTAAAAAATAAGACCACTTTTATTGTACTTTCTTTTTCTGAGTTTTCGGTGTAATTAAAGTGTTTTATTAGCCAATATTATTATTTTAAACATTAAATTTCTTTTATATTATACCCTTTTTAAATACTTATTTACATTTTTTATCACCAAACATTCCCAAGAATATCATTTATAACTATTGTACACAATCAAATTTAAAAATATTACACAAAAATTTTTAATTTAGCGAAAAAAATTTAAATTGTTTTATTTTTTTTTTTAATTTTTAATTCAAATTTGAAAAGGTGCGAATGAACTGTTAAAATATTCATAAATAAAAATAAAATTTAATAAAAACTAAAAAAAAAAAAACAAAAAAACAAAATAAAAAAAATATAACAACATTAAAAAATTTTGTGACACAGTGAGAATTTTAAGTCAATTCGGTCCTTTCACTTTTTTGACAACGTCATCACGTCATTTGCTCTGTTGACTGTTACACTGTTGAAAATTTAATATTAAATTTAAAATTGTTGAGTGCGTTTGAGTTTGTATTAAAATATCGTTGTTTTGTTTTATGAAATTTTTTATTAAATATTTTCATCAACACACCGGTCATTTGTTTTTTTGTATTTTTGGAGAATTTTTGTTATATTTTACTGTTATTGGAGAGTGTAGTTTATTAAAAAGCGAAATTTTTTGGAAACAAAGTAATGAAAAAAACTAAGGGTTTTTAAAAATGTACATTTCAAAAATTAAACAATGTTCCATAATAAGTTTTGGGTGTATTGAAAAATGATTTATGTAAATAATTTATTAAACCTTATTATATTATAGAAATCAATTTTAAAAACTTGTAACACACTTTGTAGTTGTCAAAAAAAATTAGAAAGGTATTCATGGTATACATGGCATTTGTATAGTTAAACAGGTGTTTAAAAATTGTAATTTCTCAGTTTTTGACTCCTTACCTCTCATTAACCGATGGCACAAGTTTTTTTTAAAGCCTCATACTAATTTTATATTATATAACTTCTCTCGCAATTTGAAGCTCCATGTTTAAGCTATTTTCAAGATATAAGAGGTCTAGAATCTTTCAAAAAATGAGTTTCGTATAACTATGACTCAAAGTACCGTATGGCAACACAATACATTTGTGTTACATATATTTATAAGTAAAGCTTATAAAAATAGCTGTTATTTGGGGTTTCCAGAATCGAAAGTATACTTTTAAGAACCTTTGCTATAAAATTTTAAATTTGGGTACACTAGGGTACACTTTGGCTACAATGGGACTACAGAAAAAACTGGCTTCCATGAAATTTAGTTTTTCGCAATTCCAATTTGTAGTTAAAATTTATTTTCTTTGATTCAAGCGGTAAATAAAATTTTATAAAAATTCGGACAAACGGACAGACAGAGTGAAACAATATAGGCACAGTTATTTTAAAATGTTTTGAAAATGCGCTTAAAAATAAAAACAAAAGAAAGTAAACACATATTAAAATTAAAATTAAAGTGAATTGAAATTTTGGTTAATTAACGTACGTTGTACGTAAATTTTTAAAATAACTTCGTTTAAATTTTTGCAAAGAGAATTCGTTTTAATTTTGAATTTTTTTTTTTTAATTTATTGAAAGTTTCTATAAAGGATGGGACATATTTGGAGAAATTGAAAGCATTTTTTTTGGGAGTTTTAAACCAGTTTTATAAAAGGGAAAACGTTTTTTTTTGTTTAAAAGCAGGATTTAATTTATCCGTATTTTTTTTATAACAAAGTTTGCAATCATTATCTTTAACTTTTGCCAGGCCATGCCTTTTTTTAAAACTTGAAACCAGAAAAGAAATAAAAAGTAAGTAGGCTTTTCAAATATTTAGACTTTAAATTGCAGAAAACTTTTGAATTAAGTTGGAAGTTTTATTTATCATATAAAACTATAAAAAAACAAAATGTTCTTAATCATATGGTGTTTTTAATTAGCAGGGTATTTTAATTAAAATTAAGGTTATCCATTTTTTTTTGTTTTTTGATTTTAAGCGCTAACTCTTAAACTGTTAACTGCTAATAAGCCTGTCTTATAACATGCAGAAACGTCTTAGATTTTCAATAGTTACAATTCTATTTTTTGTTTATATTGTAATATTTTGTATTTGAGTTATATGGTATTTTATATCTCTGAGTTATATTATTCAATTAAATTATTTGTTTATATTGTTATAATAATGTATTTTTTATTAAAGATATATAATTATTATTTATTGATTATGCCATTAATTTGAGCCTAATGGCACATGATAGCTGAGTCGAGTCGAAAACCAGAAAAGTTTTTTCACTTTCACTAGGATTCGAGCTCGGGTATTTCGCATAAAAGGTCGGCACTCAACCACTGTGCCAACCAGCCATTTTTTTAACTCCAAGTATGTAACACATTTGGTTTTTATTGTTAAATTTTTTATAATTATCAATATATGGTGTAAGGTAGTCGGCACTCTTCACATTTCCTAATATTTAAGATGACATTGATTATACTTTTGTTCATTTCAGTTTTTCAGTTAGAAATGTTCGAATCGATTAATATATAAAGAAAATCGTATTTAAAAGAAAATTAACCAATTTTCAATGAAAAATAAAAAAATATTAAATTTTTAGACCAAGGTTTTTAACGCACAGTGGTTGTAAAAAATTTTTAAAATAATAAATTTAAATTTTTCAAAACTATTTATTCTTCATTACCAATATTTTCAATTTTTAATTTAATTTTTTAAAAAGCCCATTAAATTATTTTTTATTACGAGTACTTGTATTTCATCAATATTTAGTAGTTATTTACAGTAGATTGATTCAATATCAATTCATAAATTTTGTATTAAATTATTTTAATTAAATATAAAGTTTTTAAAAAGAAATTCTCCAACAATTAAAAAAAATTAAATTTTGTAAGAATTAATAATTTAAAAATAAAATTTAATATTTTATTTAAAAAGTAGATGTTGAGATTTAATCTAGATTTAATGAAATATAACTATATAAAAATCAAAAGTAGATTTTGTCAACCGCGAAATATTACTATAAAAATTATGTAATAACTATGATTTATGCTTTGCAATACTTACAAAGCATAACAGATTACACTATTTTTTATTTAAATACTATTTTTTATTTATATTTTAAAGACTCTCGCGACTAAACATTGACTGACTGATATAGAAAAAATTTAATATACCGCATAAATCGAATAAGGAAATATTTTTATTTTATTAATTTAATTCAATTTTCTACGTATTGAATGTGTAACGATGGTTTTAATAACGCTTTAAATTGAAAAAAAATAATGAAGAATTGATAATTGTGTAATAATTATTTTAATTACTATGAATTTGTCGTATCAAATTGACAATTATTATAATATAAAAGATCTAATAAATATGAATAATTTGAATACAAAATTAATTAATTATTATAGTTATAGATCAAAGTATCTTTAAATTAGCTTTGAGATGATTTGCATAAATTACTGATTATTAGTGTTTGTTATGCTTATGCATAAAAATCGTTTATAACTTTGAAATTAATGCAAAATCTTATTTATTATGCGTTATTATTTGTTATCCATTATGCAACAAATGGAAGAGCATAGATTTTGTTTAAAAATCTTTGCTAAAATGCTAAAAAAGATTTTTGAAATTCCAAAACTTCAATTCATTCTTTTATTTCAGTGTTACATTAACGCTCACTCAACTTAGCCATCAGAGCACCGCCTGGTCACTAACCTTGTTTTATAGATATCTTGTAGGGACGAACATTAAATTCCTAAATATGAAACAATTAAAGCCGCTTTTTAAAGTCTGTCAACATGAAACAGGGACTGCCACAGACAGGGGGACTGCCACTCCTACACAGTTGATTTAGTAAGATGGCGAAACACAAAGGTTATGGAATCAGTTATGATGTAACGTAATTCCCAAAGTTGGTAATTTATATATGTACGAACCAAAGAAATTTAAGAAGAACTTTGACATTCCTCAAAAGTTTTCCCTTTATCCAACTTAATCCTAATTCCCAAATCCTATCCCCAATTTCCTTAACCAATCCCGATCCTGCAAATCAAACGATATATGTGTATTTAAAATCCATTTCAAGTTTGCTTATAAAAAAAGGGTTGAGCTTTTAGTTGATTAAAGTCTAACACTACCAAGATGAACCTAGTACAGTGATTCTGGTTGGCTTTCGATTTTTACATCAACTCTAGTAAAAAAAAATATTCGTACAATAATGGCATAAATCAAATCCTTCTTTTTATTTTAGGGTCCTTATTCCAAGAGTATGCTTATGTGAACCTTCAGATTGAAAAGATCATTTTGATAAATTGGAAGAACAAATGATTTTTTAGGAAGCTATACTAAATTACATCGAAGTATCCTCTTAAAAAATAATGATCAATAGATCCTTGGTTTTTAAAGACTTTATTTTAATCTTGTCTATATTGATCTAAACAATCTTTCTAGTAGTTAAATAAAGTAAGTTATTGGTAATGTATTAATAATTCATAAGATTCAATTATTTAAATAGTTTCTTTTATTTTTTAACAAATTAAAGCAATTTGTTTTTTAAATAAATTAAAGATTTTTTAAAACATGTTTAAAATTTGTTTAACAGGATTCAAAAATTTTATTTCAGGTTCTTACTATAGTTATTGAATTTCCCTAGTGACTTAGTTACCTAATCAATTCATATATATAAACTGATAAGTTCACTTTTATATTAAAAATTAAAGCAAATGCATTTTGTAAAACTTGCTTAATTCAAATAATCATTTAACAAGTTTATCTCAAGTTTCCAAAGAAAGATAAACTATCTACATATATATATATATAATTTTTAAACAATTAATACCAGTTTCCATTTTTATTTGAATTTACAATATACAGGAAACATTTAAACGGAAGCTGAAAATTGTTATCCTCTTGCAAAACGCTTTATCTCCCCTCAATAAGTTTCGTATTAAGATTAATCCCCCTTTCAATTAACTTAAATTCGAATGATTTTACTATTATAACAATATTTCAAAATTTCTATACTAAGTAATATTTTAGAGTACATTTACCTTAATTTGTTTTTAAATTAAAAAAAAAAATATATTTTTAATTTTATTTCAATTTTTTCACTTTTCATTTCAGGTTTACGCAATTTAATTGAAAAACTATAACAGAAAAAAAAAAAAAAACAAAAACAAAGAAAGAAAAAAATTGCGCGAAATGAAAACTAAAAATGGTAGTTACTAACTATAACAGGTAAATAAGAAGTAGATTTTATTACTTTATGGTTAACCAAATCAAATCAGTTGAAAATTTAAAAAAAAAAAACAAAATTGTAATAAAAACAACAACAAGATTTACTATTTGGCGTCATTGTTTATATCTGTGCGTATGTCCATGTTCTTGAACACAATCAATAGTATTCCCTATGGTCTATGCGATACAATACAACAAAAAAATAACATGCATTTGTAATAAAAAGGGGGGTTTTAAAATATAACTAATCAATTAGATGAGGTTTTGGATTTCTATAACCTAAAACCGAAAAATAATAATAATAACAACAACAATAACAATAATAATAATAATGATAACAACAATAATAGCTACATTGGGAAGAAAATTGAACTTATGACACCTGATAATCTATAAGTTTAATATCATAAAGTGTTAACCATTTTTGGAGTTGTTACTTTTCTTTCTGAAAAACCATCATTAATAACTCTCTCATGATTACTTTTTATGGAATTTAATTGAAATTAACAAAATTTTTCTTAATAATTAATTTTAAGGGGTACAACCCATAATTTACCAAATTTAAAATACAAAAATTTTTTCGCATATTTTACACTATAATTAAAAACTTTTGCAAAATTGATACTTCCTTCTATACTTTTTTAATTATATTATTTGTTTAATGCAGTAAATTTTGTAACTAATGATTTTATTGTACCTGCAGACATGTAATATGATATTACTTCGAGTTAACATACTTACATACCAATA
Organism: Dolichopus griseipennis; assembly: GCA_963082915.1. NCBI lineage: Eukaryota > Metazoa > Arthropoda > Insecta > Diptera > Dolichopodidae > Dolichopus > Dolichopus griseipennis. The sequence goes on along the minus strand of OY720443.1, from coordinate 2,157,661 downwards.
TATTATAAAGCTTCAAATTTAATAGATGTTTTATAATAAAGGTAATTCATATTATGCGATTAATATATAGATTTAAATTAACTCAATACGGCTAAAGATAATATGCAGTTTACAAAAAAATATAAATAATTTAATTAAAAAGTTTTAATATGATTTTTACTAATACATACTTAAGAATAAATAAATTAATAGTTTTAATCTGATATTGTATAGAAACTTTAAATTAGTTTATGATATTAAGGATTGAGCAATGAAATTCCAAAATCGCTATTCTATTCTAATGTTCGAGTTTTGCGATTTTTATTGAGCTACGTTTACATTCATAGTACGTTCATAAACTCCAAAATCAAGTTAATTACCTAGTACAAAATCAATTGAAATGTCAAGTGTTCACAAACATTTTTAAAAATTGAGGTGCATAAGGATTTGCATATTTAATATTTTAGTAATATTTCTTTTAAATTACTATATTTTTTATATTTTTCAGTAGGTTTAAATGTTTACTATATTTAAATTTAATTTGACTTTTTATATGACAACTGAGAAATTTATGACAAAATAACAAAGCAATGACAGGGTTGCCAACATTTTTTTTGAAATAATCAATTTTGAGGTGATTTTCAGAGAACCCAGTAACGAGTGAATTGTCAGATATATTTTTGAAAAATGTTTGGTGCATTTAGAAAAAAGAAGGAGAAAATCAAGGGTTTTATTAACGTTACTATTAGATACATTCTTTCAATATTCAAGACTAAATGTACAAGGATTAAGATACTTTATACTTCATACTTATTTGATCTATTTCATACAATTACTTGTCTCATGTTTAACAGACAATATAATATTAATTTTTTACATGTTTTAATTCATTGTCATTATTCTGCACATACAATATAAGCTATATAAAAAATTAAGTAATTATGTATTTACAATATTTAAATTTTAAAGGCAATATTTTATTATAATTTTCAATTAATGAAGTTCAATAGAAACTTAGTAGTCAAGAAATGTTAGACCATTCCCATAGTCAAAAGATCCAAAGCTGCTCACCGAAGTGAGTCTTTTAGTAGTTGCTATAAAACATAAAATTGGTTAGAGACTCATATTGTATGTGCAGAATAATGCCAATGAATTAAAACATGTAAAAAATTAATATTATATTGTTTGTATGTAGTCTTATTGCATTCGGAACAACTATAGTTGCACCGGTTAAATATATAAACTTCTTCCCCAACATATATTGCACCATCGGGTCCTTTTTTTCTCAAAAATTCTCAACTTAAACCACATATGGTTATAAATCATAACCATTTTCAGTTTCCTTATCTGTTTTTAATTTTTTTTTTAAATTATTACTAAAGAACCTAAAGAAGAAGATATTTTGCATCAGATTCCATTTTGTATATAGAAAGTTTTTTGACAAATGTGAACAGACTTAGGTACTATATTTTGGGACAATTGATAAGTATAAGATGCCATTTTGCTTAATTTTAATCATTCTGGTATTAACGAAACTTAATATGAATAAATGTTAAGTATGTTAGTATTCGCAATTTTTACTATAATAATATTATTAAAAATGCGTAAAAATTTTTAATATCAATTTTAATCAATAAAATAATATTAATAAATCTTAAATTGGAACTCTCTTATGACTATAAAATAACATAAAAGTAAATTTAAAACACATTTTCCGAAAACATTATAAAAACTTTGTTCACGATATACGAGTAAAACTTAACATCAAATTTGGCAAGTGAATATATACTCCCACTTTCATGAGTCCAAGTGAGTCCAACTAGACATAATATTATTTAAATTTTTGAAATTTTTTTTGTATTTCCAGCGTTCAAATATTTAAAATTATTAATTTTTTTTATGACATTAATAAAAATTCGCACACGATATGCCTTTTAATAAAATTTTTATAAAATTAAAAAAAAAAATTGCAAAATTTTATAACTTTAAATTTATTAGTTCATATATTAATGTATGTAAATTAAAATTAATTGGTTAATGTATCGTCGTCATATATCTTTTTTTATAATAAAATAAAAAAACTTTCAAAAGTTAAAGAAAAAACGGAGGCCAAAAAATTTCGCTAATTCCATAGGTATGTTAAATAATTCTTTTAAAAAATGCAAAAAACTTGAAATATCTATTACCTATGTTATTTGGAGTTAGTTTTATGATATGCCGACCTTTAGTTAGGTTTTTGCAAATTTATTAAAAATTATGTGAACTCTTTTCATCAAATTTAAGTTTTAGAAAGAAAATTATGTCAAAGAATTTTTGGAAATTCAAAGAATGTAAGATGTGGGATGATACAGTACCTTAGAAGCAAGATTTAGAGCTATAGTGGGATAATTTAAAAGGAGTTGACTTTTTAAAGAGTAAGGATTAAAAAGTCATTCGATAAGTTAAAGAATTAAAAGTGTTAAAAAATATTGCTGCTTCAGTAATTGAGTTTTAAATTGACTCCCCACGCATATCGCATTTTGAAATTTCCGTTGAGTCATCATAGCTCTGAACCCATTTAGTGTAGTTTTATACAAAATTTTCAGAGCAATACACAAAATTGACTTTTCAGCCCTGTTTTAAAACACATTGATATTAATATGCAGTTTTAATATTAATTAAATTGCTTGGAAAATGTTAATTAAAAGTGTTTCACAACCCTATTACTCTATTTTGGCCTAAATTGGTAATTCACAATTAAATAATAAATTAAAAATATTTAAACTAAATATTCAGAACCATTTAAATTAATTGTTTCTGAAATTTATTGGAATTAAACACATAATATTTTGGCATTGTATCATTTGTAACATTTTAATATTTTGGAAAATTGGCTCGAAGTAAAAGTTAATGTGATACACCCTGTATATTATAATATGTTAACCTTTTTAATTTAATTAAAATACCTATTTATTTTGTGGATTTTTAAACTATTAAAAGAAATTAATAGCCAAAGACTGCTAATCTATCTATGTTAATATAAAATTTTAAACACTAAAATAGTTGTAAGTAATTTGATTAGGATCTGAAGAGTCGAAGGTTAAATTCATTTATAATCGAAATTGAAGGTCAATGAATTGAAAACAGAATTTAATTCTAGGTTTATAACCTTTTATATTTTACTACAAATTTATAACAATTACTTAAAAGTTATAAAATTAAGATAAAACATAAGTAGTTTATAAATAAAAACAATCTATAACTTAATTTTAAAATAAATTATTTTTAATTTAATCTAATTATTTATATGAGTTGTACAAGTGTTAATCTAAATATCTCTATTAATTTAAAAGTTATTGAATGTTACAAGATTATATTTGATAAAATAAAGAAAGTTAAAATTAAAAACTTATTAAATACTTAAACTTAAGTTGTCAAAAGACTAACAATATTTATTTCATAATTAACTTAATTTTTATTGCTATCTCTTTCTTTATCTACCGTAATTAATTTAAAACTAATATAACTGAGAAAAATGTGTCTAGCAAAATTGTGTTTTTATAAATATTTTTATTTAATTAATAAATCTCAGTTCAGTTCTACTTTTAAAAATGTTAAACTTTTATAACATTTAATAAGTATATTTAATCCAACTTTAAAAGATTGCTAACCGAATTTAATAAAATAAATTATACTATTTAAAAATTATTAAAAAATAAAACCAGATCTTAATAAATAAATAAATTAAAAATTTATGTCAGTGTAATAATTTTAGATGCAACAATGTATTACATTGTAACAAACTCTAAAAGATTAATAATGTATCCGTTGAGTTTAATATAAAAAATTAAAATTGCACTTACACTCTGTTTGGTTTTTATTATTTTTTTAGATTGTGTGCTCCTTTAGATATAGAATAGAAAGTGTATCCAATTTGGTTTTTAAATTTTTTATTATTTTACAAGATTTCTAGATATTTTTTTTTTGTTATAAGACAGCTTTTCTTTCTTAATTTGTACTTAATTTTTAAAAATTTATTTTTAGTACAATCGAATGTAATTTTGTTTTAACTCAAATTTTTAAATTTATCTAAAAATATAAAAATTGAAAATTTTTAATCACTTTATTTAATGCACTTTAACTTAAAATTAATGTTAAAAACTTATTATAAAATTAAAAAAAAAATTAATAATTTATTTAATAAAATATGATTAATATTATTTTATGCTGAAGTGATATAAAAATATCTTAAGAAAATTGAAATTAAATAATTTAATAATAAAAAAAAAAAAACCTAGATAAAAAAATTTAGTAAAACTTTTTTATGTAATATAATTTATTTATTGGCTATTTCTTTTTTTTAACAAACTCTTTAACTTTTTTTTTTTAATTTAATTTAAATAAATTTTTAGGTTTCTTTCTTTGCTTTTTAAACTTTTGAAAAAAACTTTTAAAATTAAACAAAAACAAAAACGTTTTAAATCACCCAAAATTTATAAAATAACTGCAAAAAAAAACCACACTTTAAAAAATCAATTTAAAACAAAAAATCACAAAAACTTCAAATAAAAAAAAGGAGCAAAAAACAAAAAACAAAACAAAAATAGAAATTATTACCGTTAATATAAAAACTTATACAAAAAAAAATTGTATTTATTTTTTTTTTATATTTCTTTTGAACGGTACTTTTTTTCCACCCGAAAAGTTGTCTGTTTCCAACAAAGGTTCACTTGAAACTGAAGTGGATGAAAATGAAAAGAAATGAATTGGATTGGAATGATTGCTTGCATTTGCAACCGATCGATCGTTCGTTCGTTCGTTTTTTGATCACCTAAAAAAATAAAAGTTACAATTCAAAATTGTAATACTTAACAACAACAACAACAACAACAATAAAAACAACAACTTGTTTGTGGCGGCAGAAAAAGCGGAAGAAAAAAAACTTTTAATTTTTGCACTCAACTCAACTTAAATTTAAATAACGGCACGGCGGCTTAAAAGCTTCAAGTATGTAAATAAATAAAAACAAAAAAAGAGTAAGTCTAGTGTCTGACTGTTTATAAGTTTATTACCGGAATGATAACGTTTGAAATACGTATGTAATATGTATGTATGTATGTAATGTTGAGATGCTTGTTAAGTATTGTTTATTTCTGCAAAGCTTTTCTTAAAAACTGGGTTACTTTTTTCTTATAAATCTTAACGCTTATACGAGTTACGGCTTACCTGTAAAGTTGTAAGATAAATATTTGCGTATGTATGGAATTGTTGATTCGTTGATCTTTCTTTGGAAAAGAGAATTTTAAATGACCTTTCATTATTTTTTTTTTTTTGTTTTTTTTTCAATTTATTCATTATTTTCATTTATTGATAAAAGAGGGAAATTGGAGAAAAAGAGAGTTGACTATTTTTTTTTGTTTGTTATTTATCTTTTATTTTTAGTTGTTTTTGTATTTAAAGCGGAACATGTGCTTTGGAAAATTTATTCGAAAATAAGGTTGGAGTAAAAATTATTGTTTTTCATATTGAATATTATTTTGTAATTTATATGGTGAATAATAAAGTATTTTTGGGAGATGTTTTAAATAAATAAGCTTTTAGTGCATCAACCTAAGTTTATTTTTTCATTTTTAGTTATATAAAGTTATATAAAATAAATAAAAAATTAGTAGTTTCCTTTTAATTTCAATAAAATTATTTATTTTTACAAATACCTACCAGTTTTTTTACACCTTGCAGACTTCTTTAAGTCTGCAGTTCAATCAAACGTTTAATAATAGATTAAATATTCATAGTTATATAGTTCTCGTAGAAAGAAGTTTAATCTATAGACTAATGATTTTTCGGGTTATCAAATCAAAAACTCTATATTCTTAAGCTTTTGCGCAGACACATGAAAATTTGATTTTTAGAATGTAAGTTTAAATGCGAAAGTTTTTCTGAGTTAATATCGAAAAACTATTTCTTAAGTATAGCTAACTTTAGTTTCTAGAAAATGTCTGTTTTACGTTTTTCAAATTACTTTTATTGAACTTATCTCTTAGACAGATGATACATTTACATAATTTTTTTTTAAAAAGGAAATTTTACTGCTTTTATTTTTTTGAAACTTACTATTAAAATTAAATTTCGGTATATTTTTAATTTTTCCGATTTATATCTAATCTAACTATTTCTAAAGTTATTCCAATTTCTGGTAAAACGTTCCGCTTTTAACCATTTTTGGTTTAATATTTAATTGCTTAAATTTTAATTTAATCAATGGATATACGAGGATAATATTCTGTAAGCAACTATTTTATTTTTTTTTATAATTAATTGTTGATATTTATTTACTTTTTGACAGTTGACTGACTGACTAATTAGAAAGTATAATATTTGGTTGATCCTGATTCAGATTTTGGTACTAATGATCTTCACCTCTTAGGCTAACAAACCTGTATGCATTATAGATACATGTAGGAACAAGATGGAAAGTAACTTGGCATAAAACATTCTTATTATTAGAATTGCATTCAATTGATAATAACTCTTTCAACTTGTGCTAGACCTTAACTTAAAACATATAGAATACCTAAAATTCTAATTAATCTATATAAAGGTAGACCTTAAAAGAAATTTATAAAAAAAGATTTGCTAAATGATTTCAAATTTTATTTTTCATAAATATGGCAGCTTTAATCAAAATTTATTGAAACATTTTCATTCTTTGTTTGTTTTTTTTTTTTTTATAATAATTAGTTTTTAAACAACAAAATCTGTTTTTAATATTAATATATTTTATGTACATTTGATTGTTTTGTGATTTTTTAAGAATTATTTAGATATGTAATTGTATATATTTGGCTTAAAATTATTTACACTTATATTTTTTTAAAATTCTTTTTTTAACATTTCTATTGAAATTACAAAGTTTAATTTTGGATATATGGAATTTTTTTAATTTATAAACAAATTAATTTATAATTTATATAAATGACTTTATGAATTTAATTAAGTTTACATTTTTTTAATTTGAGATTCTTATTGTTCTAAAAGCCTTTGTAAATATAGAAATTAGGTGAAAAAACTTAAATATTAAATGGGAGAAGGCACTTGAATGGTTTTCGCCAATTCGAAACCTATTTTATTTTTTTTAAATTATTTAAAAACTTACACAACAACTAGAATATAATTACAAATATTAAGAATAGATTTTTACATACTTTTAAAATATATATCACATTTAAATTCAAATATTTTAAATTATAAATAAAACTTAATATTATTTTAAAAATTGTGAAAGCTTTAACATCTCGTTGATTTTTTAATATATTTTTTATAATTAAAAACTATTTTTATATATTTGATTCTTAATTTTAAAATGTGCAAAATCTAAAACATTAATTTTAAATATATAAATACATTTATAAATTTTAAAAACAGGTCTATAGTAGTCATATTATTAACAATATTTGACTTTTTTTTTAATTATTATTTAATTTTATTCAAATATATGTATATTTATATTTTTAAATTTATAGACTAACATCTTGTGGGAATATACCATCAATTGAATCAAGTTGATGATTATAACTGAAACCATTCTGTCTGGTATTATAATGTGTTAATGGATGTGCAACACCATTTCCATTTGAATTTATACTATTGTTACCATTAATAATTGTTGTACTATTGGTTGGTGCAAAACGAATACGTTTTTTTGAATGAACTGGACAAGTATCTTGTCCATAAATTAAACTAATACCATCAGGTGGTGTTGCATCAGCTGATGTTGGGAATGGCGGCTCATGTCCAAAATCATTCAAGTAACTTGAATCATAGACACGAGCCGCAGGTAATTGTCAGTCATCCGGATCTTTTAATTTTATATATAGGCAACAGGATAAAATCATTCCAATTATATGTATAAGACAGATGCCTAAACCAACTGCACCTATGATATTTAAATGTTTTCGGATGTCCTCAGACATTTGGTATATGCAACCCTACAAAATAAATATTTTTAATTACCAAAATGTTTTTATATAACTTCAATAAATGACTTACATTGTACGGAATATTACTAGGAGAATCACTTTTTCCACACTCATTATGCGTTTGTGATAAACAACATGAATCTGGAACTTTACGATTATGGCGTGGTCTAAGTTGACTTTCTTCACTAGATCTCAACCAAACACTGTAATGCCAATCTTCAAATCGAATTGCCCCACAACACTGGTACTAAAAATATATATAAAAAAATTAATAATAATTTAAATAATTTTATATAGCCTGTATAACTTACATCTTGTTGCATTTGATCTATTGCATTTGTTCTAGTTTCATCTACTCCATAACTTGTAAGGAATGTTGAATTTAATGTGAGTCGTAATTCTTCTTCGATATGTGTTTCATAAATGTAAGCTAAACCTCCAACAATTAATTCTAATAAGAAGACTAGCGCTAACAACAAAATATACTGTAAAAAAATTTAAATTAAATGGTTTTTTTTTTTTAATTGAAATTAAATCAAAATTAATTGAATTAAAAAATAAATTGTTTAAATTAAAATTTATTATAGCTGTTATTTACAATATAATGGACTTTTAAAATAATAGCTATTTACAAAACACTAATGATTAGTAATGGAAATATGTTCCCTTCCCCTTAAATATCATGTTCTATTCGGAAAAAAATGAGCTTTCATAAGTATCTATAGATTGTCATTAATATTATAGATAGTTTAAAATATAATTATAGGGCTTTAGTTCAAATTCAACTCAACCAAAACCAAATTAATTTAAGCTCATCAGTCATCAAAATAAAAAAAAATCTATAAAATCGACAATTTATTCCTAAAATTGTTTAGTAATAGTGCAAAATTGTATCTAGACAATAACTAATTAAATTTTTTAAGTTGAAAAATGCGGAAATTAGCAATCGGAGTTTTTTTTTATATAATCACATTAAAATATTCAAATGCAGCAATAAAATTGGACTCAGATATTAAAGAATTCGATTTTATAAAACAATTTGGATTAACAAATCCACAAAAGGATGCAGATGGAAGCATTTATTATGAATTAAATCAAACTATGACCAGAAAATTCAAATTATTAGAGATTTTCAATTCTAAAAAACCAGAATCAGTTGTTGTGGATATCATTTTTCGTTTAGAATTACCAGTAAATGTAACATTTGATCTTTTTGAAATTCATGATAATAGTAAATCAGAACCTCTAAAAGGAACTGTTTATTTTAGTCGTGATAGTTTTGAATCTGAATCAGGATTAAATTCAGATTCTGAATCGTATGATTTATCTGATTATGTAAGTGTCGTGTACATTTTGTATAAATATTTTTAATTTTATTTTTTAATTGAATACAAAACAAAGGTGACATTGAATTTTTATCTCTGATTTAATATACAGGATGTGTTTAATGACTGGTATCATTTAACATTTTTATATGTATTTGAAAAATCAAAATTAGCAATTTTTTACGGTTGTGATCCGGAAAATATTTATGAAGAGAGTTTTGAACGTAAAGGTTTCTTTGAAAGTCATCACAGATTACAGTATCATCATTTGTTACAAGTTAAATTGGGTGGTCCAGAAGATCCAACAGAAGATGTTGATGTAAGTTAATTAGAATAGTTAAATAGAATTCAATATTAAATTTAATATTTTTTTTCAGTTTAAATACGATATAATGAAATTATCATTGTACAGTGGAAGTGATTTCTCTAATTTGAACTTTTGTCAAAGTGTTTTCTAAATAATATTTTAACGAATTTGTTAAGAAAATTGTAAAATAAAATTGTATAAAATTCCAATAAAATCTAATATGGAAAACTTTAATAAAATATTGTTTATAATTATTTTACATTCCTCCTATAATTATGCAATATTTTTTTTCTAATTATAAAATTTCAGAAAATCATTTTAATAAAAAACCAATAGAGGGCATATAAATCGTTTGGTAGTTAATTAAATTAAAATAATAATCAATTTGTTTAAAACTTTAAATTTAGACAATTTGAGTACAGGTAAATTAAAATTTCGTTTCTACCTTTACTGAGTCGGTAAATTTCAAAAAACGTACAAAAATCTTGTCTTTTTTTAAAATTTTTTTTTTAATTTTCATTTAAATTTTAAAATGATGGAATGTCTGCCAACAACTAGCGGATAGTAATCAGGTAATCACAATTTTGACTATTTGACAGGTTTGTTTGCATGTTTTTTAATTTTTATCATAGTTTTAAGATCAAAGTAAAAAAAAAAAATATGCGTATGTGCTCAAAATTTTCTAGTATATATATAAATTGCGTATTACAGGTGTGAATTAAATCTATTCAATATTTGGCATATGATGATTAGTACAAGAAACTCTTAGTGACTGTTTAATAAGTTTCATCATATTTTTATTATGATTACAATCATTGGTTCCATATCCAAACTATGATTTCATGTGAATTTCATATATATATATATATATGAGGAATATATATATATATATATATATACAAGATAAATGTTGTATTTTGTACAAAATGTGAATAAAACGTGACTTCAGGATGTATTTTAACACATTGTGAATATAATAGTAAAACGTGTTAAACAATTAATAGTACAGGTGAGGCAGGTGAGTAAATAGAGTTGTAGAAATTTTTCAAAATTTTGTTTTTTTTTTTTGAATTTTTAGTGAAAGAGAAAAAGGGAAGAAGATTAAGTGATTTTCATTTTGCACTTTTATTTTATGATAAAGTGAATAGAAATCAAAAATGAAGAAATAAAATTATTTCTGTTGTGTTCACTTGACAGTTTTGTCTTTGTTTTGACGCAATCATGTTCTAAAAAGATGAATGGTCACAAGCTTTGATCGGGTACAGATGAAAAGATTCTTTCATTTTTTTTTTTATTATATGTGTTCTTTTGAATTTGTTTTTGACACTAGCATGTTAATTTATGCGTGTACTTTAAAGAAAAACTGTAGAATTTTTTTACAAGTGAAAAAGAATGACATAAAAAAAGGAAGATATAAAAGTAATTTATGCGTTTATAACGTGATTCCCTAATTGTAAATAGGATGAACAATTTTACCTTAAAGTTTAGTTATTAAATGGAGAAAACTAGAATATAGGGAAATTAATGAGAGATAAGTGTATAATTGATTTTAATGTTAATTTTAGGTGGTCCCTTATAATAAAATTTCTATTTAACAGGTCAAAGTTTAAAATAAACAATTGGAAAATTTTGAGAAATTTTTTGTATAGAATTGAACACATAAAAAAACATCAGCATATAAAACTAAAGATAAGATTTATTTAATTTTCTATTGGTTTTATACCAATGTGATCACATTCAATATTTAAATTTTTCCATTCTATTCATTCTTAAATCTATACATTTCACATACCGAAGTCTTTGACAAAAACTTTGGAATCTTTTCATTTTAGGTATGAGTATGGAATCTTCTATGAGGTTCAACTTATTTTTAATATTTTGCAGGTTCAACTGATTTTTAATATTTTGCAGTTTTATAGATTTTAAAGCTCCCATTAAAGTCTCTTATAATAATTTCAGGTTGTTGTAAAAATCAATAGAATCAAATAATCCTTCATAACTTGTGCGGTTCTGAACATTAAAACCTAAAAACATTAAGCTTAAAAATAATTAGAGCTAATTTAACCTTATATGAACCTGGAATGCATTTATATTAGAGTTTCAACAAGCGATAAGACCACATATAAATGTTTTGAATTGAATTGAAGTTGGAGAATCGCTAAGTCCAATTGATAAATGATAAGAGAATTCATAAAGTTTTATCAGTTTCAAAATCACACGCAAGTGCTAAATTGACTGAAATAATAATAACAACAATTAATTTTGAATTGACCAAAAATATATTATTCTATAAGTTTATTAAATTAATTTCTACTTGGACCGAAAGATATAGAAATTTAACATACCATATGCATGAACTTCATCAGGGAGCTCATCTTTATATTCTTTACTTATCTTTAGATTTCATTTGAAATTGAACCAAAATTTCAAGTTGAAGGTCTCGGGTTTAAGCCCCGGTCAGTTAATAAATACGGTTTACGGTTAGTGAATATTTTGATTAAAGAAACTGAATCCTAATCTAAATGACTTGTTGGATACCCTATACTTTTTAAAGAAGTGGAAAAGGAATAAAATTATACTATATAAACCAATCCAATTAGATTCCCTGAAAAAAATTTTAATTTATATTGAAAAATAAATTCCCTTGTCCAAATTTACATTTCTCATAAACTTTAATCAATTTTTTTACATTTTAAGTTTATATTTAATTATTTAATTTTTTTTAGTAATTATTGACAAATCATTATTTTAGAGGCTTAAAAACTATTTTTCTTATTATTTTATTTAAATTTTTTGAACTTAATTCCGTTTTTAAACATTTAAATAAAAAAAAAATTCAAATAAAATATTTATTTAAATATTCATTAAATAAAAAACCATTTTAGGCTTGTAACCAAGTTCATTAATCAAACACACACCAACCGCAGTCGTAAAAATAAAGAAAAATTTCATTTCAATTCTTAAAATATCAATGCGCGAATCTATACACAGTTAAAGGCATCCACCTAATCATCAAATCATCAATTCATCATCATACAACAATAACAACACCAACAAAATACAAAATTGTTTGTTGCGCTCCAATTATATTTGTTTAACCAATTTATTTAATTTATTGATGAATTATTTATTGTGTTGCTGTTGTTGTTTTTGTTGTTATTACAAATGTTGAACTAAGGTTCAATAAGGTCATATCAAATAAGTTTGTATACATATAGTAACAGTATATAAGATCGATCGGATCTTTTGAACATTTATAAACTCTCATTCATATACTGCTAATATTATGTGTACACATGATACTTACTTTATTAATTTTTTTATTTAGTAGCTTATATATGAATTTCACGAAAATCAAATTGAGGAACTCAAATCAATCATCAAGGTTAAATGTTTTTTTGTATTTTTAAGTATTTTGGGAGAAATTGAGGTCAAATGAACAAAAACAGAAGAAAGAGAAGAAGGAAAAATAAAAGGGAAAACTAATATTTTTGAAGTGAATTGATGTGCAAATTATGTTTTGAAAGTTTAAAAATTAAAAGAAAATAAACACATATAACTTTAAAGTTTAGGCTGTTACTTACACATAGTATTGTTGCTTTTTGTTCATAATAAATTCCAAAACAACCTAAGGTACCACTTAGAATTGCAATTGCTCCTGCAACAGTTAATGCATATGCACCAAAAACATATGTTGTTGTTGTTAATAATGATGCATAATGTAGTTTTGTTAAAATTGTCCATAATCCAACACTAAATACTCCGACACCAGATAACTAAAATTGAAAAAAAGTTGGGGTTAGTATAAATTTGATTTCAAAATTATTTAAAATTAAAATAATTTGTAACTAAACTATTTTTATTAGAAGCACTTTTAAAAATAAACCGAAAGGTTTAGTAAACATGCGCAGTTTACGCAGTGAAGGTTTGTAAGATGAATAAATGGCACTTTAACTCGGCCTTCAATTATTTTATCAAACAAATTCCAGGGAAATCTTGTTCCAAGGGTTCTAAAAGTTAAAAGAACCTAATAGTTTCTAGAGATCTATACCATTTTAGTTTCAAAATGAGAATAGTAAACTTCAAAGTGGAATAGTAAACTTCAAAGTGGAATAGTAAACTTTAATATGAGAATAGTAAATTTAAATATGAGGTTTTTCATTTTAATTTAACACAAAATATTTTAAATTAAATTTAATAGTATAGCATGTTTTCTAAGTTAAGAGCTGCAGTGAATTTTCTTTGAATGCTTGCGATGCAATTGGCACATGTTGTTGGATTAATTGTTTGCAGACCTTCTTCCATAAGGCCTTAACTTAACTATTTACCACAGATCAAACATTTTCAATGGGATTAAACATTGCACTATAGGACACTATATTTTTCTTGAAATTCAGCACCGAGTTCCGCTAATGTAATGCGGCAGTTATTTTCGATCATTTCAATAAAATAATCAAAATGAACTTCCGTATTTTTGAACTCTTTTCCCTCCTCGTTTGTCTACGGTTTCTCCCTCTGATATACAACGATATGCTATTGATTGTGGAACGTTCGTACATGCAAGTTGGGGTCAGTCTCCATTCATGTTTGACACGACAAGCAATTTGGTTTTTTTATATTTTTTTTCTATTTTTTTAATTTTTGTACACATTTTTTGGGCCTTTTAATTTTACTATAATAACATATTTGCAAATTGCAATTTTTCTGTTAAATTTAAAAAATTTACTGAAAATAATCAAAAGATATCTCTTATTTTGATTTTAAAAATTCTCATATTGATATTTACTATTCCACTTTGAAGTTTACTATTCTCATTTTGAAACTAAAATGATATAGAAAGACCTTAGAAATATACTTTATTAATTTATTAATAGTTTGAACCTCTTCAATATATTATTAATAGTTTATTTAAAAAGTTAAAATTTAAAGTATTCTAAAATTTAATAAAAACTATTTACAACTTGATTACACATTGCTTCCATATTGATCTTTATATATTATTTAATTATTGTTAATTCCGTAATTTTTAATTACATATGATCTAACGATTTTTAAAATAAAATCAAATTTTGGTGAAATGTGGGATTAATCCGATTAATAAATATAACCTTAATCTTTTTTATTTAAATTTGTTCAAATAAAAGTAAATTCCAATACGCATTAGAAACTTAGGCATAAAAATTTTAAAAATTTTTAAGAAATTGTCAAATAAAATGAAATATTAAATTTTCAATAGTAATTTTTGTCCGCAAAATGAAATATGTGAACCCTTTATATGTCCGCGAAATACTTTTGGGAACTGGGTAGTAGTTTCATCTTTTAAATTGAGAGATTTTGGTACAAAGACATTAAATGAAAGGGTTTTGTATATTTGAACTTTGCCTTCAAATTATTTTTTTAAACAAATAAAATTTTGATTCAATATAAATTGAAGTATTATTGTATCTTTGTTTACAATAGATTCTTCTTTTATGTTATTTCGAAACCGATTTTCCCAATGATATTGTATTTTGCAAGTCTGATAATCTACAACATGATTCAGATGAGATATTTCAAAATAAAAGTACCGAGCTCCCAATTTTAAGAAATGCTTCTCCTAATCGGCGTTGTTTTTTTCAAGTGAGAATTGAGGGCACTTTTTCTAGAATTTTTCTAAATTATCCATTTATTCTATTTTCTAAATCCTTTAAATAAAATGTCTATCCCCTAGTCCTCATCCTCACTTTATACTGTGCAAGCAGTTCGGGTATATAGCTCATTATTTTGGATATGAGGTACAGCGCTAAAACCCTTATTTAAGTGAGTACCTAAAGAGTTTAGGTACCTTAGGTTTACATACAAAGGAGGTTTAAAAACCCCTAAATTCCCATCTTCTTTATAAGGCAAAAAAAGTATTTTTTGAACCAATGGTAATTCAATTACTCTTCATATTCCGCTTAAACCAATACAATTAAACCATATATTCAAATGTTTTCAAAATTAATATCTTATATACAAGTTCCACTATTAAATAAATTTATAATTTACAGAACAAAGATTCCCTTTTGTTCTATTTTGACCATCAGTAAGACCACACTATTAACTAGTGCATAAATTTACCTTTGAGTTGTACACTAAAATATTAAAGTGAGAAAATGTCCATAAAATAATTTGAATACCTTAAAGAATTCACAAAAAAAAAAGTGTAATAAAGCATTTTTTGACAAAGAAACAAAATAAAATTTAAAATATATTTTATTTTCTTTAAGTTAATATGACATGTGGTTAAAATATCTAAAAATTATATTTTTTTAAACTACAAACTTTAAAAAAAAACTCCATTATATTTTAGGTAATAAATTTCAACCTAGTTATGATCGCATGCGCAATCATTATAAGATCGCACTTTAGTACAAGTCACGTGAAAATCTGGAGGATATAAAAAAAAAACGACACTGACAATAGGAAGATTCAAAAATCCAACAACAACTACAACATTAAATACATAATAATAATAATAACAATAAACAATACAAAAGGAATGCAAATAAATTACATAAACTGACAGATAGATGGAGTACAAAATAACACTTAATGTCTATGTAAAAAAAGGGTTTATGAGTTTTGAGTGCCCCACGGAGAAATTATGTTAAAAAAAACTTTTCTTAAGAAAAAAATCAAAAAAAAAAACCCAAAACAATCATATAATGTTGTTGTCCACTTTCGGAATACGTTGGTGGTTCTTTTTAACCACCGATTACCACCACTAAAATATATTGGGAAATAAAACATGGGTTTTCAATTTTATTTTGAAAATTTCTTTTCAAATTCTTGTATTATTTTTTTTTTTTTTGGTACCCAAATCTAAAATTTTGGAATTGAAAAGGGATTAAACTAAATCTTTTGGTATAGTTAGGTGACATTTTTATTATTATTTAATAATTATGAGATTCTCATACTGTGTTCTTGTTGTGTAGTTTTCCGTGTAGGTGTTAAAGATCACTTTCAAAAGAATTTTAAACAACTTAAATACAACTTTAGTACAAGTGATTCAAAACATTTGAATCAATAAAGAATATATGTATTACCTTTATACTTTGAATCATTTGAGAAATGTATCATATAGTTCCACTTGAATCACTATAACCTCTTATAACTAATAAACTTAATTATAAGCTATATATTTGTAACTAATTTTTCTCTAGGTTCCCTAGAAGAATTCAATGCAACTAATGTTGAATCAAATGAATTCCTAATTATATTAATATTTTATTATTATTATTTTGGAACTTCCTATATAGTAAATTTGTTGCGCAGCAGGGAGCAAAGAAATCACTTTAATCAGTTTTAAATTACCTTTAATTGATTCAAAAAACGCTGTTTGAAGTCATCAAAATATTTAAATAACCTGAGGAAAAGAGAGTGTGTTAATTCTGGGTATCCTAGACACAAAATGTATAAACGTATAATACCGTCATACTAAGATGTTAGAATAATTGTTAAAATATTAAGCAATTGTATGGCAGCCAATTATTTATCTGAACACCCAAATTTTAAAAAAAAGTTTTGAAAATAAAACTTGATAAGCTGTTATAAAGTTGATGACACTTTTATAACAATTGCACAAACCGGTTCTGATACTCTAACCCAGTTTACCAGAAGCCATGGGCATAAGACTTGACTTCTAGTACTAGAAGTGGAGATAAATTTTTAAGAGATTCAAAGATTACGACCTTGAAAGTAATTTCGTTAACTTATTAAAGAAACAACAACATTTGAAGTCAGGTATCTTGGAAACCGTTAGAAATACCGTAAAAAAACCGTTAGAAAATATTTTGTAAAAATATTCACTCTTAGGACTTCGTTTGTAAGGGCCTCGGTGATTATAAATATCGTGGTTTCATATGACATTAAAATGACAGTTTGCAACGACATCGAATAAAAAGGATGATATGTTTGGTTATTTATAATTACATAAGAGGGATAGCATGTGCCAACACGTAGGTTTTGCGGCGCGTTGTGCACCCACATTCAATACTTTTTATCAATTTATAAGTAATATTATTTATTTTGTTTATATAAAATTTAATATATGCAATACAATTTAAGTAAATTGATATATTGACAAAATGGTCTCACAACATCAGTTATGAATCTTCACTTTCACAATAATGGTTTTTAATTTTGAATTTCTCCTAATTATATATTTTGTTTTAAGTTATTGGATGTGATTAAATATTTTCCAGTTTCACTCTTTCTTTTGTTTCATTTTTATAAATTAATCAACATAATAATTGCAATAAACTTTATAATTTAAATATTTTAATAGACGTCTCCTCTTTGACATATTTAGTAACAGTTTCATAAATTTCTTTTAATCGTATAAATTCCTTTTATAACAGGAACAGGTTGACTGCGCTGAACTGTCACAGTAACCAAATGATCAATGAATTGTTTTTGTGTTTATATAAAATTAAAAATAATTTGAGGACATCCCTTCAAGTCATATAAAAGTAATTCCAGTCTGGCCATCCAGCCATAATAATATTAAAAAGAAGATATTTATGAAAATTCATCAAATAAATCAATCTGAACTTAATTACTAATTGTATCCGAACATCAAAGCGGATTCTTTTATAGTAATTATTAGCTTCAAACCTTTAAGGTATACAAATCAATTTCAATATCTTATGTCGTTTATATTTTATTATTAATTTGCGATTCATATCATGAATAAAAAGGGAATTTAAAAATAATATAAACCTGCACCCGATATTTTTGATGAATGAATGGAAAACAGTGTGCGTAAAAACTAATCATTTAAAGCCCAACCAATTTTTTTTTTCTTAAAAATCCATCATTCTTTTTGTAAAGCTCTTTTTCAAACTTTATTCACTTTATGTGTGGCATTTGATATTTATCAAAATTATGCGTAAATCTTTGAAATATTAAATCATTTACAATATAGGGAAAGTATATATTTGTTTCCAAACTTGGATTTTTGGATAACAAAATCTCTATTAGGAATTTAAAAGATCATATATAATACTCTCTAAAATTTCCATAATTAGTATTGGCAGAACAATTATTTTAATCCCAATAAAATTGGATTCAAAAACAAAAATTTGGATTGAGTCACCATAATTTAATGATACCAATTTAATGGATCAACACCTTAATTTAAGATGAAATTTTTTTTTTACAATTCAATTCAAAATTGGATCAGAGATAAAAATTTGAAAATAAAAATAAAAAATCTGATTCTTATATACAGCTATAAATTTGAAATTTTAATTTATGCAATTCCACACCTTCATAATACATCTTTTCTTCAATTTCTTTTGATTTTTTAAAAATCTTATCGATAACGACTTAAGAATCAACCGTTCCAAATTTGGATACATATTTTGAATTAATATTTCTCTTTCTTTCTTACGGTTTTGATTATTGTGAATGAAAAAAAAAAAAAACAAATTTAATTCAAAAAATGTCACCGAATTTTTATTGTGAACGTGCTCGATCATATGGGAATTAAATAAATGAAAATTCATATGAAAATCAAAGGAAGTGTTATAACTTATGAATTGAAACGGAATTCTGTGTTAAGATTCACTTAGAGGGAGTTAGTCTGGAGTTCTCTTTTTTTTTTTGTTGGAGGATGAGTCAAAAGGTTTACATACAAGATGAACTTACAAAATTCTATCAAATAAATTTTATTTAAATTTTTTTTTTTTAAATTTGTAGTTATCTTTATTGAAAATCTAAGTTCTAAGGTGTGTCATCATATCTAAAAGTTCATTGAGAAGTTTTTTTTTATTTGTGACATGAACGAATAAAGCACGGTATAAAAATTGATAAATTTATTTTAACTTGAATTTTAGAATTAAAATAACCGATTAAATAATGAAGTTTAAAAATGTTTTGTCTATTATTTTAGTCAACCATTATATGAGATTATAATAAATATAGTGTGTAATCTAATCTGATTAATAATATTTGGGATTAAATTTACATTTTAATTGAGTTATCTTGAAAAGATTCGGTATTTTCTTAACAGATTAATTTGATTTTGTGGTAATAAAAAGTGAAATAGATAAAAAATTCTAAAATAACTTTGAATTTTTAATACTTCTTTGACAGTTATAAAATATTTTGACAGTTTCCCATTCTAACGTACTTGCAGTTGAAACAAACACTTAATTTGTTAAATCTGAAATTTTTGTAGATGATTTTAAAATTTGATTTTAAATATCTGTCATATTTTAGTGCAAATTTTTTATTATCTGTCAAGTTTTTGATTTCAGTGGTTTTGACACTTAAAAGTAATTTATACATTAAAGATGAAAAACCGTAAGTTTTAACATTGAAAACCGAAAAACAAATATAAAACGAAGAAGAGTGCAGTAAGGTAAACTCTGTCAACTCTAAGATACCCGTATTAGCGTAATTAATACATTATATAATCCGTTTAATTACTTTTAACAAAATTTTAAATACACAACTAATTAGACTTTCAGTTATGTGCAAAAGAAAATATAAGTTGAAAGACAGCTCCTCGAACCTTTTTCACTACACCGTCTAAATTTTATTCGGACGTTTGCCATTAAAGTTAACTTCTATTGAAAAAATTTCAGACATTCAGTTTTATTAGGTATATATAGTAACACTCACATAAAAGAAGAAGCTGTATGACAGCTATTCGAACCCACTGCAGCAGACCAACAACAAAATTTTGCAGAAACCTTGGCCAAAAAAGTAAATTACTTTACTGATAAAAGTTCAAATATAAAACTTTACCAAGCAAAGAGTTATTTTAAAATAAAAAAAAAAGAAGTTGTATCAAACGATTTCAATAACGATGACGGTTATTGCATAAAAACGAGTTTGTGAAAATTTTAAAATCCTTCCTCCTTTATTTTTTGAGTTATCGTGCGGACGAACATACATAGCTAGATCAATTTACTTTTCGATTCTAATCCGATACTTCCCTTTTAGGTAGGTGATTATTTTGGAGCAACTATAATCACTTTTACTTTGCCAAAATAAAAATTAGTAAAGCAAAAGCTGATTAGAAGCTGATTAGTGCAATACGGTCTTAGGTTAGCAAATTTTGATTTAACTAAAACAGAAGTTTGAATTCTAGTATAATTATACTTAAGTATACTTTATATAAATCTAAATAAAATTAATAAACCAATAACTTACCAAAAATATAATATTGAATATGTGTAGCATACATTTAATTAAACTTATACTGCCGCAACAACCATTGCGTCGTTTTCTACGCGTTGTTTTGTATTGTGCCATGATTAAAAATTTTTAACAAACTTTCAATGGAAATTCTATTCTATAGAAAATCCAGCAATGTTTACTTTCCTCCTAATTATTTTGAAAATTTTAATGATTTTGATTTTAAATTTGCGTTGCTTGTATGTAGAGATTTAAATCTTTTATAAAAATTATTTCCCTTTTATTTCTCTGTTTGTCTCGGGACAAATTAAATTGTTTTCTTTTTTTATTAAATTTTTATTTTAATTTTTGCTTTCTTTTTTAAATTTACAAAATAAAAAAAAAAAACAGATCGCAAATATTCAAATTACAATCTTCTTTGAATTGCCTTACCAGCTTAAAGGCAAATTACAATTTACATTGCGTAATTCTAACTGTTGTTCTTAGATCTTTTGTTTTTGTTTTTGTTGTTTTTATTTTTATATTGTTGTTTTTGTTGTTTGGAAGTTGAATATTGAAATTAAAGTTAATTTTTGATTGTATGCAGATCAAATTTCCAATATTTTCTTTATTTTTAAACATTGTACACTGCAGTATTAATCAAATAGCACGGTATATTTTCATTTTCAATATAGAAATTATGCGACGATGTTGTGCAGTTTCTCGATTTGTTTTCTTTCTTTCCTTTTCTTTTCTTTTTATTTTATTGATCCCAATTCCCAACTTATAGACAGTTACACTTGGCTCTAATATTACACAGAGAAATTGTGCCGGCAATTTGCAGAAATGAAAAAAAAACAAAATAAGTAAATGTTTATTATTAAAGAAATTGCGTTGTTGTTGTTGTGATTGTTGTTTGGATTCAATCCTTAAATGGTGGAACCTATAAAAAAAAAAATAAAATATTAAAATATAACAAAAAAAACAGTAAAAAAAACGTTTCTTTTTTTTTATTATAATTCGACAACCCCTAAATTTAATGATTACCATTTTCAGTTCACGATAATAGCATTTGTATAGATTTGGATTTAAGTTTATAAAGACTTTATTTTATAGTATGTGCGGTAAATCTCGTGAATTGCAATTCCATAAATTGAATTTTTGCGATTCTTATGCGTTTTTTTCCGTAAATTTTATGTCTGGTTTGGTTTTTTTTTTATTAATATAAAATTTTAGATTTTAAACTTATTATAAGTTGTTTTTTTTATTTTATTTTTTAGTTTTTAGTCTCATTTTATTAACACACAAAAAAACTAAAAATATATAATTTTGTAAACGCAATAGTGACAGTTTCTGTTTTTTTTTTGATTATCACAAAAATGAAACGAAAAAAGTAAAATGGAAAAACAAATTTAATTGGATAAAATTAACATCTTAGGATTCCAAAAACGGAATAAAATCGATCAGGATTTAAAGTGTTCATTAACGATCGTTTTGGGTACGTTAACAAATGTAATGCAAAACTTTAGACGCATTTTAATTAAATTTCATATTAAAATTAGTTTTAGAGAACAAAAAGGCGCACAAAAATTTTCTATAAGTTTCAATCAAACTTTAATCAGGAGTTGGGTTCCGCAATGTAACATTGCAATCTCCTGATGACTACAGGAGAGTTATACAGCTTAACAATCCTAAAAAAGTATTTAATCAATTAATCACATAAATGCATTAGTTTTAAGGACACGTCTCAAAAAATCCCAAATTTCAAAATTCCAAATCACAAAATCCCAAAATTAGATATTTTCAACCTTGGTAATTTTAACTAGCCCTGAAATCACCAATTTCAATACAAAACAATTAATATTTTAATCCAAATCCAAAAAAAAATTACCCAAAATAAAATCCACAAAATAATTTCTATAGCGTAAATTAAGAGGAATTTTAGAGTTTGGTACAAAATTTGGATTATACGCTTTTTCCAAAATATTTATACATATGTGTACGTGAGATTCTGATTAAGGGATTTTAGAGTTGGATTCATAATCAGTTTTACCCATACTTTTGTTATATTTTTATTTGTTGAAATGCATGTTCAAAATTAAAAGGAGGGATTTTATAGTTGGTTACAAAATGATTAGATGCTTTTTCCAGAATGTATGCACATGAGTTAGGATGCATTCTTTGAGTATACACAGAAAATATTTTTTATTTAAATTTTTTTTTGGAAAGCATGTAAATGGTATTTTGGATTCGCAATTTGCGATTTTGTAATAAGATGAAAAAGTTTTGGGATTTTGTAAATTGGGATTTTTTGTTTGGGATTACGTAACCAACCCCAATTTTAATGCAATAAGTAATAAAAATAATTAAAAAACAGTTTAAAATGTGAAAAAACTCTTACAATTAACTTAATATATAACTAATATTACCATATTCTACTTACCGAATTACACTGATTCACTAATTTATCTGATCTTTATCTTAAATTCATCAAATCCAATTATTAAAATTCAGTTTTAGTGTTAGAGGGCGTCAATATAACTTTAATTGACATTTTATAGTTTGCTGACTAAATAAATATATATTTTCTAAATTTACTTTCAGATTAGCTTTTATTAGTTTACAGTTTTGCACTCAAAAACGTTTTCTGAATATTTTTTTTAATTTTTTACATTAATTAAATTTGAATTTTTAATTTTAACCATTGAGTTGAAGAAAATATTGACAGTTTGATGGATAGTTTGTTTATGCGTTAAAACTTTTCCGTCATTTTATTAAAAAAAAATTCGTTATTGAAAGCGTGTGCTATTGAAAATTAAATATGCTCTTATGAATAACAGTCGCTTAAAGGCTACTTTATGTAAAAATTTAAATTTTGTAAGTTTTTGTTTTTTACATCACTATTATTTGGATCACCAGATGCGGCGACTCTTGACTATGCTTTTTTTTGTCTGTGTGTTTTATTTTAATAATTTTAATTTTTTGGTTGATTAATTCGGAAAATTTTTTTTCAACAATTTTAAGTCGTCAAATTTCAAAAAAAAACCAAAGTTTCAGCATCTAAAAGTAAAAGAAAAAAAAATTTTATTAATTTTTTTAATGTTAAGTTTTAATTTTTAGATTTAGATTTTAAATTAATTATTCTTAGATAAACTATATAATACAATTTAACTAATATAAACCAAATTGAACCATTCTCTATATTAAATTGTTTCTTTTAAAAATAATTTGATTTTTTAGTTGTCGTTACCATTATTATTGTCATCAATCAAACTGTATCAATTCCAGTTAATTGCATCACTTAAAAGTTTTTAAATTGAATTTAAAAGAAAGAAATAAAAATAAAAAAATAATCAAAATTTAAAATTCCATTTTGAAAAACTTTAAAGTTTAAGTTTTAGTTAAATAACCATAAATGGAAAAAAAGGAGCCAATCAAATCAGATTAATATATATATATATGTTTTTGCTTCCAAATCAAAATATACTTTATTTAGTGCTTAACTTTATCTTTGGACAATTTAAATCACCTCAGATACAGCTTTTTTGTTCAGCTTTTAAATTTAAAATGATAATCAATTCCATATCAATTCCAATTTAATTTATTACTTTTTAAGGCATATTAAATCTGACACAACAATGCTTTTGTGTGCAAAAGGATTAACTTTTGATAAGTTTTTTGATATTCTATATTCATCTTAAATTATGCCTTTGCTATGCCATCAAAATGTTTAGCTTTTGGATATGTCAATTTATAAAAGCTAAAGAAACAAGTGATGAGAAAAAAGGGTTTTTAAAATAGCACATTTTTAAAATTAAACATTGATCCATAATCAGTTTTGGGTAAAGATTATATTATTCTAAGAATTTTATAAATCAAAAAATCAATGTTGGAGTTTAAAAATGAGTTTTTGACCCCTTACCCCCAAAACAGAGGTCATACATAAAAAACCTTTTTTTATGCCTTATACTTATTTTTGAAGATATAACATCAAAATTTAAAGTTTCTAACTTAAATTATTTGAAAGATATAATTAAATGATCTAAAATTTTGTAAAAGCCATATTTAGTATAACAGAAAATTAAAATACCGTAGGGCGATTCTTTATACATATTTATTTTATTTCTTTATTTTTTAATTAAAAATTTAAAGGGACATGAAAGGCCTCTGCAATTTGAAGGGCCTTTTTCCTTTGGGATGTGGAACAGCTGTCATTTTCGATGAAACGTATACATTTTATAGAACTTATAACAATTAAAATATAGGACTCCGAAGTTTGGAAAGCTGCAGCTCCTTTGCGGCTGCAGCGAAAAGTTGTTCCATGAAATAAATATTATTCTTTTGTTTTAAACGCTCCAAAATTTTTACAAACATCCATACAAATTAACGGAGAGAACGGAGACGGACAGAACAGATAGTATAAGCACATTTGTCATAAAATTTTTCGAAAATTTACTAAAAATTGTAAAATTGTAAATTTTTTGGGTTGAACTATATTGCAAAAAAAAAAAAAACCAAAAACTAGTTTTGAGGGTATATTAATTTGCTTGATTGAGTTTCATTGAATTTAATGAACAATTTAAATTGCTCAAAAAATTTTGAATAGATCGTAGTTTTTCTTTAAAAAACAAAAATTAATTTTATAAAAATTTTCATCATTACAAATAAATTTTCCATTTTGATTGATTACTTTTTTTTTTTACTTGTAATTTTTCCAATATTTGAAATTTCATTATATAAAAAGAAAATAATTTCCTAATTACTTATCAAAATTAATGCAATTTTCATTGAAATTGTATATCGTGATTCAACATAATTTTAAGTTTAGCAAAGAATTGAATACCTTTCTTCTGTTATTTGTTAATCAAATTAATTAAATCATTTTTACTTTAATGATTCTGGCACGGAATTTTGCTTTTTTCTTATTATTATTTAAATTTAATTTCACTTTAATTCATTTAAAACTGATTATATAAAATGTACCCAAAAGGTATTTAAAGAATTTGTATTTTTCGAAAATACAAAAATCGCTTTAAAAATCGCATACAGTACAATAAATCAAAAACAAAATATCAATTCATAATGCAAAACCAAAAACGCAAAAAAAAAACAGAAGGTAAATACAATTAGTAAAAATAACAAAAAAAAAAAAACGCTCTTGTAATTAAAAAAAAAAAAACTTTAACTACTTAAAAATTTAAAAAAAAAAATTGCAAAGCTGTACGCAAATACATTGGCTACTTAAATTTACTCAGTGTAAATTCCATATCAAATTGAAATTGCATATTTTGTTTTTTTTTTTTTTGCAAAAAGCACGATTCTTTCATGCGAATCACCTCTTGTTCTTAAGAACATTTTATATATGTATATATTTACATTAGTAATGGACTCAGATTACTTTTACTTGCTTATTTCTAAGTAATTTACAAACTTTCTTTACATTCCTGTTATGCAAAAACGCTTACGATATTGTTGATCAAAGTTTAAAGTTTCCATTCATTATATAAAACCAACCATTTAAGATCATATACACATTACTTATGTACCAGTTTTATTTGTTATTGTTATACCCGTATGACTATATAGTCAAAGGGTATAATAAATTTGTCATTACGTTTGTGACGCAGAGAAGGAGGGGGGGTAAATATAGATCCAAGTGTATGGATCGGATCAAAATCGAAAAATAAATTGATTTAGCTATGTATGTCCGTCCGTCTGTCCGTCCGTCCGTCTGCACGATAACTCAAAAACTAAAGGAGCTAGGATCTTGAAATTTTCACAAATTCGTTTTTTTGCAATAGCCGTCATCGCTATTTAAATCCAGTCATTTTGGTCCATGGGTTCGGGTAGCTGCCACACACATTTTTTTTTATATAAGTAATTCTCTGTACCTATTACAGCTACGTGTCTGAAACTTTGGCGAAAGTAGTTTAGTTTTATGGCCAAAGTTTCTGTAAAATTTGGTTGGTCTACTGCAAAGGGTTCGAGTATGCGCCATACAACTTCTTATTTTATATAAGCATTACTCTATACCTATTGAAGTTGGGTGTCTGAAATTTTGCCAAAAATATATTAGTGCAATGGCCAAAGTTACCCGCAAATTTGGTTGGTCTACTACAGAGGGTTCGAGTAGCTGCCATACAACTCCTTCTTTTGTATGAGCATTACACGACACCTAATAAAGCTGGTATGTTTGAAATTTTGCCAAAAGTAATTAATGTTTATAATAATAATGATATAATGTGTATATAACGGTCATACGGGTATCCCAGAGTTGACAAAGTCTACTCTACAACACTCTTCCTCGTTTTTTTTTGTTTTTGTTATTATTTTTTTTTTTGAAATGAAATCTAAGAGTTTTTTTTATTTAATTTTCTAGCAAACATTTTTTTTTAAGTTCATTTTTTCATTTCTAGGTTTTTAACACTCTTTAAGTTGTTGTCGGTATGTCGAAGTTTAGTTAAAGAATTTTTCAACACATCACGAACAAGTTATTAGAATTTATTAAACAGCAGTGTAAAGAAGGTGAAGGCAATGTCGATGGAAAATAGGTTTCAATTTAAAACATTTTTAGTTTTGATGGTTGGTTGGTGGTTTAGTGAAAAGGAAAATCTTACAATTTAAAAAAAAAAAAAAAAAAAAAAAAAACAGAATAAGAAATGTAAAAGAGAAGAAAGCATAAAAACAAAAGAAGGAAAGAAAAAGAAAGAAAATAAATAATAGAACGAGTTGATGAAATTTGATAA
The DNA here is from genome assembly GCA_963082915.1 of Dolichopus griseipennis. Lineage (NCBI taxonomy): Eukaryota > Metazoa > Arthropoda > Insecta > Diptera > Dolichopodidae > Dolichopus > Dolichopus griseipennis. Next base: position 2,130,198 of record OY720443.1, on the reverse strand, counting down.
CTGTGCGATCGTAGAAAATTGCGGCCAAAATTCTGTTTTTTTTCTGTTTTGTATTTTTTTTTCATTTACGATGCGGTGTAAAAATTTGTGCAGTTGATTTTCTCATTTATCCAAAAACCGCGAAAAATGGTTTTTATTTTTTTTTTTTTATTTATACTAATATAAAAATTAAATTGAACTTTAAATTATTTCACGTATATTAACTAAAAGTGTAAAATTTTAATACACTCGAGCGCAGAGAGTTCAAGTAATTTTTAAAGTTTAATGTTAAAAGGCTGATCAAACATGAGATGACAATGACAAACTCTATAATAGTCTAATATTCTAATCTATATATAAAAGTAAAATATATAATGAGTTTTTTTTATAATAATAAAGAATTGTAATATGAATCCAAAAAACTATTATTAAAATGGTGGTTTTTTTTATTTTGAAAAGCAAGGTGCATGCAATCAAAATTCTTCATATTTCATTGTTTACGATATAAAGAATAGAAATTACGATATTACGCAATAAATTATGTGTCAAGATAATTAGTTGCGTAATAATCCCTTTTTGTTCTTGAGTTTTTTTTTAATTACAACAAATTCTTAAAGAACTTGTCAAAAAAACCAACTTGAAATTTAAAAGTGAGCGCACTGAACTCATTGTTTGAAAATGTAACGTAGAATAAACAATGATTGTATTGGTGTAAGATATAAAAATATAATAATTTGGATCATTTAAAACTTGATGAACATGTTATTGTAATGTTGTAAATAGGTTTGTAATGTATTAAAATAATAAAGTAAAAATATAATACTTGTAAAATTTTAAATTTTCTAATTAAAAATTCACAAGAATCCAAAATTTTTAACTTTTCATTCTACTATAAATTTGACTCAATTGTGCAGTTTCAGGGAACACATAATAAGTTTAAAAAAAATAACTAAAAGCCTCTACCTGTTGCTAATTGAGATGTTATATATTTTTGATATTAAATATATAATTATTAAAACATATAATATAACAATTTCTTATAATAACTAGATTTTTTGAGCATAGTTGACTCAGAGCTGTAATAGGTAAACTAGTTTGGTAACTGCAACTTAGAATCTGCTCATAGTTTGAGTGTTGTGCATGCGGTTACACCCTAATGAATCTCAGTTTTGAATAGATATAAAAAAACGACGGACGGACAGAGGTAGTTTATATAGGCAAATTTTTACAAAATCTTTTGAAAATGTGCTAAAAAAATATCATGTCATACAAGTAAGACTAACTATATTTGAGAATCCTACAGTTCCCGATCCTGGAATGAGATCTAATTAGAGCTTTGATATGGTCTTAAAAGTTAAACTTTCTTATTTTTATTATAATATTAAAGAGCTACTATGACAAGAGAGAGTACCTTTTTTGAAAATATATCAATCTAAGAGCGCTCTCAACTTAAAATCTGTTTAAATCTTTTATTCCTCTCAACCTTTGGGAAGCATTTACCTCGCAAGCCATAAATAACTAACAAATTTGGGTGAAGCGACTGGTTATGTCATAATATGAGTTATATTGAAATGCAACTGCGTTTTGTTTTAAACCTTTTTTAAACCTTTATTAAAAGCTCCTACATATATAGCAACTTTATTAATTTTCAATTTCCATTCCATTAATATATTCTTTTAGTTGATCTGATCAATTTCAATATTTATTTCAACATTTTTATTTATTTTTGTTTAGTTCTAATTATAAATTGAAAAAATAGGTTGCCTTTTATATTCAATTTCTTCTTTTGTTTTAATTTCATCCCATCCATAAAAAATGCTTATTTGTTCTGAACGATTTGAAAAACAAATGATTCGTCAAATAAATCTTAATGAAAAAATAAAACACGAATGAGGGGGAGAGACTGAAAGGGTATTACAGCGGAGAAAAACAAAACTCATTTTTAATTGTGCAAAAAATTGCTTCAAGGAAATAAAAGGATAATCACGTGTTATTGTTAAAATAGTAAACTCTTAAAAACTCATACTGTTCCGGGTGGTTCATTCCATTATTTACGCAGACGAATTCAAATCGATTCAAGTGGTTTCAACTTTCGATTTTTGTTTTTGTTATTTTAATTGTTTTGTTTTTTATTTTTTTTTTTTTTTTTGGTATTTTCAAGTGCCACACAAGAAAATTTATTTGTTTTAATAACGCTCATAACGCTTGGAATCAATTTATGATTTTGTTTTCATCTGCATTTTTAATTGATATTTAAACAAGAAAGGTAGAGAATCAATTAAAATAAAAAAAATATTATGAAAAATCAAAAATATTAATTAACTAAAAAATAATAAAAGAAAACATATATTTGTTTTATAAAACGTGGGAATCGAGTGCAATGGACGCTGATTTTAAAGAAGATACAATTATAAAAAATTGATTTACAATCAGTTGCATTATTAATACACAACACAACATCCCAATTTTGGACAAAAAAAATAAACAGCATCAGTTCAAGATTAAAAATAAATAATTTAAAAATGATTTCTTTGATTTTTTATTTATTGTATTGTTGTTCTTATGTGTAAGCCTTAGAAGTAGTCTCGATGATAGTATTAAAATTTCTTTGCTTAAATGTATGTATAAAAAAATCGGTTCCCTGTCGTAAGAACGAATGACATAAGTTCGAAAAAAATTAATAAAAGTTAAAAACGACATATTTTCGATTTAATTGAACTTTCGAACTTATGTGTTAAACTTATGTTACTTTTATATATGTCATAAATTCGATAAATTGAAATTGGCTATTTGAAGTAAAAACTTAATTTTTAACAGGTCAGCAATAGAAAGATAGAATGAAAAAAAAGACAGTTAAAATCTTCTACTTTTAGGTTGCCGTCTTGTTCAGAATGTGTCTGCATATGTTTCTATTTGGATAGATTATATAGCAGAATACAAAGCCGGGGTTACCACCTTTTTCAAAATATTTAAACATATATATTCTGAAAAAAGCTGAAATCCTGACCATGTATATTAAATTTCAAACCTCCCCTATTTTGAAATATCCTACCTTTTCTAATTTTTCGAACTTTTGTCATAAAAGTAACATACTTATTCATATACAAAAATCCTAATTTTTTATTCGTAATTCGTCAAATGATTAAAATTAAAAACGACAATGTTGTCAAACATCTGTCATTTTTTTGTATCCAGATTATGTTGTTCTAACTTATGACCGGGAGCTAAAAAAATCTTGTTATAATTCAAATGAAACAAACATGTAATTAAAATAAATTGTATCGTTATCGAATCTTGCAGAGAAATTAATAAGTTGCATATTAATGCATAATTTTATTTTATCAAAATATGGGGTGTTTAAAAGTGGGCGTATTATGATATTTTGCTAAAATGTGCAATATAGTTGCAAAATGCATGTTAGAGATATTTTCTCTAATCACTGTGAATGGGCAAACAATTTGAGATTCAAAAAACATGAATATTATTTACAACTATTTGAACGAAATTAATGTTATTTTTTCATTTCTAGAAATACAATCGTACAGTTGTTTAGGAAATTTATAGACTACTGTTGTCTGTTATCTTAACATTCAAGATAATTTGGAATACATGCAGATTTCAATTCTAGATTTTAATGCTGCACTTTTTTCAAATAGGGAATTAATATAAAAAGTGTTCTTAAGATTTAAGTTGTATTTTTGGCGCCTTTCTCGCAAAGTGATGTCATATTGGCTACTTCATCTCTGAGAATTTCCCTTTCTAGATGATTGAGTCTTTTTCTTGCCACTGATCCCAGTGTCGGATTTTCATTGTCGGTTATTACTGTATTATTAAAACAGAGAAGACATCTGTTCCGTTCGGCTGTTCTTAATTAATTTAAGTGATACTTAACAGGATTGTCATCATGAGATTTTCTAAAGTTCTAATACCCATTTTGTAAGATAAGTAATTTATTCATTTAAATTTTCTGTGATTTGAGAAACATATTAATATTCTGAGATTTCCAATACAAACTGTTAATTTTTTTGCAGAATAGTTAGATGAATATTCCAATATGGATTTAAGGAAATTTCTTATATCTTGGACCACAATATTTTTCTAAACACGTTCACAAACACAGGAGATAATTCCTTACCCCCTTAAATATGGTTTTAATAAAACCGTAAGTAATTGTTAATTTGTTGGACTAATATAATAACATATTATTGTAAATTCTGTAAGTTTTTCCAAATCCAGTAAATTTGTCTGTGACTTTCAATAAATAGATTCACATAAAATTTTTAAATTTGGTTACTAAAGCTCGATAAAAAACCAATAACATCATAAGCAGTTATTATTGACATAAAAAACTTCCCTAAAAATTTTATAAATTTATTTCAATTTAATATTATATAACGTAAATATTACGAAGTCATTGGTTCCAACTCCTTTCAATGAAAATAATCTTCAGATATTTTGTGATATTGAGATTTTATTTTTTTTATTTACTAATGGACATTTTTAATTTAAAATCTATATTATCAAATCTTAAAAGTACTTCGATTTTTTTTAATTTTTTAATGAATTTTAATTGAAAATTCCCATTAAATTTTTATTTCTTAGTTGTTTCCAATTCAATTGAATCGAATTGTGCCAAATCTTAGAAAAAGATTTTAAATAGAAAAAACTTTTAAAATTGAACGTGACTTTGTGTAATTATTTTGACAATTTTTAATACAAATTTATTTCTAATAAATTAAGGGTTAATGAGAATTTTATATTGATAAATAATAAAAAAGTAAGAAATCAAATTTTAAATTAAAAACACATAAAAATAAGATTTATTATTATTATTATTATTTTTTTTAATTTTATTTTTGTTCCTAATAAAATATTCAAATTTGAAATTTGAGATGATCTTTTAAATGCGGGATTTGTTTTAACCCTAATTTTACTATGAATATATTTATTATATATATGTAATAAATACTTATGGTATTTTACAAATTTTTTTTAACTCTTACTCATCGTTAATTATAGTTCCTTGTTTTGATTTGATGCTGGTGATCTGTTTCGACCTTCAATCGCTGTTCAGTAAATTTAAAAAAAAAAAACAATTGATATTGAAATTCCTATGCTTCCGGGTGCTAAAAGATGCTTGTAACTGTTTTCTTATAAAAACTTTAGCTCAATTAACTAGGGTGTTTAGTAAGGTTTTTTTTTTATTTTCTAAGGATTTAACTGTTGATCTGACTATGAACTGTATATTGCAACAAGAGGGAACTTACTAGAAAGTACTCTACCATTTAATATTCTTTTTCTTAATGAAATCCATTTCTCCTTTAAGTGTTAACTGTTCAACTGTTAGGCTAATAAACTTGTCTTTACCATAGGTACATGTTGGAACAGGGAGCATATTATATTCCTATTATTAAAATTGATCTTCATGAATTCCACAAACAACTTAAATTATACAATTTCGAAGATGAGACAGTAGTCTTATGCGGCCTTACACGAAGAGACACTGCTAGATGAGTAACACTTTTTCTTTTTAAAAAAGTGTCAAAACGAACCATTAACTCTCAAATACAAATTATCCTCGAAAAAGCTCTATAATTGTAAACTTTATCCTGACTAAAATCCAAATTTAGTTTTTCTTAATCAGTGGCGTTGCCAATAAAAACAAGGAAAGTTGACAATTTTTTAAAAACTTGAATGAATTGATCAAATAGAATTATAAATTATGAATGGAATGTCTTTTATGGATCTGAATCATTAAAGGTTCCTGTACATTTTACAGAAATTCCGATAAGAAAATTTTCCCAATTTAAACTAATCTAGAAGCATATATTGCAACCTATTATATTGCACATTAGAAATATGTTAGAAACAACTTTTCTTCAACAACTTGATTCAAGTATATTCACTAAAATAATCCAAAAACTAAATGAGTTATTAACCTTTCTTTAGTGTGCTTAATTCAATGTGTTTTTCATAAGATACACCATTTAATTTATTTGTAATTTTCCCAGTAAACAAATTACATAAAACATGAAAATAACAGTATTTTTTAAAAAACGCAAATTCAAATTTATTACAGAAAATACAAAATCCGACAAATATTCAAATAATAAATTACACTTTCAATTTCACCAAAAAAAAAGAGTTTTATTCCAATTGGCTTTTAATGTTTATTTATTTATTTCTTAAGTGGGAGTTTTGTAAAAGAACATTCAAACATTATTTTCATCTTGATTTTTTTTTTTGATTCTTTGTTTGTAATTTTAATGTTGAAGAATACTTGACCCCGATCTTATAATTTATCATCCATTTAAAATTCTTTTTATTCCTATATTCGGAACAGATTTTTCATGAATTTCCTAACAAAAGTTTTTTTTTTCAAAATATACTTATAGGCTTCTTAATAAACTTTCCGGTCTTTTACTCGCACTTGAGTTTTTTTTATATTTATATACATATATATACAAAAAAATACATATATATATTTTTTAGCTTTTTTCAAGAATCAAACATTTGTACTTCAATATATATTTGAAAAATCGACAAACATAGGAAAAACAAAAAAGTTTACGTAAAAGTGTGAAATTCATTTATCCAAAACATTTTCCTTCATCCGCAACCGTTGAGTTCTAAATTTTTTTTAGAAATTTCGTTTTATTGAACTTTACAGAACCACTAAATGTTCTGTTTATTGTTTTTTGATCCGCTTCTATATAGCACACCCATTTAACCAAAATATATATATATATTTGACTCATAAGCTGAATCAATTTCAATTTCAATCTAATATAAAGCATGATGTTGGATCAGTGCCAAATGAAGTGTTTTTTTTCCTTTAAACAACTTGATAGATAGAACCGATTGTGTGTAAAATTCAAAACAAGAAGAAAATCTCTAAAATAAACAAATGTTTCTGTAATACTGTAGAAGAAGAACAATCTTCAGTTGTTTGAGGTGAATTTTATTGTAAATAAAAGATTCTAGAAAATAAAAAAAATGAAATAAAAAGAAGGCATAATAAAAAATTAATTCAATTAACATAAGTACAACCAGAAATTGAAAAAAGATCCGAATTACATCAAAATCGCTTTGAATTATTACTCTGACCTAATTAAGATGAACAGATTTTATAAACATTTTGTGATTGCAAGTAAATTCAATTAATTTTACATAAGATTATATAATTAGAAAGCAACCGGCAGCTTCTAATACTGGATTGTGTATATAGGGAGGTTTTGTAATATTAATTTATTTGAATAAAAATCAGAATCAAGAAAGTTTATACAATTAAATTGCCATATCTAAAAGTTTTGTAAATTTAAAAACATTTATACAACAGATAATATAAGACAATTATAAAGTTCAATGCGCTCTAAACGCATAGTCTGCAAAAGATTGTATTTAGAAGCTATTCGTAAAATTCAACTAAATAATTCAATGTTGTTTTATATGGAGGATTGCCATACTAACATCTAGGCCTTGCAGTCCGTTCCAAAATACTTTCTATTATATATTTTATATTTTAAATTATATTTAGCTACAAAATTATTTTTCAATTCAATATTTTATGCCTTGTATGGGAATCGAGTCCGCACTCCTAAATTTATTAATCCAGATGCCCCCCACCCACTATATCAATGAGGCCTCTAATAAATCAATGTACTTTTTATTTTCTGAAAAACATCATTTGTATATTAGTAGTGATACGTTTTTACTTAGGGTACGTGAGGTACTCTATAACTGTTTTACAACTTTCAGTATCGACTCGATATAGATCGGCCTTAATTTGTGGTATTGAGTCATAAATACTGATCTTATATTAAATTTGGGACTCAGTTACTTCCCGTAATTTTCCAATCCTAAATGACTTCTTGACTTGACTTTTAGTCTTAATACTTTTAATTAAACAACTATTATTATGATAACTCGATTCAAAATTCAAAATTAATACGACTCAAATTTCAATGAGCCCTAGAAAAAAGCATTCCCTATTTAAAAATTAATTGGAATTAAAATATATAAACGCATAAATTCAATAATTTAAACCATTCATACGAAAATATGAATACATATACATATTAAATAAGTACCAAATGTCAATACAAAAATAAAATCGAATAAATTTATTATATAATATAATAATTCTGTAATGATTTCAAGATAATAATAGCAACATAATAGAGGGACTAAAAAAGTACCCAATTAAATAAACATATCTTTAAAGTTTCTCTAATTGACAATTTTGGTAATTTTCAAAAATGCGCATATAAACAAACATCCACAACAAATCTCAATTACATTTTACAAAAACTTAAGAAAACAATTTCCTTAATCGATTTTTAATAAAATCGAATTAACAATTTCCATAAAAAATAAAAATAGCATTTTATTTTTTTTTATTTATTTTTTTTTTTCTGCTAATAATCATTTTAAGGTGGTGATACGATAAACTCACAAAATTACCCGGTGTATTTTATATGTATAAAAACGTAAACAAACTGAATCGAACTGAATTCAACAGATTCAAACTGTATAGATGCGTTAAAAAGATATTTTATTGGTACTTGATGTCGATTCATTAAATAAAAAATTAAATTTAAAGTATTTAAAAAAAAAACTATCCATGTTCACCTGTATTTAAAAAAAAAAAGCAAAAAATGTAAAGGTATTTTATGTTTGACACCATTTTTGGACTATACTACATATATGAAAACTGAAAATTTCATTCCGCGCATAATAGAGGGCGTACTATAAGCTTCTTTTTATGACATATTTCAAATCTGTTATTTATAGGATAAATTTAGTTTTATATGCTCGTAAACTACTTTAGGAGTTTTTACCCTGCTTAGGTAAATATGATATATTATATTTTAAAATTGACATTTTTTGGGGTTATGTAAAGCAATTTATTATAACTTGCAATTTTTTGATACGTCAAAGTATTAAAATTTAGTTCTTTTATTATTCGTCTTATAATGATTTTAGTGTCACTTCAACGGTAACTCAACTCAGCCATCGACGTGCAGCTGTCATTAATCTAGTAGAATAACACCTGTTCTAAAGATATTAAATAATTAATGTGTCCGCTGAATTAGAATCGCATTCTATTAGTTATATGATTTCGCTGTGCATTGACAAGCTATACATTTGATTAACAGGTTTCAAGGTTAGAAAACAGTCTGGCTTGCTTGCGTTAATGTCCCACACTGAGAGGTTTTCCAGCAACCATCGAAATAAGTAATAATCAGGTTTAATAATTAATATTAATAATTAAGTTTCTTCACCCCTGTTCTTTGAAAATATTCTCCTGTCCAAACTAAATCTGCCGTAAGTTAAAATAAATCTAATGTAACAAAATGATTTCTAATGTTTACATTTGTGTAGAATAAAACAAATTAGCGTAAAATTGGAGTTTAAAATTAAAATTACATCGAAAATTACAATTACTAATCAACTTTAAAATATATTTTAAACTTCATCACCATTTTCTTAAAAAAGCATTATAAAACGTTAAACCTATAACATTATACAATAAATTTAATAGTCATATAGATTTTCAAAAAAAAAAAAAAACCACAACAACAATAAAAAAATCCAATAAAATTACATTTATATGCTATTATAATCATTAACATTCAGCGGCAACAGCAGCATTTAAAATACATATTTCAAACCATATGTGTGGGCTTTTTTACTCACATACCTTCTTAATGTACTCCAATCCAAGTAAATTTTAACTCATAGATAGTCTGTTGGTCTATTGTTAATGCATCATCATATATGCAATTCAAGTGCAATAAAATAATATTACAACAACAGCAACAACAACAACAAAAAAAAACGAAAACAATTTCAACAAATTTGTTTATATTTTGTTGTAAGAAGGTAATCATAGTAAAAAAAAAAATTTTTTAATGCACATTTCATGATAAAAAAAATTTACAGTAAGCCGAAATATTAAGAGGGTCTTGGGTTTTCGAATTGGTTTTTTTTTTATAGGATCAGAAAAATAAAAAAATAAAAAAAAAAAACAAAAGATTTGAAGGTGGGTTTTGCCATTCCAAAAATTGAATTTTCAAGAGATTTGAATTTTGTTTTGGAAACCTTTTTTATTTGAAAATAAAGGTTTGTAAAGCAGTTAAAATTGATTTTTCAATTGCCCATTATAAAAAACTGTTGTTGCTGATGTTGTTGCTGATGTTGTTATTGTTGTTGTTAATAGTATATATATAGATATATGTATGTAAAATTAATTTTATATTTTTGTATGAACCATTTTTGGATAGAAAATTAAGATGTATTTAAGTAAAAAAAAAAAAAGAGGATCCGTAAGTTCGTAGTTGACTGGGTTGAAAGCATTTTGACATTAAGATCATTTACAAGATTAGAAAGTTGATGCTTTACTGTAATTTTTTTTTTTGACTTAAAAAACTTTTGCGATAATTTTTAATCTCAATTACATGACAACAGTATTATGGTGGAATAATTACAACAGTACAATGGTGGTGTATTAAAAACAAATGAACCAAATGATAATTAAAAAACAACAAAATAATTATGTTATTTGAAGAATTACTAATAAAATAACTGATTAAGTCTTATATCGTATTTAAGCTTAATACAATAATGAGCCTATCAAACTTTTATAATTAAAAAACATTTAATTACATTAAAAAGACAAATTTAATTAAATATTACACACATATTATAGAAAATAGGTACAACTTCATTATTTAGAAAACTCTGATTGACATTATCATATTTAACTTGTCTTAATGCTCTAAAGTTTGTTTTAAAGGAATATAAAATATGTAAATATTTTGCAACCTTGAGTATTTTGTAAAAATAAAAAAAACAAACTGTTGTAATTCGTAATTAAAGATCAAACTGACATTTTATTTACATACGAGATAACTTTGTATCTATAAGTAAAGCTTTTTTTTATTTTTTGTTAGTTTTATGTCTATGGAAAAACAAATATTATGTAAAAAAAAAATAAATAACGATTGATAAGATAAAATAAAATAAAAACAAATTTTAAAAATAGTTTTTAAAATTACCTAGAAGTGTAAATTTGGAGCCTGTTAATCAAAACAAACTTCCAAAAGTGAAATTTCTAATGATTTTAGATCTAACTTTGGTATCAAACAATCGTTATTCGACGCTCTTTACTTAGTGACTTATTTTTAAAATTAGACTTATCTTCGCTAAGCATTGGGTTATTCGACTTTTAGCGATTGTATACGAGATAAATTAAATCTCAATGTCTGTGTCACAATGTCTGCGCGCCTAAAAATAGCTAATCTTAAAACAGAAAAATACATAAGTATTCTTATTATTTCATCCTGCGATACTAATTATTAAGATATGAATTTAATATACTAATTATTAATATCTAAATATAATAAAGGACAAACTGCTGCTGCTGCTGACTAGCGTGCCCTATGTTATGTTAAGTGCTATTCACACATGTAACATACTACTAATTACAAATACTTACATTCAAATACTTACACTTACATTCATTGATAAAATGTAAATTATGAACAGAAAGAAAAAAAAATCAAAACGTATAAGAAATCTGTTAACAGATAGATACAGAAAATTATAATAAAAGCGTATAGAGAAATTTTTTACATTTCAGTATGTATACTTTTATTTTAATATCACTTACAGAACTAATAACTAACTACAATTTGTAGTTTTTATTTTTAATAAATATAATAAAAGACGCTGCTGCTGTTGCATTATGTTAATGTTAAGTGTTATTCAAAAAAAACGTATGAGAAATCTGTTAACAGGTAGATACAGAAAATTATAATAAAAACGTACCTATAAGGAAATTTTTTATACTTCAGTATGTATACTTCTATTTTATTATCCTTACAAAACTAAAACAAACTATTATAATGTTAACTTAATGTTCTTTAGGTAACGAATTTCCTTTTATTAATTCAGTAGCGAAATAGCAGGAAAAAAGAATACCTATATATAAAAAGAGAAATTAAAATTATACCTGTCGTGCGACAGGCTTTTTTACTAGTATATTATATTTGGATATGATTTGTACGGGTTTTGAACCTAAAACCTTTCAAGTGAACGGTCAACGTCTTACCATCCTACACTATTTTAGGCAAATTTTATTGAAAACTAAAAGTTCGCAATAATTAAAAATTAAATATTTTTGAACAGCTGGATCCTATTCAACAAATGTTTATCAAAAAAATTTTTATTTGATTAGTGATAAGTTGTTTGTGCAATAGGGTCCAGTTGTAATTGATAATAACGACATAGCTGAATTTGGAATACAAATAAAAATATTTTTCTGTTTGTTAAATTGTATTTGAACCTAAAACTCAAAATTGTAATAAAATTATTTTGACTCAGTCTTAGACATTTTATTGTTAATTTTATTTAATCAACCGTCGATTGTCGGCATTTAACGGAAAATTTCGTATGAACTCGATTACAAAGTTAATTACATAAAATTCACAATAATTAACTTGAATCTTATATTGCAACAAACAACCTCGTATATTAAGTTCTATAAATACTACTATACATTATTATTAGTATTTAAAATGCTCCAAATACATTACAATATTTTCAAAAAATTTAGTATTTAAAAAATATTTTTAATTGCAACTTCAGTCTGTTTAAGTTCTAAATACCAAACAAAACTTATACACTACTTAATGTATTAAATTTCGAGTTAAAATGGACATGCTAATCTTTAAAAATAACTTTTTCATATTAATATTCGCTAATATTATGCTTTTAAAATAAGTAATTAAATCTGAATTCAACTGAATAACTACAGTTAAAATAAGACACAAATATAATTGTAACTTTGTTTAATATAATTGTATTGCGCTCTAATTGCATACCAGGCAAATCTTTAATTTCTATGTTTATTTTTTTATTTTGATTTTGTTATTTTTGTTTTTGTTCTCTATTTAATCAAAATTAATTGTTTTGTCGACGACATTGTTTTACTAGGTTAGGTTGAATGTACATTTAAATTTAAATAGAAATAAAAAAGTTGAAAACAATAATAAAATTGTATTTAGGAATGAATATCACACTGCGTTGTCAAATTCAACACAAGCCAAACAAATTAATCACCCACTTTGTTTGACGTGATCGTTATATTGTCGTAGTCATCTTCTTTAGTTTTGTTCTCATTTTTTTCTCCCCGGTTTTTGTGTAAGCAAAGCGCATTTACTTTTGAAATCAAATATATGATTGCTTTACTATATATTCAAATAAAACACAAGTACATTTGCTAGTAGGTACATTAAGCGGTAAAAATTCATTTTGTTTTTTATTTTCAGATTTGGTAATAGAAATTTAATGGATTTGTTTGAAATATCATTCTTTTTCACTCTGCGCGCCTCGCCTTTGTATTACAGTCGAGTAGAGTTTGCTTTGGTTGTCTATCAATTAGTGAGAAGAATATTATTATAGGAGTGATATACGATAAACAAGTGATAGTTCAAAAATTTTTTTTAAATTTCATATGTGATGTTGTGATGATTTTTTTGACGGAAAAAGTGTTAATTGATCTTATTACTTAAATGTATGAATACAAAATTGCAATGCAAGCCTATTGTCATTGAAAATGAATAATGATGCGTATTTTGATATTTTTCGTCAATTTAGAAAATTTTAATGTATAAAATTTATATTTGAAAGCGTTACTGATGAAGATGATATTTTGATTTTTTTATTAGATAATTTATGATGTTTGAATTTTTTTTAACCTTAAAAGTATTATTTTATATTCTAAGCTTTTGCAAAATTTTCTTCGGTCGTCATCTTGTTGAGATGAAAGTACTCAGATAAAGAGTAATTGCTTATTAAAATTTTTGATTTGATTGAAACTTACTTTAAAAATATTATGAGGATTATTTTCACCACAATATGTAGACGTTAGTATTAATTGATGAATTATCGAAGTATGGGGAAAGTTATATGTATTAGTATTGGAGAAATATCGAAGTCATTAAAGTTATCAAGTCTAACTGCAATAAAAAACGGGGAGAACTGTAGAGTAGACTGTTTCTACTTCAGGATACCCGCATGAACAGAATATAAACATTATATTGTCTGGTTAATTACTGTAGATAAAATTTCAAATGCACAATTAAAGACTCTGAGTTATGTATTTAAGGCAACTATTCGAACATCCTACAGAACACCTTTTAAAAGTTAACAACTATTGGCATTATTAGGTACAGCCAATATGCTTACATCAAGAAAGAAGTTGTTTGGCAACTACTCGAACCCACTACACTAGATCAACCAAATTTTGCGTCATTAAAAATTTGACCATGAAATTAAATTACTTTTGGCACAATTTTAGATGCTCAGCTTTATTAAGTATAGAGTTGTTTTCGTATAAAAAAAGAAGTTGTATGGGAGCTACTGAAACCTGTTGAGTTAACTGGCTGGATTTCTATAGCAATGAAAGCAATTTGAGAAATTTCAGAATCCTGGCCCCTTTAATTCTTAGGTTATTGTGCTAGATCGATTTACTTTTCAATTCCTTTCCGATCCATATCTTTGAGTCTATATGTATCACCCCCTACTTCACAAAAGAAAAGCCATTTAGTATATATCCTTTGAACATACGAATACTTCCATACGGGTATTACAATATTTTAAAGGAGTTGCTTCTGAAATAAAAGCTTTAAACTGAATAAAACAAAGATTGCAATCAGAATGAATCAATAAAATTATATTTTTATCTAATATTAGAATTCAAATTTTTATTTAACATTAAAAAAATTGAAATTGCACCCAAAAAACTCGTTAACATGATCAAGTTGACCATTTTACATAAAATTTAAGTTTTAAATATACTCTTTAATTCTATCAGTAGAATTAAATGTTGATTATAATTTTAAAAATACCCTTATGGCTATAAATAATTTGAAAAATTAATTTGAAAAATTAAACGAAACGACAAAAATTTTATGATATACTATAATCAAAAAACGCACCTTTTATTTAATCATATCGTATATCTTTTTGATTTTATTAAATTCCAAATTTCAATTTAATTTTATCTATGATAAGTTTGATTTTATCTTTTTCAATAACTATTAAACAGCTGTCCTGTGTTGAAATATTTTATTAAAGCCAAAAAAATTTAATAATCAAGAATTTATAAACATAGAATACTTATCTAAAAGCTACAAGTTTCTACTATAAAATCGATAAAATTGATTTATATACATATATATATGCATAACCGATTGAAAGCTTTTTAATCATTACTGAAAAGAATTTAAATAAAATATCTAAAGATTTATAATCATTCACTTATTATAAATCAACGCATAATTTAGTTAGACAACACTTTGGGCAAAAAAAAAAACTTTAAAGTATTGTAAAGTAAAGAGTTATTTGCAATTATATTTTCATATAACTTAATAGCTGTCGCATTTCGCATTCATAGAAGCATAAGTAATGAAAAACAAATCAACAACAAAAAACAATATAAACTTTGACATATTATTAGACAATAAGTTAAAAAGTTAATTCGGATTTAAAAATTAAACTTGCCAGGTGTATTTAATCGGAAAACGTGACATCAATTGAACAATTATGGAAGCCATCATAAAATCTCATCAAATTTTAAAAGAGATAAATCATAAAACTTACCAATAATTTTCAAATCGCCAGCCTTTGAACCTTAAAGGCTTTAACCTGTATTAAAACTTAAGTCAGATCATATTTAATAGCAAGCTGTAGTTCGTATCATAATAGTTTAAATCACCATATTACATAAATAATAATTGGGTCTTAAATATCGGTTTAGTTAATGTCTTTTCAGAAAATCTCGTTTAGAAAATCCCGTTTTTAGAAAATCAAGTTTTTTAAAAATCTAGTTTTTTAAAAATTTTGTTTTTAGAAATCTTGTTTTAGAAAATTTTTTTTTTTTAATCTATAAAAGGTTCATAATTCTTATTTTGTATCTAACTCTAAAATCTTTAAAATCGTGATTTTTTAAAACTAGATTTTCTAAATGAGATTTTCTAGTACGAGGTTATGTTACGATCCCTAAATATTATAAAATTAGTTCTTATGCAAGGAGGAAAAATGGGGCATAAATAAAGTACTTATGTTATTTATAAACTTGTTCAAAATTTACAGACGAGTCGATTAAAGAATTATGAAATTGAAGCTTTAATATGACCCTACATTTCTAATATAGGTATCGTAGTAGAAAACTAACAAAAACTAGCTTTTTAACTAAAAATTATCAAATTATCCTTAGAAGTTAAAGGAAAATGTTGTCCCTTAATTTAAAGAAAACACTTATTTCATTTATGTCACGAATAAATTTAGCTTTTTACAAAAGTCACGTACAACCCTCATAGAGAAAAAAAGACATCGCTTGTAATCCTAAAAATTGCAAACATTTGGTAACTCTTTACACAAATATTAAATTATGCTTGAAAGCTTTCTAAGTATATAATAAAATAAATAAAAAAAACAAAATTGCAAAGCCTTAAAGGTGGAATTTATGAATATTTATGAATTAGATAGGAATTTTTTTTTTAGTTTTTCTAATTCGCGTTAAAAGCAAAGTCCGATAATTCTTCAACAGAATAACAACAAGAACAAAAGTAAAAAAAATATATTTGTAACTCCCCTCAGTAAAGAATTCTGATTTTCTTGTTGTATAATAAAAACCGACCTCTATGTTTAAGTTAATGCATTTAGAGAAGAATTTCATTAATTTTTTTGTTTTAGTTTTTTAATACCATTATTAACATTTCACCAATAAACTGTTAATAATTTATTTCATTTTATTTGTACCTATATAAGTACTACATAAAGAAATATATATTATATATATATACATTTATTATAATGTATTTTTGTTTTGCCTACCCAAAGTAAAAACTTCAAGGTGAGTCCCATAAGTTAGATTTGCCATTTGTTAAAAAATAAGAATAAAAAATAAATAACATTTTTTTGCAAGATAGATTTATAATGCGGATTCAATGTATCTTATAGATTTTTTTTTATTTTAAAGAAATTTAAAAAAAAAAAAACAAAATCAAAATAACAAAAGATATTCGGATTTTGTACTTAGTATGAATAACACATGAAAAAAAAAATTCTCAGTTATTATTAAGCTATAACGGTAAAATGGTCACTATTTATACGATGTCCGTATTTGGGAATCATTTGGAATTTCCATAAATCGAACGAATTGGAAAGGTGTTACAACAGTGTTATGGTTTAATTGAAAATAAAAAAAAAACCAAAAACAACAAATAAAATTTTCAAAACATATGGAGAAGTAGACAACAGTTATAATTTTTTTTTGTTATTTTGTTTTGATTACTTTTTTAGTTGGGGGTTCAATTAAAATTGACAGCGATTAAAATAGGACAACATTTTTTTTTTAATTCAGTTAAAATGAATATTATTGCAATTCAATTGATTATTCGTCTCAAGTCTAGACGTCAGAATAAAATAAATATTTCAATAAACAATTCCTGCAGTTATACATTGACAGATATCATTGTTACATGCCCGCGCGTATGTTGTTGTCTCGCAATCAGAGGAATAAATATTTTAACTAAAGTTTTAACTAAAATTTCAATTTATTTTTCAAAATATTTTATTTTAGCATTAATTGAAAGTTTTAAAAAAGACATTAGATAAATGTAAAGTTTAATCAGTGGTGCTTTAGACGTAGAGTTTGAAAAATGCATTTGACTTATATGTAGTCGTACCACAGAATTTTATGGTACTTTTATGGTATGGTATTTTATTTCGCGATTGATGAAGACGTCAAGGGACTTATAAGGAATTGAACGGTTCCAAGAAATTTAAAAATAGGATCTTAGTCAGATTATGCGATATTCAAGGAAATATCATTTTGATATTAATATAGGAAAGCATACAAACAACTAGAAATTCATTTGCCGGAAACAAAAAGGAGGGAAACTGCTTGGTAGGAAAACTTACACCTATTATTTGATAAAACTAGCATTTAAATTATTCCGGAGAAAGTAAAATATACAAAACCAACATGTTACAAATGGCGTTTTAGTTAAGATGCCGACTTTTAAAGTGGAAGGTCTTGGGTTCAAACACATATCTAATAAAAAATAACCTTCTTTTTCTTGCGTTCTAAAAACTATTTTACTCACATCGTAAAATAAGTTTGAAAGTGGAGTTAAAAATCATCTTTGGGACCTATTAATTCTTCTTTCATAATTTTAGATTATTTTAATAATAACAACTTTCATCGAAAAATCATATATTTCAATTTTATTAAAAAAAGGCTATCTGGATAACGATACAATTTTTAACATAATTATTATTAGGTTACAAAAGCCTTGAATGGAATTAATAGTAGTTAAATGATTACTTCAATATATAGATGACAATTACACCGGAAATTAATTAAATAAAATACAACAAACCATCTATACATATATGAAAGCACATATATATATATATATATATTTATATTAAAGATTAGATGTATATATGTTAGCAAACAGTTGTCTGATTAACTTAATTGGACATTAAATTTAATACCAAAGTTTTTAATCATTTTTAATCTTTTTTTGCAAATTCCACAAACATTCATACAAACTATAGTTGATTTAAAAAATATACTGGTATACGAGATACTAATTAGTACATTAATTCTTTAATTCTTTTCTAATCCCAATAGAATAAATGTGTAGAATAACATATTGCTTATTTTATATTTATATTTATACTTTTATTTTCATTTTTTTTTTTTTCAAATCCAAATTAATTGTCAATTTACCGGCATTTATTTAAATTAATTAAAAGGTTTAAAAATAATATTATGCATACTTATAGATATAAAAAGATAAACTTATAGATATTTAACTTTTTTTTATCGGATTGTTGGATAATTTTGATGATGTGGTCAGTAGTGGCACATGAATTAAATCACCAGCATCAGATCTTAGAAACAAACACCAAAAAAAAACCAAATGTATTTCAGCAGATTTCTTCCGAATTTATTAATTTTATTATAATTTTCTGTGGTTTTTTTTTAAATTATAATGACCAGTTTTTTTATTTTTTGACTTTTAAATGAAGTTTTCAAAATTAATTACGATATCTTAATAAAAAAATATAGTATGTATGCCTGTTATTAAATATCTACGGGTTTTGAAACTGACTACATGATTAAATCATTAAAATTGTTTCTAAGTTCTTTTTATTAAAAAATTTATAAAAAACGAAGAAATGCAGGAATTTTTTGAATCCGGAATTAAAATTTTAATGTTCGGAAATGATATGGACATTAAAATCGAAGAATCTTCTCCCCAATATAGCGATCAAATTTTATTAAATTAATTCTTATAAAATATTAAATTTAATAATCATAATTTGATTATTTTCATTATTTAATACCAATTTTTAAGTTCTTGTACAATCTATTGAAAAATTCTTAAAAAACAACTGTCATGTTAAGTTTTAAGTGACCAAAAATCACCCACAGAGTAAAAATGTCTTCAATTTCCAATTTTAAAAAAAGAAAATCTATACCAGCATTTTTTTAATATTCTAAACTTTAAAATTTTTCTCATATAAAATTAAATAAAAAATTTTCAAAATTCATTCCTCTATTTATATATTTCAGTGATAATATAATCTGTGTCAGGCCTCATCTATGCTTTAAAAATTCAAAGTTTTTTTTTAAGGTTTGAAATTTTCCTCGTAAAGATTAGAATTTCCAAAGAAAAATGTATCTGATGTCTTTTTTTAATTTTTATTTTATTAAAATTTAAAAATATCATTTTTATTTATAAATTTTTTTTTTGGGAAAAAATCAATGGCACGCGACCGAACATTTTGTGGTTTTTCATTATAAAAATAGATATAAGTTTTAAAAGAAAGGGCAGATGAATTTATATTTGGGAAATTTTTGGGAATAAAAACTTTCGAAGCCTCCTCTCCTCAAACATGTATAAAATTCAAAAAGTTATTTGAACATTTGCTCTGATTTGTTCAACAGATTTGTGTCAGATAAGATATAAAGTTAAAATTGTTTTTTTTTATAATTTTTATTTTGGCAGAATAATTAATTTTAATCTAATTTTTATTTGTTATGAATAAAAATAATGTTTAAAAATATAAAGAATGAGATACGGAAAATTTAATAAAAATATAGAACATATAAAAAAAAATTTCATTGTATTTTATAGATTAAAAGAGAAAATTATAAAATACAAATCGGATATTCAGGTAAAAACGGATAATATAAATATTTATGATCTCATGAACGATTACGGATATAAATATTTCATATCTCATGAAGAGTTGGGACTTAAATTCGAACCAGAACAGTTTTTTTAAAACCTGAAAAGCACCAAATTGTAAAAATGAAATATACTTCTCACAAGAAATTAGTAACAATTATCGGTTTAAACCACTAGGAACTCCAAGGTGTATAAAGCAATGGTGTGCGGCTAATTTTTCTTAATTTTTCATCTCTTTACCGAATTTTTATTTAATTTAACAAAATTAACTTGTACTTTTTACTTGAGCTTTTACAAACTTAATTTTCTAACGAGAATAATACAGGCCGGGCTAATTTTAAGTCACTGATTTAAAATGCTTATAATGTTTTTATTTTTAAATTTATTTTATTTTATTTTTTTTTGCAGATAATAAAGACTTTTATAAAATTTTATAATATTATCATGCTCAGTACAAGAACGTTTAAAATATGCTTAATTATACTACGGTCACATAATGCCGACTTTTTAAACATTATCACTAAGAGTGATGAAATACATTTTTATTTAAATGATTATGTCTGAGTATCCAGAAACCATCTCTGAGCCGGTATACCAGACTATACCTATATGGGATGTCAAACTTTTTTTTTGCATGATCATTATATTGAAATTCATTGAAGGACTGCAACTCTTCAATACAGTACACAAAACTTTAAACTTAAATTTTCACAATATATCTATACCGGTTTAAAAAAACCTTCAATAGTAATAATAACTATTTTTTTAAATATGTTTTTAACTCTGTTCCCCTGAAATAGAATGAATCTTTTCTATTGAATCAATTTTAAAAATAATTATATATTAAGTAATTAAATTATAAAGTACATTTAAAATAATTGTTCCGAATCATGAGAGCTATTTCCAAGTAATTTAAAATAAGAAATTTTTAACTAAGAAATTTATTCATAACATTCAGGAAATATTTAAAATTCCATAGACATCTAGTTTTGTAAAAAAATTTTTTTACAAACTAAACATTTATATATTTTTAATGTAGTTTACATTTATTAGTCATTAAAAATACAAACTTTAAAAATTTGTAATTTTTAATACTATATACAAAAACCTGAACCATCAAATAAACACAATAATTAAAAATCAATAAAAAACACTAAACATTTTTCAAATAAAATCATTTGTTTAATATTTAAAATTAAGACAAAATCCGACTAATTAATTTTAATCTCGATTTTTTCATCTCCAATCAAATTTCAGGAAAAAAAAAATAACTGAAATAACTTATAAATGCTATTAAAAATAACTAAAAAAAAAAATTAATCACTAATGAATTTTTTTACACGTCACACACACATATACACGTTTAACACTTTTTTTTTATGTTTGATGAGTTATACGACAAAAAAACAAAATATGATGGAACAAGAATAATTTAAAGCAGAAAGAAAGAAACAAAAGATTGTTAGAAAATAACAAAAAATTAACGAAAACTTGCTTATCAGTTGAACCAGGTACATAAAGCTTTAAAAACACCTGCTGGAATCGCAAATTTATAATTATTAACTAATAATAACAAAAAAAAATAAGTTACAATGTTACACCGTATCAATAAATTTACATAAATAACATAAAATAAGACGAGTTCTTATAAAAAAAACAAAGTTCAGGTTTTAATTGCTAAGCAACGATATTTAAGGGGCTCACACACTTTATGGTTTCAAGTTTATTTCATTTCTACTTATATGTGGCAGAGCTTAGATTAGAAATTAGTTCTAGTATACAAACTAATTTTAAAAGATTGTCGTTTGTCAAAAACTTCTTTCACATTTTACGTATCATTTCTTATGATAATACTTTCTTCGTAATGAGTCTCGAGCAAACGTTAAATTGGCCTTAAGTGTTTGTGTTTTAAAAAAGGAGAGTGTAACTTTTTATAAAAAGTCCCGTTTGTTGGAATTTAGTAGTCGGATGAAATTGTTGGTAGCGGTTTGTAAAAATTGGTCCTTTTGTAAATTGATTTGAAAAAAGACAAATTTCATGTGAAAAAGGACCAACTTCATATGAAGAGTATATTTTTATTTGCTAGCCCTTACCTCTCTTAATACGTACCCTTATTTTTTTTACCCTAATTTACAGCTTTGGAAAATGGCATAAGTAGTAGAAAAAAACCTCACATCAATCAAATTTTTTATAACTAAAATTTATTTTATAAAACTTAATTTGAATTTGAACATATATTATGATAAGATCATGACCCGCTTTTAAAATGTTTTAAATGTCAAAAAGCTACTTTAGAGCTTGCATGAATAGGTAATTATTATTGAAAAATAAATAGGCATGAAAAGAAACGTGAATCTGAATATGTAACGAATTGAATTTGTTAACGTTCAGGAACAATATTGAAATTTATATATATATATTATTTATACATATATATATATATATTGAAGAGCTTACCAGATTTATTTAAAAATTAGAATATAAGAAAATAATTAATTTTTTTTTTGTTTTAAATTGGCTGAAATCCAAATCATGTTCAAAAATATTATTTATGAAACGAGAGTATCACTTTCGCGTTCCCATTTTAAAACTATTTGCAAAAATTTATTAAGAATTCGTTCAGGAACACAATTTACGTTTAGAGATAAAAAATTTTAATGTTTTCTTTAAATTTGTTATACGGTTTTGATTTTTTGTAGTATAAACTATTTGTTTGACAGCTGGATGGCCGAATTTTCATTATAGAGCTCCTGGTTCAAATCCCAATAAAAGTAAATAAAAACTTTTTTCTGATTTGCTTTACAATTTAGCTACCATTTGGTATTGGATTCAAATTAATAATACAACCAGTATTAAATAATTACATATCCAAAAACAGAAATAAGTACCTATATAAGTTAATAATAGAATTGTATTTTAGTTCAATATAAGAGCTTCTACGTGTTGAAAGTCCCAGTTCTAATTCAGACATACTCGTAGTTATGACATTTGGAATTTATTAAGATCAATTTCTAATTATAAAAGTATTGCATGTCTAGTAGCTCGCTCTCGTTTTACTATGGTTTACCTATGGTACAGATAGGCTTGATATAGCTCACATTAAAAAAATTAACACGTAAAACAAATAAATTTTTTTTTTATATAGTACAGACGCCATATAATATGTAGTAAATACATGCCAAATAATTAGTATTTTAATTTTGGCAATAATTTCATTAAACAACCTTGTCTTGCAATAAATTGCTCCTGGTTTTTTTGACAATAACCAAATATACATTCGAATAATATATAAATACTATAAACACTAAAACATCTAAAAATTTAACTTGAACTTAAGAATTTAATGTTTTGTTTTAATTTTTACATTAATTAACCACATAAAAATAGAAATTTATCATACATTTGTTAAAAATCATTAATTAGACTATTACATATTTAGAACTGACAAGTAAGTACATATACATTCCTCTAAAGTCTAAATATAGTTCGTAGCAACCCAATTTGTGCTTTTCATTTTATCTAATCTAACTATATTTTACTTTCCAAATCTGGCAAACCTTTAAATAATATTTCGAAACTATATATATACATATATTCAAATTATTATTAAATAATAATAAATTATTATTAGCAACTTTTTATATATTTTTTTTTTTTTATTTTATTATAATATAAAGTACTAATATATGTACATAAATATAAAAGCCATTAATATATTATAATGCTTATACTTTAAATTTAGATCTATTAATATGACAAAAAGTTGAATAAAATAAGAAGAAGAAGAATTGAGACAATAAAAACTTAATTAAAATAAATTAAAAAGTGGGCACTATTTATACGCCATATTATATACAAGTAATAATTAATTCATTCATCTATCAAAGAGTATATAATACAAAAAAAAAATACCGATTAAATATATAAAATTATATATTTTATGACAACAAGTCACTTATGTCTAATAATAATAATAATACACAGCTTCACATATTCAAATATTCTTTAAGTTTAAATTTAGATACAAAACAATATCGGAAGAATAATAATAAAAAAAGTTTTGCTATCAACTTTGGCAACAATGAAAATTTTCCAAAAAAAAAAGAATACAAAATACATTAGACATAAACATACAAACAACAACAATTATAGCTAAATTTTTATTAAAAAAAAAAATGCTAGATTATGCTATGATAGCCTTGAACTTCGTCAGTTACAAATCGACAACAATTTCAAATTGAAATGTTTGAAAAAATTGTTGTTGTTGTCTTTTCTAATCAGTTGTCAGTTTGTATTTAAATAATAGTTAAGAGTGATGTCATTAGACTCAATCAATATTTTTGTGTTTTTTTGGGACAAGGGGTGAGTAAAACTTCACATTAACTATTTTTATTAGAAAATAAACTAGTAAAATAAAAATATTAGAGTGGGTGGATGGTTGAATGGAATGGTAGTTTATCAACCGGTTGCCAATTTTTATGATATTGACATAATGATATTGAAATAATTCTTTTATGAAATTTAATTAATTATAATGTTTTTTTAATATATACATATTATGGAAACGTAATATTTTTTTAGTAAAAGAAGGGGATAAAAAGCCTAGCAGAGCACCTGACGTAATATTCACCTTGATATTATAATATATGATCGAGATAAATTATATTTATGAATTTGAGCTTTTTAATACTATGAATTTTTTTTAAAAATTTATTAGAAACATTTTAGTTTTATTGTTTTCAAAGAAATTAATGAACAGTGGGTGTTCTTATTAAAAAACATTAACAAATGGTTCGTTCGTTCGTTCGTTTTTTTTTATTTTTTTTGGAGTAATTTCGCAGTTCAATGTTTTTTTAATTTATATTCTCGTTTTGGGATTACCTTTTTGCCTTTTTTTTTTTTTTGCTCTATAATAAAATCAATTTTTTAAAATAAAAACATTAAACCTGTCAAATTGTAAAAAAATTTATAATAAAATTAATGGAATTATAAAAATTTAATGCCACCAAGTACTTAAATAAATTAATAGAATCAATGCGGATTTTTAATGTGTGACATTAAACTGTAGCTACTTCTGTACATATATTAAGACATATGTATATGTAATGTATGTATATACTACAAAGTGATTATAACTAGGAATAAAAGTGATCGTATTTTTGTGTGAAATAATGAGAAAAAAATAAAAATGAGGATTAAAGACTTGTTACGGTTGGCAAATTTTGGCCTTGAAATTGTCAAAATTTAAAACGTTTAGGTATAGATTTTCGTGCCTCCTTGTACCATAAAAATTAAATTTAGCACAAACATACAGAAGTTTTTGTTAGCACATAAAATAAAATATTAATAAAAATACAATCAAATTTTTATTTTAATAAGATGATTTTTAATTAATTCTCATTGTTATTATAATTTAAAATTTAAAAAATTATGCTAATTTGAGCAGATTTCTGGATTTTAATTTTGGAAAGTGGTTTGATAATTAACTAAATGTTTTATTTAAAGATTGATTACAACTGACACTAAGCAAATGATATCAGAAGAGCAACAAATGATATAAGGTTAGTTCCTCTCAACTGACTCCAACTAAGCTAAGCTAAGAGCAACTAAAACAAAAGTTCCAATATCTTACCTTTTTATTAAACTATACATTGACTTGATTTTAAATAAAACTAAACCCAGATTTGTTTAAATCGAAAATTTTTAATTTTCAATAAAACCATTTTTTGAAACCAATAATGAAGGTAGTAATTTATGGACATAAATTTTAGAAATCTTGGATTCGGTCTACTATTAATTTTACTAAGGACTACAGTATTCATATTGGATCGTTTATAAAGTTTATAAAATAAATCAGTTTCGAAATTTTATATATATAATTCATTGCTGCGTTTCACATCACACGAAGCAACTAAAAACCATTTCAATTACACAAATACCTTTTATAAAATACTAATTACTAGTAATTATCAACTAAAATGATTTAATTTTTTACGGTAACGTACGTTATGAAATCTTATAATTTCATCAATTAATAATAATTCAAATACAGTTTTACACATAAGTAGTTATGGGTCATGAAATTATCAACTAAGTACGAATTCTACAATATCACTTAAATTTATAATCTATTTTATTTTATTTCTTTGTTTACTTAGTACTTACTCTCAATTTCTATTTTACAGATCACAAGATCATTGTTATACAAATATTAATATACATATATATACGAATATATAATATAAGATTATTAACAAATTATGCATACAAATATACAAAATCGAAAATAATTAATTCAAAAATAGCTAAATTTTATAATAAATACATTTTATTTTATGGTCTATTTATTTGTTAATTTTTTTGCATTTACCTTTTATAAAATTTTAATTATTAATAAAAAAAAAAGTGTGTTTTTTTTTTTAATATTTCCATATCCAAATTAGAAAATTCATTATAAAAACAATTTTTTAAAAATAAATTTCTCTACAAATTGAAAAATTAAAGCTTTCTTTCTAATAAATATTTATTTAAAATTTATTTGAAGTGTAAAAATAAATTGTTATTTATTTATTTAGTTATTCATTTGCAGCTCTTAAAAAAAAATTTAATTAACTGAAAATTCGCGCACAAAATAAAAATTTTAATTAAAATTGACGACAAAAGAATTGAGTAAATAAATAAAAATAAAAACTCGCTTTTGCAAAATTTTAAAGTCGAGTTGTCTGGAAATACTTTTAAGATTGCAGCAGTTACTTTGATTTAATTAAGCAAGAATATTAAATAGATACTTTAGGTATTTTTTTTTTAATTATTAAAACAGTTATTTCTATGATGTCCTTCAAAACTATTCACTTTAGGTCACAATTATACCCACTTTAAAAAGAAATATTTAAATTTTAATGCCGCTAAATTCGTAATAAAAAAAAAAATCTTTTTAAATTAAATCAACAATTAATAATATTTCCGCGTAATTATTCACAAAACGTTATTAAAAAAAAAGAATTTTTTAATTATTATTTTTATTTTTTTTTTCTATTTTTCTTTCTAAAAATAATTAAACAATATTGATAAATTAACACAAACACTTTAAAACAATACTTTCAATATTTATTTTAATTATGTATATTAAGCGATATATATATATTTAAATATTATTTTAAAAATTTTGTTTATCTAATTAAATATTAAAATAATTAATTATTTTATATTTATTAATTATTATTAAATAATAATCGCGATCACAAAAAAAAAGCTCGCGATACTCGTTAACAGACGAAAATCAAAATTTTACACGTCTTACTCGTTCTAAAGCTGCCGAAAGACTTAAAAATATTTTTAACAGCAGAACTTTAAAATTGTGCTATACTGTATGACCGAATAGTTGGTTTTTATCGTAAAATTTTATACCGTATTAAAATCAATTAATATTAAAACGTTATTGTATGAATTATACATTCAAACAAACATGAAAGAGAAAATCTTCTCTCAATTTAATGAGCATACATGTTTGATTAAATGTTATTGTTTGATAAAGTTGTGTTTTGTTCGTATGAAGAACGTATTTTTGATATTATTTTATTTTTTTATATTAATTTTCGTTTATACTCTTTCGTACTTTATTTGTTTGCGTAAAGTATGAAGTTAGAAGAGTACCGTTAAAAGTGTTTTGTTTTGTCTGTTGTGCTGTTGTTCACTAGACGGAAGATGTAGAACAAAATCATGACAAAAAACAAAAAGAACACGACACAGCACAGGTAAAATAAAAACATACTGTTCAAAAGATCTAGGAAATGATAAGATGATTAGTTGTGCATTTAACAGGTAGGTTAATATTGTCAGGTAAAAACAATAAGAGAAGACTTTATTATTTATGATTATTGAAAAAAAAAAAAACAAAAAAAGGCAAAAACGGTTTTTGATGAGAAAGGAAGGAATTGAAGGAATTTTTAAAATGAACACAAAATCAAATTATGAAAATTAAAAAATTGAATGATTTGAAAGATTGTAATATGTTTTTTTTTTTTATTTGAAAATTTGTTTTTGGAATATTTTATAGATTTTATCAAATTTATTGATAATTAAATTTAATTTAATAATAATTTAAATAATAATTTATAAAAATACTAATCAATATTTAATATTTAAATAAAGTTTTAAAGAATACAAGACGAGAAGGAAATTATTTTTGTCAATCGCTGGGCGCAATTTATATTTCAAGAATTTCGTAATAAATAAAGTTATAAAAGATCCACAGGAGAGGTCGATACTTTCGAATAACCAGGCACTAGGCAGCAAAGTACTAATCTCTCAAAATACAGTTTTAAGCAACAAAGTTGGTATGTAATGACGATTTACATAGGGATTTAAATATCTCTAAAGTTATAAATGAAATAAAAATAATGCTAAAAAACATCAAACACTTCTAGAAAAACACATAAATGTTGAAACGGCTCACATTCTCCTAAATAAGTTTACTGCAAGGATCCCATATACTAGGCTTTCCGCACAAAATAAAATAAAATGATAGATAAAATTTAATGGTTAGTCCAGCATGAATAGTTTTATAAAAAAAAAATGGGATTCTCTAAGTGTTTTTTTTTAAGTTGGAGTAATTTTCCCCCTATTGTCTAATGACTTTTTAAATTTTTAGCAACTTGAGAAAAAACCCAGGCATACTTAAATTCCTCATTAATTAATTTCTCATAAAAGCCAACTCAAGAAGATCCTGAAATATATAGTGAACAAAAGGTACAAATGGACTGCTACAGATGCTCTAGTTTGGCAGTCTTAAGAAAAAGTAATAAAATCAAACCAAGAACAAATTGAAAAACACTTTATTGAAGGAAATAACTAATATTATAAAGTTATGGCCACAAGTTGTGATAATAACCGAAAGCAAAAGCAAGGTTAATAGAAAAGCTAAGTGGATGACACACGCTGCCTACAGTTAAGTTGTAAGAAAACAATAGCACAATCAAATAACTTTACCCCTTCTAAAGTAATTTAATCAAATCACTACAAAACCCCTTAAATTTACTTCTGAACCCATTTTAAAGAAACATAATTTTTAAGTTTAATTGAATTAAAAATATTTTATTCAATTAAATTAATGTAAACATATATCATATTAAAAAAACTTGATGTTTATTAAAGTTCAATTTTAAAAAAAAATAATTTCTATAACCAAACATTTGCAGTTTATAATTTTTGATTGGTACATTATTTACTTTTCTTAAATAAACTTTGAAAAAAATCAAAAGAATCAAATAACAAAAAAACATCGACCAATGTTTCTTTGAATGCACTTAACTCCAATCATAAACAAATAATGATGATGCAGCGGAATGCCACGCGTGGTTAACCAACAGAAGAACTACTATATATTTATGTATATAAAAATACCAGAAACCCATTTTCAAAAAAAAAAAAAACAAAAAAGGAAAAAATATTAATATGAACTGTACAAGTGCTACAGTTTGAATTTAAGATCTCAAGTGTAAAAAAAAAATCAAAAGAATTATGAGAATTTTAAGTATTTTTTTCCAATTTATGTGCGTTTTTATTTGGGTCTTTTATAAAATCACATGAGAAAGCAAAAAGAAATAGAAAAATATGTAGTTCTGATACATTTACTCATAGGCTCTGGAAAGCACTTTTAAGATTCTCGAAAGAACAACAAAAAAAAATTTTAAATTAAGATATCACAGTTTATTTAAAATTCAATATTTTGATTTCAAGTTTTTTTTATTTTCATAGGAAATGCTATTGATAAAAAAAACTTTAACATTGTCGTTTATGGGATAAATGTTCCTTTCACGGAAATAACAAGGGGCATGTTCTTTAGTTAAGTAAAGGGTCACAATAGTCGGTTATCGTAACTCATATGGGTAAAGTTTTTAAGAAGTGAGGAGCATTTGGAATAAGAAAAATATAAAAAATTGAATCCCAAACAAATATTGCAAAGTAAAATAAAATATGTGAATTCACTGAATGGACAAAAGTCCCACACTTAAAAGTCTCCCAAAATCAAAAAAATTATTACTGCCATGAGTTAGCTATAAATGTCCTCCGAAAAACTTAAACTTCGTTGAAAAGCAAAAAAAGTCGATTTTACTTTTTCCAGGGGATTTTTGATCATAATTCACCGGAGATTTTTAAATCCGGGACTTTTGTCACCTCGCCTGTGATAACTATATTCTTTAAAGCTAGTTGCTCTTAAAGTCTTAAAACTTCGGTTAGAAACCGGCGAAACAAAAAATTATAGTTAATGCAATAGAGCAGTTCAAGAAAAAATTACTCACTTAAGCAAGGAAGTAAATAAATATGAAACGTGCCACTTCATTCCACTTCAGGTTTGTTATTTTTTTTTTTTTTACAAGCTTTAGTCATACTCAAAGAACTCAGAGTTCCTTTATACATAAATATCTAAATATATATGTCGATATGCTGGCTTGGCTACGAGGTGAAGGAATTGGATACAAGCATATTTCATATTCGATCAGTTCTCACAATAAATGAATTCCCATAACCAGTTTCGAATTACTTAGGGGTTTCCACGGTCTAGGAATTCCTAATTGCACTTGAGGCTTCTCTCCATAATTTTTAGACATAATAAACAGACCATGAACATCTTAATGGCTACTTGTTGAATTTCAAATCTCTTTACTACTGATATATGAAAATAAAAAAATCGTTTTTATTATTCCCCTCATAAATTTAACAATTTCGATTAATTTTATTAATTCTCGATGATACAATCCTAATACATACATATATACATATGAATTAAAATGTATTTTTGCTTTTCTTTAGCTTTTTCTATATTTGAAAAATCTTCAAAGAGTGGCCTGGCTAATTTCAGTGTCATTGTCAGAAGTTCTTAGGAATTTATTGAATACATATAATATCGTATATTAAATATGATTGACTTACCAATTGAAGAAACCAATTTAAAAAAAAAAAACTTAAGAATAAAAAAGAATTGTGGGGGAACAACAAAATCTAGGAACGCACCTATTCAGTAAATTATTTTTAGTATCATTTTGATAAGGCAACAAAACGATAATGGATTTAAAGTTAAATTCTTATAAGTATCTTTCCGATTTATTACTCGTTCCTCTAATTCTTCATCTTCGATTAACTTTTTGTATTCTTCTAATTTTTTTTATGAATTATTGGCGCCTATTTCAATTATAAGAAATAAAAAATTTATTTAATTTTACGATTTTGGTCACCATAAAAGAGGATTTATTAAAGCTTGGCATGCCAACATATTATAATTAAAGCAGCTTATACAACTTTTGAATGAAATCTGAAAATTAAGCAGAACTTATTAAATTAAATAATTATCCAGGAAATAAAATAAAAATTAAAACTTTCATTTGGTTCAGTGTGAATTTAAAAGAACATGAAATATGTAATGTTTAATTATTTTGATCTTGACCTTCTCTTCATCTATCCCTCCATTCATCCATTTGTGGTTAAAAATTATCTACGATCATTATGGAGCACACCTCATCTTAACCATCAAATAATAGAAAATATTATTAAAGTCTTTTATTAATTGCTGTAATAAAAAAGGGGATTTCTAAAAAAAAAAAAACATGGCAAAACCTTTGCTAACATTTGTTTTTCCTACAATAAAAATTTGAAAAAAATTTTTAACCAAAAACCAAATGGTGCCCTTTAATGTTTACTGAACAAATTTGTAATTTTTGTGGTCAAGGTGCAGTTTTTAACCATTTTTACAACTTTGCAAAAATAAAATTTTCAATTTATATCAATGGCACAAAGTTTCTTTGAATTAATAGTAAAATTGTGCAGAAAGAAAATTTTAATTTAGGAAGAGGTGACGAAGCAAATTGTATATATGTACTGTATGTACTGAATGTATTTAATGTTTTGGTTCAATTATTTTAATGCCAAAACCGAAGAATTCAAATCCGTATATTATTCAGGTTCATACATTTGTACTTCAAATTTAAAATATAATACAAAATTTCATCAGAATCAAATTATGTCATTGAATTAACCAACAGTTTCTTTAACTATAAAAATGGTTATACCGGATTATAATAGGATTTAAGTATTTGACATGTTTCTATATAATGATATTTGATGATGTTTTATTAATCCACTAGCAAAAATAAGCAGTATTGCAAAGCATTCTTTAGGGAACGAGTAAAAAAGGTCATAATAATTTGAAGTTAGTTAGTCAAGCAGCCCATTTTTAAGGGAGGAAAAAATGATTATGGTTTTAAAAAGATTTTTTTTTTTATTTGGAGTGAAGGAATCCAACATCTTTGTTTACATCACAATCCATCCTTGGGCTTCCAGGTTAACTTTTACAAAATTTTAAGTCAACCACTCGAAACATTTAGACATGTGAACCGTACAGTCGCCAAAAGTGCCGAATTGAATTCCTATCAAATATTAAAGGTTGGTCGGAACATAGCCCAGTTATACAGATGATTTTTTCTAAGAAATGTTCTGTCAATTAAATTATAATTCAATGATTGAATATATTCGTATTTTTTTTCCCACATAACTGAACTCAATTCCTAAGACAATATGCGTTTTTTTAATCAGTAAAATCTACACTTCTTAAGTGCTTTGTGTCAAATGTCAGAGGGGTAAAGATCACAAAAAATGGATATGACATATAGAAGTTCATGGATCATTATGAAAACTCACAACTTCTAGTATAGCTACTGCCACTTAAATTAATATTCTACATGTTTTACTGGAGTAAAGATGTTTTTATTTCTTTAAAAAGTTAACACAATTACTTTGAAGGCAGATATTTCGAAAACCTTTAGAAAGTGAATCCCCCTCAAGAGCAATTTTTTGTTATAGTTCGTTATCCATATCACCTGCGAATTGAATTCCGAACACCCTGTATATTTGAGTTATATTTTCCAAGCTAGTACAATAACAAATGAAAGAACTTTCATCTGGGTGTTAAAATCCACTCAATGGTGGTTCAAATTAATGAAATAATCAATAATTAATAATATTATATATCTTTAATAAAAAATACATTTATAGAATAATATAAACAAAATAAAAATATACATAATACACATATATATAGATAGATACAGGAATACCTTATATTTCAAATATAAAATTATTACAATATATAACAAATACGGATGCTTAAGACTTTTCCACACGTTAAAAGGCCTAGTACTTTCTCATGTTTAGATTGCATGTGAATTTCATTAACATCAATTCTAATAAGTCGAATATAATATATCCCCCCTGTTTAAACATGTTCCTGTGGTGTAGAAAGGCTTATTAGCCGAACAGTTGAACAGTTAGAAAAAAAAATATTTCCTCAAAATTTTCAATCGAGCCTCTTTAGTTTTTTCCTCTTGTGTTATTTAACTTCCATAGGTTTTTCGTTGTCCTTACCTATGTGACATCTTCTAGTAAATCTATGCACCCATTATCCTGAGTTTCAATATAGGTTAACGAACCAAATTACAAAGCAATAATACCACTCAAAAAAAATTTATTACAGCACTGTTAGTCAATTGGAACACATGTGTTAATATTGGAACAATAAACTTCAACAAAAAAAAAAAACTATTTCATTTACTAAAATCCTCTTACAATTAAGCGATTAACGAATTTTTACAAAATGAAAATGCGTGTTCAAATTCAAAGGAACAATGAAAGCTTAATTCAAAAAGCCATTAAAGAAAGCATAGGTATATACGGAAGATATTAATAAAAGATCAAAAGAAGGTATGCTGGTAGTTTGAAAATTGAAAAATGATGTCTATTTTCTGCACATGTACCTGTATTTTCTAAAAACAGGTGTTCAAGTGATATATGGAAAAATAAACCGTAGCTAATAGGTAAATAATAGATGAAAAACACCTTAGAATTAATTGGATGAGCTTTTTTGCTTTTTTTGTTATTAAGTTTAACATGAGTTTTAGTTTGAATAGATTTTTCTTCTATTATGTTTTGTTTATTTTTCCTTTTTTTTTGCCTTTTTTTCTTTAAATTCGGCGTTTTTTTTTTTAAATTTAGAAGGGGGAGGGAGTTAAAAATTACAAATTATTTGGCAGCGTTTTTTTTTCACTACCTACTTTAAATTTTATTTTTTAAGTTTTGTCTTTTGTGCAAAAGTTTTCAAATAACAAAAAATTTCACTCTCAATTAACAACAGTCTAAACTTTTCCTTTCAACGGTCAAGATCGGAATTTCGAATTTTTGGAAAAAAATTGAATTTTGATAAAAAAAAAAAACGATATAAAAAAAATTACAAAAAAAAAGCCGCGTTTTAATCAGAAAAAAAATAAAAATTTGTAAAAATTAATAGAAAAAAAAAGAAATGTGTAAAAAATTTTGAATGAATTCTAAAGTTAAATTGTTTGTTATATGAACTTAAATGGGATATTCTGAAGTGCGATTCGTTTAGTGTAATACGCATTTTTTTTTTTTTTAAATAAAAATGAAAAATGCAATTTGATTTTAGAATAGTAATTTTTATTTTAATATTTGGATTAAATATCATCAATTTGACTAACGGATTCTTTATGGATTATTTATCAGAAAGAACATCATTTTTTCGTGAAAATGAGTAAGTTTTTTCCAATAAAATTAAGTGTTTATTAATCATCGTATTTATAATTAAGTGTTTTTTAAACATAGTTTAGAAATTCGCAAAAAAAAACGTTTTAACAATATCATCATTTGTTTTAATTCACTTTCTCTCAAAAAATAAAAAATAAAGAAAATAAATAAAAAACGACTAAATAAAATATAATTATGAAGTTTTGATTTTTTTAATATTTAACTGAAATCAAAAAAAATTGATTTGATTATTAAATATATTTATATATATATCTATGAAAAATTATACAATGCGGATCAAAAAGACGACATTGAAAATTTTTGGAATTTAAAAATTGGACAGATGAAATGCAAATATAGGTTTTATTTTAGAAGAAGAAAATCAATATAGTAAAATAATTTTAAAATATTTTTAAGTAAATTACTTTAATTAAAAGTAAATAATAAATTGTGGGATCCCGGAAAAAAAAATTGAAAATGTAAATATTAAATATTTGATCATCCATTAAAAAAATTATATATAGGTACTAAATAAATAATTTAATAAATTTAAAATTTGACAAATCAATTAATAGAATAAATTAGAAATATAAAAATTCTAATTTTTTTAAAGCTTTTTTTTTAGAAATATGTGATACGCACTTACAAGCAGTACTGTGACTGTAAATAATCGCTTTTTTTTAAATTTTTTAAAAATTTTTATCTTTTATTTTTTTTTGAATGCTAACTGTTAATGCGATTGCCAAATGTAGATTTCGCTTCCTTTAATTCCTTCGAAAATTTTGACACCGGAAATGAAATACATTATATCTTTGGGCTCTTGAGTAAATGTACAAAGTGTTCAAAGTATTCAAAGGAAGCAAAGTAACTAATTAACGAAATTTATTTCAAAACATTTTTTAGGTAACTTTGACAATTTTGACGGTTAATTTTATTCAAAAAGTAAATATTTTGTGTGAGATCTACCTCATATCTTGAAAACTATAAAAGACCTAGCTTAGCTCCCATACACAAAATACATCTACTCATAAGTATCTATGCAGTGGTATATAGCATTGCACTGAATTAGGAAACACCCTGTATATCTGTGAATTATATTAGTCAATTAAATTATTTGCTTATACTTTAAACTAGTTCATGACTTTTATTTGAACCCAATGACGAAAGGTATCGCTGAGTTGAGCCTTTAACCACATATTTTTTTTCACTTTAAGTGGAATTCGAATTTTGCTCCAAGGACGCAAATTTAAAGGCAATCTAACCACCCGACCAATATTATTATAATAAAATTGTCCTCTACCCTTTCCTGATGATTATTAATTACTTTCGTTTCTTACTAGATAGGTCACAAGTAAAGTAATTAATTCTCAACATTTTATAGAATATCAGAAAATTAAGATAATATTAAGTCTAATACTAACAGAGTAATTCACAAAGCAATAAAAGACCTTTGTCCCTTCAGAATAATTTCAATAAAATTTTTTGATTCATTAAGAACATTCATGTATTTTTGTTAAGGAAAACTTGATATTTCCATTTCTCACATGCATACACCATCATTTTACAAGTGATTTGATAATATTAATTAAAATAAAAGGATAAGAGTATAACTTTACCAAAGGGGCTTATATATTGTCCTGCTGTGGTTAAAGTATTCCCATACTCCAAATGTGGTTATAATAAATCTAAGGCTTATTTTTGACTAGTCCTTAAATTGTATCCAATTTCAATTTCTTTTAGGCGCTAAATGTTGAACTAGAATGCTAAAAAGCCTGCCTTTTAGGTATACACTTGAAATGGAAGGGAGATACTGG
Organism: Dolichopus griseipennis; assembly: GCA_963082915.1. Taxonomy (NCBI): domain Eukaryota; kingdom Metazoa; phylum Arthropoda; class Insecta; order Diptera; family Dolichopodidae; genus Dolichopus; species Dolichopus griseipennis. The sequence goes on along the minus strand of OY720443.1, from coordinate 2,093,537 downwards.
ACATTTTATATTCTTATTATTAGGATTTATTTCATAAACCTAGATATAAATTCGCACCTCTCCCCCACTTTAAAATTCGGTATTATATTTTGTTTGTATTACATTAAAATTTAAAACTGGGAAGTTAATATTAGTCAGCTGAATGCTCAAACCTCTACAAACGAGAATTTGTGCTACTAAAGGGGATTTAATTAAAAAAAAAAAGTCAAAATGGAAATATTGATAAGGTTCCATTGTGAGTAATTGCATAAGAAAGAGTTCATCGAATAAAAAAATGGATTGCGGAAGACATTTTAGACAAATTAAAACCCACATATTTGCAAAAGAACAAAAAACAACTAACTTCAAAATAATATGAATGTAACTAATTGAAAATTTTTTTGAAAGTCTATATTTTTTACATCTTTAAAATTTTGCAATACTCATAAGATTTTGACTTTTAAATTAACTTCTTTTTCAATAGAAATATGTATAAACGTACATAATATGCAATTAAATTTAATTTATTCATTTACCATTTGTTTTTGTAAATGCAGTGACATTAATTTTCAAACAAATTTTTTTGTTTTCGTGGAACTAATTTCGCAGTCTAACTTAGTAATGCTTAAATTCAAGATCATTAAAATGATAATAAATTTTGTTTTAGTACTAAAGTGCTAAGATATGTTTAGGTAATGTATTCTTCTATAGACTTGCGTGGATTGGATAAGCTTATCATTGATGATGTGTGTAAATCTATTTAGATAATTTTTTTCGATTTTGAAATAGAAAATAAACGTTTTTTAGGTAAATATATCCGTATTATGAAATTTTGTAAATTTGGTAATAAAATAGACACTGAATGTGTATGAAATTTAATTTTATGATAAATTATGGGAAGTAAATTTTCATTGTAAAGCGTTATAAAAGATAATTTGTAGTGTAATAAAACTACCTAGGAATTAATAAATATTAGGTATTTAAATCATTATTTTAATTGTTAAGATGTTTAATATGTTTAACAATGTCAAAATTCAGTTAAATTAAAGAGTAGATGAATAATTTAATGATTTTATGGTAGACGAATTAAATTAACGTGATGACACTGTATGATCTTTGAAGAATTTTCCAAAACGTTACTGATGACAACTTCAATGTGTTTATTAAAGTGCAGTATGTATTTGCATCAATTATTAAGAAAAATAGAAAAATTGAAAACTATATGCGTTGCTGTTTTTAAAGCAAAAACTTTAAGTACTTACATGGTATATAGTGTAGTCATAAAGCTTATAATCCGAGGAAGTGTCGCTGTTAGAGTTCGATTTCCGCTTAGATTAAATATTTAATTTTAAAAAGTAATTTGTCTTTGCAAAATCCACTTGATAACCAAATATGTAGAATAAAATATAAAATACAGTTGAAATTCCATTAGAGTAACTTATTTTAAAGTAAAAATCGTTTAAAACGCATAATTTTGTGATTTTAACTTGTGTCTGTTGCCACACCATAAAGTGAAAGGCTTCACTCATTTATCATATTTTATGGATGGGACCGTTTTTAAATAAATAAATTAATCTTCTAGCATAGAAAATCTTACAAATTAAAATCCCGTCCCTCTATATCTGGTATTTCATTAACCTCGTTCTTTTTTTTTAAATCTCATGTTTTTTAATCTCGCGTACCAAAAACAGATTCTGAATTAGAAAGGGTTTTAAAATTTTATTAACTATCAAAGTTTCCTAGAAATTTTGCGGAATTTTTATTTTCGGAACAGTTGATTTTGGCAGACTATCGTACCCACAAGTCCAACTATTTTCAATTAATAATAATTTAGAACGCAAAAATTTTTCTTAATCCACAATTTCAGCCAGTTTTAAAGGCACCTCTCAACCCCTTACAAAACGACTTAAATTTCTCCGTTTCGTCGTTGTTTTTGGGTTCTATTAAATTCTTCATCTTTTTCAGTAAGTTGATGCTTTGGTTCATTTGATATAACAATAACAATGATATAAATTGGTTAAACTTATATCAATTAAAATTTTTTAAATATGTGTAATAAACCCTTTATAAGTACTTTAAGGTCATTTTTTTTTATGTTACATCAAGAACCTTCGACTATTACAATTTTAAAAAATTTACACCTTGTTTATTAAAGCACAATATTTATTTTTTATTTTATTTTCTCAGATAATTTTCCAACATTTTTTTTATTGACTTTTATAGTTTTACCTTTTAAATTCCTTCTGACTTGAGATATTTGATTCAATGTCAACCAAACTTAGATTTCAATATTGTCTTAAAGTGTTTTTAAAAGTTCAATAATAAAATAAATTACTAATTTTAATAGAATTTAATCTGCCCAGTATTCAACTTTGTTTTAAAAAATTTGATTTAGTACAAATACATTTTATTGTACATTTATCAACAAGTGTATATTTACACAGTACATATAATTAATTTTTATATACTGTATGATATAAGAAATAATTTTTATCCTAAATAATCACTGAACTATGACATTGGTACACCACTTATAGTTGGATTTGGTATATAAAATTCAGTGTTTGTGTTGACAAAACAAAGTTATTATTTTTTGATTTTATGTCCTAATATTTATCCATTGTCATCATAATATGTAAATTTTTTTAGAATCTCATAACTTAAATTTTATACATATTATATGCGGAAATAAATATTTACAAAAACATAAATGGTTTTTTTTAAAGAAGAATGAATGAAAAAAAAATAAACAAATTGTTTTTTTTTTTTTCTTTGAGAATTAATGGAATGGGTGCGGAAAATTACTCATTTTTCCACCATATCAGCACCAATTACTTACATTAGCGTTTTTTATTTTATTTCATTTTCTAATTTTTTGCAATTGCAACATGTAACATATTCAATTGTTTTATATTTTCTTATATGCTTCCATTCATGTTTATTTTAAATCGAATTAATTTCCAAAATTATATCCAGATTAATTGCAAGACTTGCAGATTAATATTAAAACAAAAGTATTACGAAAATCTGAAAAACATTTGTTTAAAATTTTTTTTGAAACTGTTATTACTAAAATTTTCAATTTAAAATTAATTTAAAAAATAATTCCATTATTTAATTGAAACATATTAGTAAAATTTTTAATTGATTTGAAACTAATGGAAAATTGTGTAAAGAGTGTGCACGTTTATTTACGCTTACTTTATTTAAAAGTATTTTAAATAAATTTTTATTTTTAAATATTTTGCTGTTTCAATGAATTCTTGCAAAAATTTCTAAATAATATATCAGGGTTATAGGTTTTTTAATTCGAAAAAGTTTTAGCAATTTCCAATATCGATAGCAATACCCAATTTATGAAACTATATTTATGAAGCCCAAACCCCAAACAAATTATTATGTAAAAATTAGAATTTTTGTAACTTTCTTTAATTTTAAAATTTCAATATTCTATTTCTGACATTCCAAAAAGATAAGAATACAAAATTATTTTTCAAATGACCTTACATTTATTCCTAGATGTTATATCCTCTTAAAAGGCGCAAGTGTTTAGGACACACTTTCTTATAAGACATCTATATTTAATTTTTTCATTCGTTTATTTACAAAGGATCCCAAATTTTTTAAAAAGACACACATGTGTATAGACAAACATACAAACGGACAAAGTGAATCTTTTCAATATGCTTTAAAAATTTTTTTTAGAAAAATATGCGAAAATTACATTTTTAGAATCCTTTTTAAGAACAATATTTTACATATACATATGTACATCAGTCATCAATGGTATTAAAAAAAACTTTTTTTTCCAGATATTGCCGAAACACAACATATGGATCACATTTTGCGATTATTATTCATGGATGGCGTGAATCATGTAAAGAAAAATGGGTTCAAACTTTAACAGAAAGTATATTCATAAATTTTTCCCAAACAATATTATTATTTTTTTGTAAATTTTATTATTTTACATCATATATATTTTTTTTTATTTTGATAGAACTTACAATCCATAGAGGTGGTTGCATTATATGCATGGATTATGGTTTTATAGCAAGAATTCCACATTATTTTATGTTAGCAAAACATGTTCATAAAATATCATGGATACTTAGACATCAGTTAACGCAACTCGAAAATAAAGGATTTGAACCAGAACAAGGGTATATGTTTGGATTTAGTTTAGGTGGTAGAATTGCTATTGAAGCTGGACGCTTATTTGGACATCGTAGAATCGGAGAAATTGATAGTAATTTATTCATTTTTTAATATTTACTTTTCTAAACAGAATCTTGCATTATTTTAAGCATGTGATATGGCTGGTCCTGGTTTTGATTTACATGGTCCCCCTGATTCTAAAGAAGCAGCAATAAATGTACAATGCATACATACAAGTGCTGATAAAGGAACAAAAACAAGAGACTGTCATCAAAATTGGAATATGGGTCAATGTGGAAGGACACAAGTAGCAGCTGGTAGTCCACCATTAGGATCACATGGTTTATGTCCAACATTTTATAATACTGCATTTGATCATCCGTTTTATGCAGAAGAAATTCCAAAGCAATGTAATATTGTAGGTAAGAAAATAAAACGATTTTGGCCAAAATGGTTCCGAATGGGTTACATGGAATCAAGAAAATTACAAGTGCATGGAACATTTTATGCTTCGACAACAGAAAAATATCCATATACACCGCATGCAGCTAAAAAATTTCGGGGACCTTTGACTAAAGCCCATAACGATGTTGAGTATGAAAATATTAATGATTTTAATATTAACGATCTCAAAACGACTACCGATATTTATTTGCCACAACAATATTATCGCATTATGTTAATTGGAAACGATGCAATTATATTTTAGGAAAATATCATTACATAAATATTTAAAAGTACAATTTATTAATTTAAGAACTATGAATTTATTAGATGTTAAGTAAATTTCATTTGTAAATATATCACAAAAAATATTATAGTAATTTGTAAATATTGTTTTTAATAAAAATGTATTTTTTATTCTTTAAAAATGAGGATTTTTTCAGAAGAAATTTTTAAGTAGGTTTCCCACAAGAACAAAGTATTATTACAACCTCGAAACTTTATTTATTAATATTGTAACGAATAACGATACATACGATGTTAATTTTAAAAACAACAGTTACATGTAAATATATATATAATTTTATTTTTAATTCAGCATTTTATATAATGTACAAATATTCTTCGCTATTTGTCTTTTCTTTTTTATAAAAGTATACCAATTTATGCGTTCTATATTTTAGTTATTTTCTTTGCATTTAAGATTAAATACAGATTTATAAAATTACTGAACATAATTGCCAAATATTACATAATATATATATTAAAATGCAAAAATATTTTGTATACAATGATTACAATATTGATACAATTTACACCTTGTATAATTTTTTACCTTAAACTAGAAGAAATGTAGAAAATCAGTATTTTGATATTTCGATAATGTTTACAAAATAGAACAAAAAATAAGTGAATTTTATCATAATTTTGTATTTGTAAAAATACATTCATTGTAGAATTTTACACTTATTTAATAATTTTGCAATGTTTTTATTTGTTTTGCTCACATTTAATGTGCAACTTAAATAAAATCAAACTAATATCAACCATTTAACAATAGATTGTACATCATATGGTGGAATGAAAACTTTTTTAATTTATTAAATTTAATTTGGTTATTTATATTAAATTAATTAAGAAAATTTTAAAGCTTAATACTTTAAGTTTCTTAAACACTTCATATGCCATTACTTAATTTAAATTTGTTGTGCTTAGTAAACTTTTTTTCTAAAAAATTAATAATATTAAAATATTCGATAAAAAGTTTTAAGAATATTTAAAAAAAAGGAGTTTTTATCATGATTAGTTGAAGGCATACTTTAAGGCTAATTACAATCTTTATTTCATACTCTTTTTCTTATTGTTGTAAAAAATTAACAACTTTTAAATTTAAAATAAAAAATATACAATTTTAACTTAAAACTGTACTAAATTAAATAGAATAAGATATATGAACAAAGAAAAATTAATTTTGTATAAACAAATTAAAATGTTGTTTTATAAACTGCATTCACTTATTGTATATATAATATTATCAAAAGTAACAAAGTTATAGCTTTAAACTAAATATTTAATAGAAAAATAAATGAAATTTGAATTATTTTTTTGTCACATTGATTCAGTACTTTATAATTCATATTCCATAGTTTTTGTTTTAAAAATTCCTTGGTTTATTTGGTTTATTGAAATTGTTTACGCGCCTCTTGTAATTTAGCAACTATATTCATATGAAATTCAATTTGAGCATCTATAAAATTACACATTGTTTGTTTAAGATGTGAATCACGCTCAACACGAAAATGTGACATTTCCGCTAAAACTGCATAGGATACAACATCAGTTCGTCTACCAACTTCAACTAATTGACTGGATCCCATTTTTTGTTCTGAAGTAAAACGTTCACATTCTTTTTTCTTTTGCATAACTGTTTTATGTGCTGACAAAATATCTGGAAAACTACTTAATATACCCCTAAAATATATACAAGATTGTTTAGTAAATATTCAAAAAAGATTTTATTCAGTTTAGGTATACCTGTAAATGTGAAATCTATCTGAAAAAGGAATCCAATCATGTTTTGGTTGTTCACCAAACATTTGCCCCATATAAATAAATAAACCACTTGTTCTACCAATACTAGTTGATAACGATGATCCGGTTGAATATCTACGTTCATCATATTCCAAAGCCTTAGCTAGTTCTGCAAACCCATCACCAACACGTTGGAAATCTTTTTTGCAACCGACTTGTTGTCGTTTAATTAATTCCGATGCTATTGCAAGTAAATTTTTTACAGCTCCATCCATTGCATGAACAAATGCTGTGCAATTATCCAGTTGACTATCTACATAAGACTGCAATAGTTGCTTTTCCGGTGGACAAATAGCTGTACAATAATCAAAACCGACCAAAGGATCTTTTTCTGCAGCACGTTTTCCCGTTTTCCATTTTTTTTCATCAGTGCATGTAAGAAAATGCATCCATACTTCACAAATTGACAAAACTGGATGCCTGCATACCCAGTCAACAAACTCTTGTAACTGAACCCGTCTATGTTCTACAAATTCGTCTTCATATCGACCAGAAATTTGTTTATCTGGCAAAGGAGGAATGGGAATAAGTGGAAATTTATCTTCAAGCCGTTTATGTAGCCAATCAAAGTGTTTATATCTTCTTGAAACCTTGAATAAAGCATTTATTTTAATATGCATATAGATATAAAAATTACAGAAATTATAAATACTTACAGCTATATTATTGAAACTAGGCGTCAGTTGATACGCTATAAAGCTTTTCATTCCCTTAAATTTTGTTTCTTTTTTTGGTGAAGCAACACGGACTGTATAGGATGATACTATACTTTGCCAAAAATAAAACCCATCAACATGCACAATACTAATCTTCTCCTGTTCTGGAACCAAAATATGTACATTTCCCAATAAATATGGATCGCAATTTTTTGAAAATAATCCAGATTTTTTTATTGTTGCTGATTGAGAGTTACTTGTTATTGATATTGTATCTTCAGCTGGTGTAGCTGGTAAACTAAGATTAGAATAATTCACTTGTTGTTGCTGTTGTTGTTGATGATGGTGTTGATTAGAATGCTGCTGTCTAGAGCTACCTGTTGCACTTGGTCCTATTTCAGAGTAGTCATTTTCGTTATCATTATCATCCCAATCATCATCCCAATCATCTTGATTATCATTCCAATCATCTGCAGTTTGATCGTAACGATTACCAGTGGTTGCATTACCACCATCATAACGGCTACCAACATTTGAATTAGCACCTTCAAAACGATTACCAGATGTTGCACTACCGCTCATAATTGGTGAGGTTGCTGCTGTTGGTGGCGGTGAAAAACCCGTTGATACACCATTCTGTTGTTGATTATATTCAGCTGCAGATAGATATTCAACATAAGCAGCCGGAAATAATCCAATTTCACCTTTTCCATTTTTTCCTTCCCACCAACCTTCACCAACATCTGTTCGTGTTACTGTTAATACATCACCCACTGTTATTGATAGTTCAGAGGTATTTGGTTCGCCAGAAAAATCATATAAAACCCTAACATATGTGGTCATTGTTTGATTATTTATTTTCTTGACTTATAATCGGAAAAATTGATAAAAAAAATTTATTTATTTTATTTAATTTACATTCGCAGATGGTTATTGTCGCTGTTGCTGAAAAAATTAATATAATTAATTTAATTGTCATTCTTTAAATTTTACTTTGATTTGATGAAACATTCGTAATATAAAAAAAAAGGTTTATCTTAACCAAAATGAAAAATTGATATGGTTGTAAAAAAAAAAAAACAAAATTTTATTATCGCACTAAAATTTCGACCTTAATCAACCAATTTATAAAAAATAATAATTTGTGTTTGTTTAACAAAAAAAAATACTGCTGTTGATAGTAATTAGAAAATTTAATAAACTGAGAAAAAATTTTATTAATTCTATTTTATTTACTTCACAAACTTGCTTAATAATATATGAGTCATTTAACTGAAAAATTGTTATCGTATATAATTAAGTATTGGTTAATTATATATGTTCATATATACATATATTATTTAAATTGATTAAAATATAATATTAATTGAATAAACAAGTTTCACTTTTTATTTTTTTCTGATCAAAGTTTTTTAGTACATATGTACATACTTCCAAATTTTAAACTTAAATCTTTTATTGAAAATCAAACAACCTTTGTCTTGATGTAAGAAATAAAGAAGAACTTGAAAATGAAGATTCACACAAACTGACTGAATAATTTCTTATTGAAAATAAGAAAAAACTTTATTATGAATAGAACATAATAAATATTATTGGAATTTATTTATGACGTCACTTTATGTCCATAACAATTTATCATTTGTCGATTTTATTTTTTTTTTTTTAATTTTATAACAATTTACTTACTCAACTTTTCTTGTTCAAAATTAACACATTTCAATTAACGCTTGTTTCTTATATTGTAATAATTAATATGCATTTAATATATATAATGTTAATAATAAAAAAATTTTCAATAATAAAAAGTAAATAAATCTTGTTCTCCGTATAAAAAAAATATAAAATGAAATTTATTAAAAAAAATTGTAGTTTTGCTCTTGGTTGGTTGGTCAATCAATTAATTTAATTTTGCGAAGTGATTTTTGACAACTGAAATGTCATTTGACTTTGTTCAGCTTGAAGAATTATTTAATACAAGTTTTCAAAAAAAATCCATCAGGGTTCGCTTTATTCGGTAAAAATAGTTTTAACATGTTCTTAATTATATACTTACGTACTCAATATTAATATTTAAAATTTGAAAAGTATTTTTTTTTGCTTGCCATTTTTAAAAAAATATAAATCTTTTATTTAGAATGTGTTTAATATGATTATTATGTGTGACAAAATTAGATAAAGTTATAATATACATTATATATGTACATACTACATATGTATATGGAAATAATATATGGATTGGATTATTCTTTCATACTAATTTTTGTTATAAATTATTTATGTAGTTATTAAAATGAAACAAAAAGTGGGGATTGACGTGATTTTCAAAAGATTTTGTAAATCTGTCCGTCCGTCTTTCCATATGTTTACAAAAACTTTTAAAACATTTTAAATACAGAGAAGAAATTTTAATTACGGTTCGATATTGTAAAAAAAATAATTTCATACAAGAACTTTTTTCAGTAACCACCACCCGCTACGGAGCTACAGCCCACCAGAGTCGGAAAAAAACCTATGTTTAAATTTTTATAACTATCTATTACATTTGTTTTTAATCTGAAAATGGTAAAAGTCAGCTGCTTTCATAAGCGTTATAAAAATTTATCGCTTAAATGTATACAGATGTTATACGGCACTAAAATTTACCGTTATGCAAAACTAAATTTTTGCAGAATTTTTAATGAAGTTTTGGGAAAAAATCATTAGAAATTAGTAGAAGTCGTTTAAGAAAATTTTTGTTACAGCCTCTGTTTAGTAACTGTAAAAGACCGAAAATTGAAATTAAGCTATTTTGAAGCAGCTTAAGCACCTGTAACTTGAATACCCGTCCAAATTAATTTTTTCAGAAAGATACAAAATATAAAGCTCCAACATTATATTTTAACATTTGTTAAAGGTTCCTTAGATAATAAAGTTCCAAATTTTAGAGGAAGTCACAATTTAGCTCTTAAAACCTAAATATTTTGGACGAGGGGATGTGGGCTTATATTCTTAAGAATCACACATAAGTTTTCTTAGTAAAAATTTCGGAAGCTTCCCCATTAAAGCGCTATTAGGACTTAAAATTTTCCCATTTTTTTAAATGAGTAACTTAATAACCAGTGTAAATATTTCCAAAAATAAACTCAGTGCAAAACACTATGTATAATTTTAAAAATGTGCTTTTTTAAAAACCTTTGGTTTTTTTTCATCCCTTGTTAATTTTTATATCCAACTCTAGTTTCGCAATCCTTAAGTTAACTGAAATATTACTTAAAAAGTTTCTTACTTGGTTACTTATTTTTTAACTTGCAACATTACTTAGTAATCCTATGAGTTTAGAGCTCTACTAATCCGCAAAAAAATGATTTGTATCCATGGTTAGTTCATATACATGATACAAATATATAATACAGATACATAATTAATAATCAGTAAGAACTTTTGAATGCAATAGTCACATTTCTTGATTTAATAGCAGTAGCAAACAAACAGTTCATGTAATAATATTTTTAACACAAAGTTCAACTATACCATACGTAGTAGTGATGTGAACTATCGAATAAAGACTATCGTTTTATTCGATAGTTGAAAAATAATCATTCATTCGATTGTTTAACTAAAATTCGTTCATTCATTTATTCGTTCAAATTTCTTTGTTTCAGTATTGAAAATCGTTCATTCATTATTTCGTTCATTCAGTATTAAAAATCGTTCATTCATTTATTCGTTCAAATTTCTTTCATTCAGTATTAAAAATCGTTCATTTATCCGTTCAAATTTCTTTCATTCAGTATTGAAAATCGTTCATTCATTTATTCGTTCAAATTTCTTTCATTCAGTATTAAAAATCGTTCATTTATCCTTTCAAAATCGTTCATTCATTATTTCGTTCATTCAGTATTAAAAATCGTTCATTCATTTATTCGTTCAAATTTCTTTCATTCAGTATTAAAAATCGTTCATTTATCCTTTCAAAATCGTTCATTCATTATTTCGTTCATTCAGTATTAAAAATCGTTCATTCATTTATTCGTTCAAATTTCTTTCATTCAGTATTAAAAATCGTTCATTTATCCTTTCAAAATCGTTCATTCATTATTTCGTTCATTCAGTATTGAAAATCGTTCATTCATTTATTCGTTCAAATTTCTTTCATTCAGTATTAAAAATCGTTTATTTATCCGTTCAAATTTCTTTCATTCAGTATTGAAAATCGTTCATTCATTTATTCGTTCAAATTTCTTTCATTCAGTTGAATGAATTACTATTTTTTATGAACTACAATTTTTTAGGAATTATGTAGGTACTAATAATTTTTCTGAACAGTTCAAATAACTGAACAGTTTAATATATATGTAAATAGAATGAATATTGAACAAATACAAACATGGAAAAAAACGCTATTTTGTTGGAATTTAGAATTTTAGACATTTTGAATTTTGTTTATATTTTTAGTCCGTCTTTTTACAAAACTTCTACAACGTTTGAGATAAAGACATGAAATTTTAAACGTAGATAGATTTTATAAAAAAAAGTACCAGTGCTACAACAACTTTTTTATGTAGCCCCACCCGCTATAAAGCTACAGCCCCTCAAACTTCAAGCAAGCCCTATATTTAAATGTTTATAACTTAAGTTCTATACGGTATCTGAAAACGCCAAATAACGGCTGTTTCTATTAGCTTTCTAAAAATATATAAAAATAATATATATGTGCTACTTTAAAAACCTTTGGTTTCACATTGTGCCTTGTTTTTCTTTAGTATAACTTATAAGTACTAAGTAAGTAGGTAATACACTTAATATTACTAATACTTACACTTAATATTACGCAAGCATGGATATATGTTCGAAACAGAAATAAATGACAGAATGAATGAATGAATGAACGAATTCGTTCGATAGTCGAAATCATTCAGTTACTATTTATCGATAGTTCAAATCGTTCGATAGTTCACATCACTAATACGTAGTACTTTATTTAAATAATTTATTAGAAACGAGATTTCTAGAATTATTTTTTTTTTTAAATATTATATTTTTAATTTTTTAAATATTATATAGGTTATGTAGGCATACTCTACTTTAACATTGCGTTTTAATATAAGTTTCTTAAATCAATTAAATATTACGTACAGTTCGATTATTATCATCGTATTTAAAAAATCGAGGAGCATTATCGAATGCGCTACTCTTTTTACAATTTTTAGAGTTATAACTTAATGGCTTGTTACACTATGACTAGATTTACCTCCAAGGCCAGTATTTGTCATAATTCAATTATAATTTATCGACAATTCGATTTTAAAATGTTTCAACAAATTATAATTGAATAAATAAATTAAATTATATGAACTTATCAAATATGAAACATATTAAAATATATTTTTTACTTACCTTTATATATTAAAATTTTTGTAATTATTTCTGAATATTTAATTTATTTTCAATAGTTTTATACACTATATACTTAATATTCACTTAACCTCTATTATAATTTTCTTTGATTTAATTTTATCAAAGAACTTTTCCATTTTTACAAAATAATACGTTTTTAAAAAATTTTTTAAATTAATATTTATATTCTGTGGTTTTTATTCATCTTTACAATCAACTTTTTTCAATATTTTATTTTGATTTTATGAAATATTATGAAATTTCATAATAATTAAAAGAAGCCGTGTCCTATATTTTCTGTTTTCATAATTATAATATTTATAAATCCATTCCGAAGATTTCTTTCTGATTATATATGAATAATATTTTAAATGAAAACTGTTTTCTTGTGCCTTGCATTCCTTGCTAGACTTTTTAAATTTACTTCCACTCCTTTAAAATATCTTATGATAATATTTCCTAATTTTTATATATTTCAAGATATTATTGAATATATTATGCATATCCATATATATCGGGCTTACGAAATTAAATATGTATATAGATTAATACATATATGTATATAATTTACACATTTTGAGTCATTGAACAATATAAAAGTTAAAAAAAAATTTTTTTACTATTCTTTAGTTCTCACCTGTATACAAAAACGACAGGTATTGTTTTTAAATATATATATATATATATATCTTTTGCAAAAAAAAAAACTAAACATAAAAAACTAAAAATAAAGAAGAAAAGCAACAAAAGAAGAGTAAACAGGACACGCAAATTTAAGGTGTGTGTCTTTATGTGAGTCGATTATCTTTAAAGTTATCCTAGTTTCCTAGAATAAATGGTATTGTATATATGTATAAAAATATATCTATAGATACTGTATATATACAATATTATTAAATATCCTTTCCCAGTTTCTCATCAGTTTCGTCTTATTTAACAAATATCCGAATAACCCGAAAACAAAATCAACATTTTGTTAATTTTAATATTTGAACTATTAGATAAAAACGACCATCGTCATATTTAATGCAATATTCATAATATTCTTAGAAAATTTTTACACACATTTATTTTTATTTATTTAAAATATTTTTGTAGAATTCCCAAAAATAGAATATAGAGAATGGAATAGGGACAATAACATTCTATTAGTAAACATGTTTAAGTATCATTAATATAGGGTTGATACAATATTTGAATTTTGTTTGTATATAATAAAAAAAAAAATATTTAAAGAATTTTCCAGGTCAAAATCTTAATTAAATTTGGAAAATTGTTTATTTATTTGTGAATTTCTCAATGGAAATTAATTTTTGTACTTATTTACAAACATTAATTTTCATTCATTAATTTCTTAGAAAAAATATATACATACCTACCCTTAGTTTAATTTAATAATATTGAAAATTACATCTTATAAAATTGTTTTAGAATATCCAATATTAGAATTAACTTTATTTCTGAAGAAATGAATATTAGTCCTTAAATTTAAAACTATGAGATAATTCTTTAAATAACTTTAATAAATATTTTATTAATATTTTTACCTTTTTTTATAATTTTATAATTTCACTTTAATTTTTTCTATTTTACTGTCATGTTAAATACCATTCAATTCAAGGACAAAATCTTTTAATTAATTTTGTTTAATATCACTATACTTTGTCACCTTCCTTTAATTCAAATAATAATTTAATTACTTAATAACAATTTATTTTCATTTTACATTCCTTTTTAATGTGCTCATTACATTTTTTTTTTTTTTAATTTATTATTTCATTAATTAAAACTGTAATAAATTAATTTCCTATACCAAATTAAAAATTTTCACAACTAGGTTAAATAAAATTACCATGAATTTTAAATTTTTAAATAATTTTTTTTATTTAATATATTATTTTCTTTAATTTTAAATTTTCATGAAACCGTTTTATATTTAATTAAATGTTTCCTTAGATTGTTACCGTTATGAAAATTATCACGAACTGTTGTATAAATTTTTGTTACCGTTATTTAAATAAGGATAATTTTGTTTGAACATAGATTCAAAATAAAAAGTTTATAGTTATTTGTTATACAGAATTTCTAACTGTTATACGTTTTTGTCAATGCAAACTGTGTAGTGTAAAAAAGAGTGTGAAATTTTTTTTAAATATAAATTCTAGTGTTTTATTTAATAAAGATTTGGTTTTTTAAATTTTTATGTAAATATTAAATGTTGCATGTATCTATTAGAAGATGTGTAATAATATAATCTTATAGCATCTAGAGTGAAAGTTTTGCAGAATGTTTTTAAAATTTTCAGCTATGATTTGTTGTTGTTCCCACAACCCTTAAGAAACGAAACTTAATACTAAAATTCATCGAATTCATAGAATATATTTTAAAAGAGAGAAATAATGAAAATGTTAAAAAAATCTGTTTATTTATATAAAAGAAATTATTTTTATAAATTTGCTCCCAGAAAAAATTTTTCACATTTAGTTTTTTTTAATTCTATTTTATAACATTTATTTACAAATTTTGTAAAAATAAAAACTCTATTGAAATTTATAGTTATCAAATCATAATACTTGGATTCGAATTAACAGAGTTAAGTAAATTAAAAATCAATTCAACGTATTTACACATATCAGAAATATCGTAGTTATTTAATTTTCTATAAAACCAAATTTCTATAAAAAATATCTTATAGATATTTCAAATATTTTTTTCAATTTTTTATATTTAGCTCCTAATCTGGTTAAAAATTCGAACTTAGAATTGCATTTTAAAAATTCGAATTTAGAAAATCAAGAAAAGTCATTTTAAAAATTCGAATTTAGAAAATCAAGAAAAAGTCGATGTAAATATACGATCTACGTAATTCAAATTACAAACCTAATTCACTTTTCGAAATTTGAAATCCAAAAATTGCTGCTATGTAAATTTAAACGCTTCCCTAAGTTTTGTATTTCAAACCACTCCAATTAATTAATACTATAATTACAGATATTTAATTATATTATACTATTATTTTATTTTTTTTATATACATAATGGTGTTTTCCCAAATATTTTCAATTTATGAACGGTGTTTGTTAAGAATATTAGATTAAGAGTTGATTCTAAGGGAACTAATGTTTTAAAATAATTAAAATTCAAAATTCTAATATTGGTTTGCTAAACCTCGGCCGAAATATGTAAATTAATAGTTTGAAAGGAAATTTGTTGAAAAAATAATATGTTAAGATGTTTAATAGAGATCTGTTGAAAATCAATAATGTAATAATATAGAATAGCTTCAGCTCACATTCGTGTATCGCAGACTTATTCCTAAAAAAATACATCTTAATGTCATTTATTTAGAAATCTTATATTAAATTGCCATGTATGTGGTTTTTGCAAATTCAGTATTAACTAACAGAAAGTAATTAAGCCCAGTATTTTTGTTTTATTAAGTACTGCGAAGTAAGTACTTACTTTTCAAAAAAAGGTGAGTTGCCAGTATTTTTGAAAAGTAAGTGCTAAAGGTAAGTTGGAAAATTTTTTAAAAATGAAACACTCATTTTTCAAAACAATTTTTTATTTCAAAAGATTCCAAGGAACTAAATTATCAAAAATACTTTCAATCAGAACTAAAAATAGAAAAAATATTTAAAATAAAAATTTTCACTCCTATTCTAAATTCCCTCGTAGACTTTCTACGAAAAATTGGCTACGCTACGAAAAAAAAGTTTTAGTGATTCTAAATTCCCTCGTAGAAAATTAATTTTGCAATGGCAACTTTGACGTTTGAATTCATTTTTCTAAGTAAAAATAATGATGATTTTTTTCAAATTTGCAGTACCTAATAATTTTTGAATATTATTTTGAGAAAAAAGTATTTTAGGATTAATTATAAGTAAAAACGAGGAAGAGTGTAGTAGAGTAGACTGTGTCAACTCTGGGATACCCGTATGACCGTAACATATACATTATATCATCCGGTTAATTACTTTTGGCAAAATTTCAAACATTCAGCTTTATTAGGTGTAGAGTAATGCTCATATAAAAGAAGGAGTTGTATGGCAGCAACTAGAACCCTTTGCAGTAGACCAACCAAATTTTGCAGTAACTTTGGCCATTACACTAAACTATTTTTGGCAAAATTTTAGACACCCAGCTTCATTTGGTGTAGTGTAATCCTCATATAAAAAAAGGAGTTGTATGGCAGCTACTCGAACCCACAGCAGTAGACCAACTAAATTTTGCAGTAACTTTGGCCATTACACTAAACTATTTTTTGCAAAATTTCAGATACCCAGCTTCATCAGGTGTAGTGTAAAGCTCATATAAAAGAAGGAGTTGTATGGCAGCTACTCGAACCCTCTGCAGTAGACCAACCAAATTTTGCAGTAACTTTGGCCATTATACTAAACTACTTTTGGCAAAATTTCAGACACGCAGCTTCCATAGGTATAGAGTAATGCTCATATAAAATTATAAGTTGTATGGCAGGTACTCGAACCCGTGGACCAAAATGGCTGAATTTCAAACTCGATTCCGTTTTTTGCATAAAAACGAATTTGTGAAAATTTCATAATCCTTGCTCCTTTACTTTTTGAGTTATCGTGATGACGGACGGACAGACGGACAGACGGACAGACGGACAGACGGACGGACGGACAGACGGACGGACATACATAGCTAAATCGATTTATTTTTCGATTCTGATCCGATCCATACACTTGAGTCTATATCTACCCCCCTTCTTCTCTGCGTCACAAACGTAATGGCAAATTTATTATACCCTTGGACTATATAGTCATACGGGTATAAATAGTAAGATGTCTATGTCTAGTTCTTTCGTTATTTTATTCTTAAAAATTTTAATATATGAAATACTAATATGCTACGAATGAATATTTCTTTCGTAGATTTTTGCACTTTTCGTAGCGTTAAGTCGGAATTGAGAATTACTTTACTGACTTTTAAAAAATATTGCGATTCAGTTTTATTTCTCAGTATTTGAAGTAAGAAATACACAGTTCTTACTTCTCAAAAACACCCTATCTTTAATCCGTAAACCAAAATCCAGAATTCCAATTATCTAAGAATTCCAAAATATCAAACAGGCCGGATGAGCCACAAAATACAGTTCAATAAGAGATTCCATTTGTTTTAAGAAAAGGGCGTCAGAAAAATATTATAAGAAGTATAATTAAAAATAAAATAATTTTGTATTTTTTTTTTCAATTTTTTTTTTTTTTTTGTATTTTTATTAAATTTTATTCTTTTATTTTCTTTTATTGCATAAGAAATAATTTATTTTAGTACAAAATCTGTACAAAATAAATGTAAGGCAAATGAACAATTTTATATATCTATATGCGTTTTATTGTATATCTACATTAATATTATTAATTTTCTATTATTTTTATGTAATATTATTGTTTTTTTAATCTAAAATTAATTAATTTTTTTTTTTTTTAATTTATTTAAATTAATATATAAAAACTATTAAACGAAATTAATTATTTTTAATATTTTTGTATAATATAACGGCCAATAATTTTAATAAAAAGTATTTTATTATTAATAATAATAATAAATTACATAAAAATAAAAAATTATTTAATTATTTAACAGGACATTTTATTATTATCATTAATTATTAATTCGTAATTTAATATTTATGTTTTATTATTAATTGTATAAATAGAATTTTGTGTTAAACAATTATCAAAAAAAATGAAAAAAGAAAATTTAAAAATAAAAAAAAATTTAAATTAGTAAAATATTTTAGTAAAAAATTACACAATATTCTTCATGCTTTTCAATTGTTTTACATTCTCACATAAATAACATTTAAAAAATAAAATAATTTAATAAAAAAATATGCTTTTTTTATAATTAGTTTTGTTTTTTTAATATAATTTTTTTTTATTACAGAAGAAATTGAACATAGGATAATAATCATCTATTATTAAATTTAAAAATATTTAAATTATTTAACGCTTTTTCGTTCTTATGCACAAGACTTGGGTTTTTGTTTTTATTTTGTTAACAAAATCTAAAGTATCAAAATATTCAAAAAACCAAAAACGATCAATTAAAAAAAAAATTCTATTAACGTTTTTAGTTTAATTTCAAACTTTCATCATGTCTTACGTGTTTTATTTTACATAACATTTTTAATTATTGTGCAATTAAATTGCATTAATTAAGTTTCTCTCAATTCCATTATAAAAATTCCTATCATTTAATGAAAATATACAACAAATTAATTTAATTATTATTAAAAAAAATTAACAAAAAGTTTTTTTAAGACTTTTGATTAAATCTCGAACATTGATTTTGTTATCAACGTTTTTTAAAATTCTAAAAACTTCTCAATTTTACTTTAAGTTATACAATAAATTTAACCATATTAAATTGTAAATTTTCTTTTAAAATGGGTTTTTGTATTTTAATATTTTTTTAAATATTTTTAAAAAAAAAATTTTTAAAAAAAACTTAAGGCCATTATTTTTTTTTTAATTTTACTTTTTTTTTTTATTTATTTTTAATTTGTTTTTTACATGTATATTGTAATGATTTGTTGTAATTTATACAAAATTTTTATTTTTAATACAAAAGAAGTAATTTTACACTTTTAAACGATTGAGTTCTTTTTTTTTTTTTTTTATAATTTTCTCTTGTTTTGTATAAAAAATTTTTTAAAGTTAAACAGGAATTTTTATATTAAAAAAATAATAAAGCGTTTTACAAAAAATTACCAAGTAAAATTCATTATTTTTAGTTTAAACTACATAAACAATTTTATGTTTTAATTAAGAAAATTTATTATTATTGTTTTCCCTTTTTTTTCATATATTCATATTTTCCTAAGATTTAATTACCAGCTGTTGTTTGTTGCTGTTGTTTTGGCATCGACGGTTTAACTTCTAATAATTGCGGATAATTCTCAACAATATTTAATAATATGGTATCAATGTAATTTTTAAGCCGCTGATTTTCTTCTTCTTTGTCCTTGAAAGCTTGTTGTAACTATAAAATAAAAAAAAAAAAAAACAAAAGAAAAAATTAATTACAATGAATTACATGCGATTACATGAGCAAACTTTTTTTTTAAAAACAATATTAAACAAATTCACAACTAACTATTTCACACGAAAAATTAACAAATTAATTTGTTATTGTTGTTTTTTTTTTACGCTAAATTATTTTTGAAGTGCAATGATTTCACTTCATTTTATATAATTATTAATTAAATATACATATGTATTGATTTCTATCAAATGAAGAATATTTAGTTCGGGTATTATTTCAACATATTATTTGCATAATTGCATACTTTTAAGCGCAAAAAAATTAAATATTATACACGTTTGTCTCGAACTGTTTCAAATTTAAATATAAACAGCTATAATTACAAGACGTGTGTAATAATTTTGGTATTATGCTTTAAAAGTAATATTATAGTAATATAAAAGCAAAATTATAAACAAATATAATATCAATTCGCTTTAAATTTTAAAAGTAAGCAAATTAAACCTATAAATATGCAAAAGTTCCAAAACAGACAGAACAAGCTTAAATCGTTAAATATCTTTCCAAAAAAAAATGATTTAAAACTCGTAATTACCTGGCTTAAAGATGCTAAAGTAGCTGAATCGACCGAGTCCTGTAAAAACAAATAAATAACGGAGAAAAAAAAATTATGTGATGTGACTTATGTTTGGAAAAAAAATTTAAATAACATTTTTTACAAAAATTTGTTACTACTCTCATGTACCTTGTATATTATTAAAGTTAAAAATTAGTTTATTTTTAATTACAAAAAAAATATTAAAAAGGGAATTAATAAATAAATAGGAACTGTGGAATATTTATAAAAATTAATATGGTTTTAAAACTAAGTACATATATTTAAATTAGCTTTATTTTTTTACAATTTATTTAAGCAAAATTTAAATCCATTAACCAACAAATATTATAAACTGATTTTAAAATATTTAAAATGTGTAAAATTTTAATGTGTTAAGTGTATTATTGGGTAAGTATATATAATTTTTGGAAACTATTTTAAGCTAAATGTATAACAAAGCTAGACTTATCGTTTCGGCAAAACCTTCAATATTCGTTAACGCATTCACATACTGCTTAGGTGCTGGCAATTATTCGCATAACAAAATACATATTTGCTAAATTAATTAATTTCGTATTGCAAAACAATTTTAAAAAGAGAAATAACCCAATTTTTAAATTTTTAAATTTTAAAAATTATTTAATCCAGTTTTAAAACTAAAAAAAATAACTTAAACTGAAAACGTAATCATTACATTAAAGTGTGGAAGTTTCTCTAAAGTTTTTGTCAAATTGTGTTAGAGTAGCAAATCAAATATCTAAGGTATCTAAAGTACTGGCATGCTATTTTCATTTGTGGTATTCTATGCATGCGTTATAATAATAAATGAGCCTAAAAAAATGAAACTCCGCATAGAATTTGGTTAAGACGCAATTATTGCATACTTTTAGGCTTTTCACATTGATATTTCTTCCATCAGCAGATTAAAGGATATTAATGAAATACAATAAGTAATCAAATTTAATTTAAACTTTAAGTACCTAGGGTTCTACAAAATTCTTAATGACAAATTGGAATTCCGCCATATTTTAAAATTAATAATTCAAACTAAATTCTACATAGTTTCTAGTTCATTGTTCTATACAAACTAACAGCTGATATTAAATATGAATTAGTACATTTTTAACTACTTAATGTTTTAGTATTAAATTCATATGTTTGCTGTTAAACATTTCTTTAAGTTAGTCAAAGTTAAAATTTTATCTAATTATTAATTACGTTTTTTACAACATTTACAAGTTAGTTACAATAACAGAAAGTTAATTTAAAAAAAAAAATTTACAATACTCACTTGTGTTTGTGTTAATTCTTCAAGTTCTTGTGCTAAACTATTTAAAGTGCCATTTAATAAATGTCTTCCTTCTTCAACACCTCTGTTCAAAACAGCTGCTTGTAATTCTTCATTTTGTTCTAAAAGAACTAAAAATAAACCAATATTAATATTAATTTAATAATTAATTAACTAAAAATTAAATTAAATGTAGGTATTAATAGGTACCTCTATTTTGTTGCCTTAATTCTTCAATTTCTGTATGTAATTCTTCCAGTCTTATTGTTTCTGGTGATGTTGTTGGTAACGCTGGACCAGTTTCAGCTCTTATTCTTTCTAATTCATTACTTAATTGTATCATTAAATCTTTTGATTCTTTTAATTCAGAATCATATTTACGTTCACGTATTTGAGCTTCTTCAATTTCTTGTTCTAATGATGCTATATTATCACGTGCCAATTCTAATTTTTCTTGGGTTGCATGCAAATCATTTGCTTGCTTATCACATAATACACGTAAACGTTGTGCTTCATCTTTTAATGAATTCGCTTCAATTTCAATTGTACGAATTTTTATTTGGCAATTTTCATTTTGTAGAGAGGCTTCGCGTTCAACTCGTGCCAATAATTCACGATGACGTTTTTGTTCTTCTGTTAAACGTTCATCAGCCCTTAATTCAGCCTAAAATTAAAAATTAATTAATTTATCAATAAAAAAATTTTAAATCAAATAAAGAATTTTGTTTTTATATTATTACAGCAAAGTCACCCATATCTTCAGCTTCAGTTCGATTTTTAATAAAATCTACTGATAACTTACGCATGTTTTCAAAAACATTTGAAAAAATGAGCGACATATTTTCTGTTGTTGCTGCTGCAGCTTTGTATTAACTGGTAACGGTCTAAGTATTTGAAGTTTTAAGGGAAAAGATGTGTTAAGATTACGAAATCCTTTTTATAGGATATCTTTTAATAAATTTTCTTAAAAAAAAAACGTTGTTTCCAATATGAAGTTTAAAAGTGTTTAAAAAATTTTTAAATAATTTGAAAATAAAATCTAATTTGTTAATTTTTTTTTTTATTTTCTTAAATTTAATTTGAAGTTCAACATTTTTAAATTTTTTGAGTAGTTTTTGTCTAAAAATCATTTCGAATTCATTAAAAAAATTAGAAATTATGAAAATTTAACACGAAAATTGGGAAGGTTACCCTACTCATTACTGATAATATAAGATATAATTTACCGTATTAAAGTAAATATTATGGTATTATTTCATATTCGGAATGGATAACAAAATTTATTAACATGATAAGATATTTAGACTAGAGAATATTCGTTAAATATTGAAGTGGTGTATAGCTAAAGGAGTAAGAGGTAAGCGACACTAATGTAGATATTGATAACGATTTTTCCACTATTTGTATATCGGATATTTGAACCTAATTGATAAGGAATAACTATTACCGTAGTATTTTATATCTTTAGCTTTTTTTAGTTAATTTCTAATGTTTATTTAATTTTAATTATCTTTTAGGTTGCCTTGAATTTGTTTTGATTAAATAAAATTGTTAAAACGTTCTTTAATTTTTATATACAAACGGCATTATATTCAGAATTAAGGTTTATTGATTTAATTTTAAATAATTTTCGTATAAAATATACATTTCCTCCAAATATTCAAATTACATTTAAATCTTTTATATTTACACACAAAATGTTCTTTTATAAATTTTTTTACTTTATTACAAAATACAAAATAATTTATTCAAAATCGATAATAGGGTTAAAAAATTTTTTTTAGTAGAATATTGCATTTCTATTTAAAAAGTTTGATTTCTTTTCAAGGTAACATTGATTTGTATACACGTTAGAAAATAATTAGTAAATTTACAACTTAATTTCTAAAACATTGTAAGGAAAATTTTAAAATATTTTATATTTGTAATTAAGAAAGTTTTATAGAAAAAGAAATTCAACCTCTTTTTAATTCAAATTTAGAATTACGTAAATTATAAATGAAAAATTAGGTGGAAGGCATATGAAATTCTTTAATGATAAGTTAAATTATAGTTCTAAGCGATAAAGAATCGCTCAGGGAGTTTACAAGAAATTAATTTAAATACTTTCACTGGTCTATGTATAAGTACTTAATACTAAATTAAAATTTTCATTAATATATAAGGCATCGCTATTAGAAGACAGTGTTAGCATTACAAACTTTTATATTTCGAAAGCATTTATACTTTCCTACTACTTTATGGCTTGACATAACTTCGGGACTTTGTTTAATAGTTTTTATACTTTAATATAATCTTATGCTTAATATCCATTCTTACCTCTCTGTATTGCTCTTCGAGCATATGATACCGAGCCTGTAATACCGCATATTCAGTTTTTGTTCTCGTTGTACGGTCTTCAACTGTATTCTGTGTATCAGCTAAATCGGTTACTTGTCTCTGAAGAAGCTCCAACTATATTAAGTTAAAAAAAAAGAGGAATAAAATTTAAATAAATTTTACAAAAATTTTTAGAAGGATATAAAAGAAGGATAACAATTGCAATTTAATTTTAATAACAATATAATCAATTTATTTTAAACTATAATTTGACTAAAAAGTTATGTATATGTAAATGATATCAAAATCTAATGTTTTTTAATTAAAATTCATAATATACAAAATGTTATTTAAAAATATAATTAAACTGTAATACATTATAAAACATGATAAGTTTTGGAATGTAACAAATTTTTTAAAAATTTTTTAAAAATTTTTATTAACATGTAAACTAAAGACAATAGAAATGAAATTATTAAAATATTTCCAAAGTTTTTAAATTATTATTTATTAGTTATTGGATTTTCTGGTTTTTACCGTTATTACATTTTTTTATTGTTGTTGTTTTATAATATAAAAAAAAAAAAAAAAAAAACCAAAAAAATACTAACGCATGAATTTTTTAATTGATGAATATCGGATAATAATCCATCAACGTCCATTGAATGACGGTCTTCAAAAATTTCTAGATGCATTTGAATAATAATATAAATAATATTTTGTCTGGTATTCGTTTAATGTCAGTTATTATTATTTTAATACACGTTAAATTCATTATATTAATTTTGTTATTTTTTTTATGTTTTGTTTCCCCCGTTTCTCCGTCTTTTTAATTTTTAAAGTTTTGTTATAAAAAAAAAACCACCAAAATTTGGTTTCAGTTTAAAAAAAAAGCAAAAAAAATGTTGAAATTCAATAACAATTTTACAAGTTACAAGTTATAACTTATTATAACTTATAACAATAAGAAAAGTATATATGTAGATATGTAATAATAAATGTGGTTTATTTGGTTTTGGTGGTAATGTTACGTGTAATTAAATCACTATATTTTGAAGACTACACACGCTTCTGATGACTAGAACTTTTGTTTCTTAATGTTTTATTTTTGTTTTAATTACAACCAGTTCAGTTTTTTGTTTTCACATTTTAAATTTTAATTATTTTTAAATTTTTAATTAATTTTTTTCTTTATTTTTTTTTGAATATTCACTGTAAAATAATGAAAAAATTATGACCACTTCGTTATAATCCGTACAAAGTCTCAATTAGTACTGTCAGTCAGACAGTTAAAAAATTTGAAAAAAATTATCATACAACAACAAAATAAAAATCAAAATATAATAAAAAAAAAAAAGTTATATATAAGCGTTACGAGCTTACGGAATCAAATAAGTTACAAAAAAAAATAAAACATAACAATAATAATAATAATAATAATAATAATAGTAACACAATACTGGTTAAACAAAAAACAATAAGAATTTAAAAAAAAAAACTTAAAAAATTCTCAAAATACGATAGAATCCCTCCAATTGATTGGAAGCGTTCAATTAAAATCGTTTTGGTGGCCTTTTACAATCTATTTTTTTTTTTGATTATTTTTTCTGTTTTTTTTTGCAATTCTTATGTAAAGTTATTTTCTAATCACAGTTTATTTCATGTGTATCTTATATCTGTGTCGATAATATGGTGGTGTAGTGTAATAAAAACAACTAATAAGTAACAAATGAAGGAATTTTTATTTTGTTTTCAAAGTTTTTTTTTTATATCGGATTCAATAGTACCTCCCCCCGCTTTTCACAAAAAAAAAAAATGATAACCTAAGCAAAAAATAAACAAAAAAGAATGAAAAAAAACAAAAGATAAATGTATAAAAATTTGTTTAAAAAAAAAAAAAATTTTAAATGTTTAATCGATTAGGAAAACAATGAGAATATCTGTTTTGTTTGATATCGAATAGAAAAGTTGGAACTGACATAACCTATATGAATAAAAAAAAAAAAATTCAAAACTATTATTATGTTATGTATATATTTAGATTCTATGGTAACCAAATGTTTGTGCGATAACAGACTGGGAAATATTATTAGAAAACATATGGTTCTATTGTAAAACAGTTCTGATTAATAAATTCTATAGAGCAATAAATTTCTTAATAATTATTTAGAACTTAATCAGATGATAAGTGGGCGATTCAATTGAAATGTGGTATATAAATTGAGTGAATTAGGGAATATAACGGTTTGAGTATGTGGGTACTGCTGTGTCCTATAAAACCAATTACAACTATTTAAGTGTATAATACCAAAAATAAAATAAGGACCATATAAATATTGAACAATTTTTATACCATATAACTGTAAGCCTAAATTTATCTGATCAGAATCGAAAGATAAATTGATTTAACTATGTATGTCCGATTGTCCGTCCATCCCCACGATAACTCAAAAATTAAAGGAGCTAGGGTTTTGAAATTTTCACAAATTTGATTTTATGGAATAGCCGTCATCGCTATTGAAATCCAGCCATTTTGATCTACTGGTTCGAGTACCTGCCATACAACTTCTTTTTTTATATGAGCGTTACTCTATACCTATTTAAGCTGGGTGTCTGAAATTTTGCCAAAAATAGTTTAGTTTGTAGCCAAAGTTTCTGCAAAATTTGGTTGGTCTACTGCAGAGGGTTCGAGTAGCTGCCATACAACTCCTTCTTTTATATGAGCATCACAAAACAACTAATAAAGCTGTATGTTTGAAATTTTGTCAAAAGTAATTAACCGGATGATATAATGCTTATATTACAGTCATACGGGTATCCCAGAGTTGGCACACTCTACTCTACTACACCCTTCCTCGATTTTAATAAAAATAAAACTTAAAATTAAGAACGAATAAAAACTAAATTGTTGCACGGGTATATAAAGTTGGTGTTGAAGACAGGAGGAAAAAACAAATGTATTAAAATTTAATAAATTTACACCCAATGGATGAACTTCAAATACTTTAATCCTAATTACATTTTATTTTAAATGTTCTTTTAAACTTTTTCCCAGTTAGATTAAAAATGAAAAATTCACATTTTGAAACACTTTTATTCTATGTAAAAAATTTAACATCAGAACTTTAAAAATTAGGTTCTGCCCTATAGCTTCCCCTCATTATCACATTTCCTCTCAAATTTTTCAGTTTATTTATCTAGCCTTTAACATTATATGTGGGAAAAAATCCGTTCAAAAATTTTTATTAGCGTGTTAAAAAAATCTAAAAAATTTATCTTTGTACCATTAAACTTAAAAAAAATTATTATTCTTTCCTAAAAATTTATACATACTACCTTTTCAATATCTAATAATTTTGAACATTAAAAATTTCAAAAACGATAAATAAATTTACCACTGCTGTATTTTTTTAACCCAAAAATACTTTCTCTTAATTATCGATATGTTAAATTTTACAAATTACAATACAATCATATTAACTGCGCAATTACAATATTTTTTTTTAATATTTTTTCATATTTTTTTTTTTAATAAAACCTACTTTATAACAAAAGAAGACTTAATTTAGTTAATGTTGTTAGTTAATATATTAACAACTTCAATAAAAGAAAATTAAAAAAAATTAAAATTGTAAAACGGAAAATAAAAAAAAAATAAAAACAGAAATACAAAATATTGTAAAAAAAATTCTTAACCGTTATATAGTTAACAATCAAGTTAAAAGGGTTAACAATACCGTTGCTACTGCTACTTTATAATCACATTTACAACTGATTAAAGGCTAAAAATAACAACAAGACAAACAAGATTGTGTCACACATGTTGTTTCTGGTACATTGACACTGTGTCAAAGTACACTGAAAAAAAAAATTGAGAATTTTTACAACACTGTTTTTGTTTTATTTTTTTAAATGTAATTAGTTTTTAAATGGAAAAGAATTGTATGTGAGAAAAATATTAAAATAAATTACAAAAAAATTAATCAGAGTCAGACAAAAACGCATTACGGATTAAATGAAGCAATCAAAGTCCTACATAAAATAAAAATATCAGTATAATTGAATTTAATTTTTTTTTTTTTGGGTTATTTGGATTTGTGTTTCACTGTTTTCAATCCTATTTATATTATATTAAAATAATCCCCTATAAATCTCATCAAAAGAACTTTGACATGATGATAAAGTGATTTAGGAAATTACGTTTCGTTTTTTTTTTTTTTTTTGAAATCGGGACAAGGGTTCATTTGACCATTTGACATTAACACCACCAACACAATGATATAAAATAAATCGATTTGAATTGAATTAAAAAAATGTGTACATTTATGGGAACTTGTATTGGAAATAGAATTTGGAATTATTTACAAAAATGGTTGCTAGCAATTCATTCCTAAATTTAAAATACGTAAATTACTTTAAAAGACAATGCGAGTAGGTACTTGCATATATATGAATTAATTTGAGATTATCGTATTTGATATGACTTTGATTATGAGAGCTAAATAAAATATAAATTTTCTTAAATAGATTATAAAAACAAACTTTCAAAAATAAAAATTTAAATTAATAATGCTCAAAATAATAATAAAAAAAAATAATATATTTTTATATTGGGAATTTGGGAAATATTTTCCATCATGATTTATGAACATTTTTTTTACTATAAATGGAATAAGAAGGAAATTGTAACTTAACTGAATGTGTATCTGATCATGTTTTCAACTTTTAAGTTCATTTCATATCATTTCTTCTACAAAAAGTTTAGGAAATCAAAAAATTTTATAATAAGTTATACAAGATTATTTATCTTTTATAAATCTTATTGAATTTTACGGAAAATTCATTTTAAAAAATTTAAAATTAACCTTGGTAATCTATTAGAGGTCAAAAAGTAACTATATATAAATAAAGTTAATGTTAATCATCAATATGACGAAATAACTTTTTTAAATTAATTATCTTAACTGATCTAAGAAGACAACAATGAACTAAGTTTAAATAGAATTTATATGGTACTAACATTGCATATGAATTTAAATTCATTAATATGGTCTTATGTTATACTACTATTCTACAAGTGTTTCGAGAATACCCAAACTCTTGTTGTATTTACATTTTTTTAACAATTTTAGAATATATATAGGTATATTTTGAATTTCCAAGATAGACTTTAATGCCTAAGTTTTTTTTTATTACCTACAAAGTCATAAAAAAAATCATAATATACTTATATAACAAAAAACTACACTTTAAGTTTCAACTATAATAAACTTGCAAATTACAACAACAATTAATGTATGGCGTAGGTTTATTTTCACAGCCTTGAAAAAATTGTTTGGAAAAAATAAAATAAAAGACGATTTATGATTTGTTTTAATTTTTAAATAAAATTATGTAAGTAATAAATTTACTTGTATAATTATATAACAATTTTTTTTTTTGTATTGACAACTGATTATGACTGCATATTTCATTTTTCCAATGGTCACAGCCTACGCATCTTGTATTTTGAAAAAATGTCAAGTTGTAGTTTTTTTTTTTTTAAATCAATGGAATTTCTGGTGTTTTTCTTTAAAAATTTCTTTTAAATAAAAATCTAATTGAAATGGTGTAATGTTTTTATTTACAAATAAATTATAAAACAAAATTGGTATCTTTAATGTTGTTTAACACTTGTCATAATAAATTAAAACACTTGTCATAACAATTCAAATGTCATGTTATTATTTATACAAGTGTTAACCGTTATCTATCAAAAACCTTCTGTCACCTGATTGTAATAAAATTACAACACATATTACATAATTTTTTTAATTTTTTTATTGAATTCAATTTAAATTTGAATAAATTAAATTAATTACCAATTAAATATTTAAAATATAAAAAAGAATTATTTAATATTAAATCGGTAAAGCTATTTTTACAATTTACTAGGGTAGGTATAAATTTATTAAAAGTTGAAAAGTTTTTAAATGAACTTTTGAATTTAACATGTGATTAAACATAACTAATATTAACTGTTTCTGGCAAAACTTCCGCAAAGGGGTTGTGAGCTATCAAGATGACGTCATCACATAACGGTACTAAATATCTCAAAGTTTCCGAATATATATACCATTAGTGGCGATGGCGCCATCTAGTGGTCGAAAAATGCATTACAAAAATTTCCTAAGATTTTGTAGCATTTTAATTAAAATGCTATATTTTTCCTGTAAGACCATAAACTAGAACCAACATCATAAAATATTGTAGAGAATGATATTGCCTTTCATATAAATCCGGTTTAATCTGAATCGGTGCTACCGTTTTTAAGATATTGCAATTTAAAGTGAAAATTTAAAAAAAAAAAAAAAAAAAATCAAACTTTCAAAAAAACTACTATAACTGTGAAATTTTCAAAAACACCCTGTATTATTATTATACCATTAGAAAGGTCTCTTAAAACTCTTTCCAACGGTATATAATAAGTATGGCATATGTTGACAAATAGCCCCACCAGAGAACATAAATGCAAAAATGACGCAACAATTTTATTAAAAAATACATTTTCATACTTTATTTGTCATAAATTTATTTTGCCTTTTTGGCAAATTTAAAAATGTAAGAATGCATTTTAGGTTTGGATACAATATTGAGTTTGGTTCTGACAATTTGTTTTGAGGGATTTTGGAGGTGACAACCTCAAATTTTTAAATTTTTTTTATTTAAATATGTATGTAAAAATATAATTAGAAAGGCCCTTAGGCTACAAAATCAGAAGTAATTTTATTTGTGAAAATAGAAGCAATTTAATTTTCCAAACTTTTTTATTTAAATAGTTAGGAAGGAGTTTTAGAGTTGGTTTCAAAAGCAGGGTTTTACGCTTTTTCCAGAATATTTATATATGTGTATATGTGGGATTCTCAATTAGGAGGGATTTTAGAGTTGGATTCAAAAGCAGGATTGCCGCTTTTTCCAGAATATTTAAATATGTGTATATGTGGGATTGTTAGTTGGATTCAAAAGCAGGGCTTTACGCTTTTTCCAGAATATTTATATATGTGTGTATATGTGGGATTCTCAATTAGGAGGGATTTTGGAGTTGGATTCAAAAGTAGGATTGCCCCCTTTTCCAGAATATTTATATTTATTAATTAGGGTTGATTATTTTTTGTATGAAATAGCTATGCCGAATTCTCATACCATTCTTTTCATTATAGTGTTGGATTCAAAATCTAGTTTCAATAATTGAGTTAGCGGGAGTTCGGGGGCGGCAGCCCCCGTAATGAAAATATAATATTATTTAACATGTTTTATTACAGTGTATTAAAAAAATTTGAAACTTATTAATTTTTTTAATGAAATAGGTATCCGAATTCTTATACCATTCTTTTCATTTTAGTGTTGGATTCAAAATCTAGCTTCAATAATTGAGTTAGCGGGGGTTCGGGGGCGGCAGCCCTCGTAATGAAAATATAATATTATTTAACATGTTTTATTACAGTGTATTAAAAAAATTATAAACTTATTAACTTTTTTAATGAATTAGGTATCCGAATTCTTATACCATTCTTTTCATTTTAGTGTTGGATTCAAAATCTAGCTTCAATAATTGAGTTAGCGGGGGTTTGGGGGCGGCAGCCCCCTTAATGAAAATATAATATTATTTAACATGTTTTATTACAGTGTATTAAAAAAAATTAGGAACTTATTAATTTTTTGAATGAATTAGGTATCCGAATTGTTAAAACATTCTTTTCATTTTAGTGTTAGAATTTGTATCAATTTTACTATATGGCTTTATTTGGTAAAATTTTAGAAAATGATATGACTTTATTTCGCATTCAAATGCGAAATAAAGCCATACGTAAAAAAATTCTCGATATGGCTTTATTTCGCATTTGAATGTTGTACAGGTTGTTGGAACAGTATAAGCGTAATTTTATATCCAACTCAAAACCCTGTCAATCTTCAAAATCTTAGTATATAAATATTCTGGAAAAAGCGTATAATTCTGACTTTATAACCAACTCTAAGGTCCTTTCTAATTATACTTTACATACATATAAATACCTCAAAAATCCTCTAAACAAAACCCAACTCAATATTGTATCAAACTATAAAGTACATTCTTAAATTTTAAAATAAATATTTCAAATGGAAAACAAAAAGGCAAAATAAATTTATGACAAATAAAGTATGAAAATGTATTTTTTAATAAAATTGTTGCGTCATTTTTGCATTTATGTTCTCTGGTGGTGCTATTTGTCAACATATGCCATACTTATTATATACCGTTGGAAAGAGTTTTAAGAGACCTTTCTAATGGTATAATAATAATACAGGGTGTTTTTGAAAATTTCACAGTTATAGTAGTTTTTTTGAAAGTTTGATTTTTTTTTTTTTTTTTTTTTAAATTTTTACTTTAAATTGCAATATCTCAAAAATGGTAGCACCGATCCAGATGAAACAAGATGTTTATGAAAGACAATATCATGCCCTACAATAGTGTAAGATGCTGGTTCCAGTTTATGGACT
Organism: Dolichopus griseipennis; assembly: GCA_963082915.1. Lineage (NCBI taxonomy): Eukaryota > Metazoa > Arthropoda > Insecta > Diptera > Dolichopodidae > Dolichopus > Dolichopus griseipennis. Next base: position 2,061,095 of record OY720443.1, on the reverse strand, counting down.
AACAGGAAAAATATAACATTTTAATAAAAATGCTACAAAATCTTAGGAACATTTTGTAATGCATTTTTCGACCACTAGATGGCGCCATCGCCACTAATGGTATATATATTCGGAAACTTTGAGATATTTAGTACCGTTATGTGATGACGTCATCTTGATAGCTCACAACCCCTTTCCGGAAGTTTCACCCTGTTTCTTACTGAAAGTATAACTGGAAATTTTTTATTGAAAGTGTAAGATTATTTTATATTTAGAATCACATATTGCTCTATTTTAGAATTGAAACTACATAAGTACTTAGTATAATGGTAGAAGATACTAGTCTAGACAAATTTTATTTCTATATCCTATAAATTAAATAATCTTTTTCTTCTATTTTTTTCTTAAAATAAATCTGACAGAAGAAATTATATTGTTTATATTAAAATTTTAGCAATAAATTTCAAAATAAACTAAACTTTCTCTATTAATTTTACCTAAATGTTTTTTAATACAAAATTATAATAAAACAACACATAGAAATTTGGCATTTATCCAATATTTTTTTTAAAAATTTTTTTTAATTTAAAAAAAATTAAATAAAATTTAAAAAAAAAAACAATTTTATTCATACATTTTTTTCATCAAGTGACATTTCCAACTATAAAATTTAATTATTTCACTTTTAATTACATTCAATTAAAACATTTATTTACGACTTTAAAAACTTATTATTTTGAAAAACTAATATTAAGAACTACTTCTCGAGTTAAATTAATTTAAAAAAAAAATTTTTTAAATAATTTTAAAACACCGAAAGAATGTAAGTAACAATATGAAACGATTTATCCAATTCAAGTTAAGAATCTTGACTAGAACAAGTGAATAATTAAAACAAAACTCAAAAAAAAAAATTATTTCAACTAAATTATGTATAATAAAAACTTAAATGATTTTTTTTTTTTACTTCCATTATTGGTATACAAAAGACATTTAAAATATTCTTAATAGAAAGCGATTTTAAGTGATATCATCAAACAATAACAAAAATGATTCATTTAAATATTATTTTATTAATTAACTAAGTATAGATATATTGAATATAATATTTCAACTCAGAAGACAGAGCGGTTCGTTAAAAAAAAAATTATAGTGGGATGTAACTAACATTTTTTTTTTTATTTGAGTAAGACACATTTTACAAACTGCTTAAGAAATCACAAGTATCTGATAAATTGTCTTGGTATAGTGCATAGTACAGAGCAGAAAGTATTATTCGACAAAAAAATATGTTTATAGCACAGTAAAGCACAGATCAACACGGCACTAGCATATTTTAATAAACAGAAAATAATTTATTCATCAATTAATAAATAGAAGACCCACAACTTGGTATCAAATTAAATCAATTAAAGTGACTTTTCTAATTGAACTCTTTTGTTTTATTTTTCTTGGAAATTCATTACAACTTTCATTCATCAGTTTTCAGTTTTAACACTGTTTAGATATTTTAGTATTATTATTATTTTCGATTTAGATCCATTTGACATACATGTAGAAAAAATTAAATACCGTTACATTTTTAACACTCATAAAGTCATAATAACAAAAATATTAAAAATCCGGTTATATTATGACACTTAACAGTAAACAGTTAAGTTTATAAAAATATTTTAACGAATAACAAAAGTTCGAACCGAACATGTTCTTAGTTTATTAAAATGACAGTACGAAATTGAATCAAAACACATATACAAAAACACAATAGCACTATTATATGCACTATAAAAAAAAACAAAAAAAAATAAAACAACACGAGTCAAAATTAAATACAAAAACAAAAAATAAAAAATTTTGAAATGAAAAGTTCTTTCTTTCTTTCAACCGAATTGATTCACTTACAATCTAGTACTACTCAAAAGAAAATATATAAAATAAAATACACAGTCAATTTTATTCTGAACAGATCAGATTTTGTTTTGTTTTGTGCTCTTTTTTTGTTGAATTTTGTGGTCTAAATTAATATTCTTAATATTCCAAAGCTGGTAACATACCAATTTATATTAAATACAATACTATATTTGTACAAAATACAATTATTACATTGTTTTTTTTTTTTTTCATATAAATATGGTGTGAATTATTCATAAATAATCCGCTAAGTTCGCAGCTTTCATTCGTTCATATATTAAATGTATGAAAAATTTAATAAAATTTTTGGGTGGTAAAAAATAAACTCTCTACAATATATTTCACATATATTATATGGATTCACACATATACCAAATTTATATTTAAAATTTTATATTGATATAGATATTACTTGTATTTATAGATACTATTTGTATGTATGTTAATAAATCGTGCATATAAGTATAAATGTGTGTATCTATAAAAAAAAATAAGCAAGTGAATTTTATTAATATATTATTTACTTATCAAAGCAAAGCTGTTTTTTTTTATACCCGTATGACTACATAGTCAAAGGGTATAATAAATTTGCCATTACGTTTGTGACGCAGAGAAGGAGGGGGGGTAGATATAGACTCAAGTGTATGGATCGGATCAGAATCGAAAAATAAATCGATTTAGCTATGTATGTCCGTCCGTCCGTCTGTCCGTCTGTCCGTCCGCACGATAACTCAAAAACTAAAAGAGCTAGGATCTTAAAATTTTCGCAAATTCGTTTTTTTGCAATAGCCGTCATCGCTATTTAAATCCAGCCATTTTGGTCCATGGGTTCGGGTAGCTGCCATACAACTTCTTTTTTTATATGAGCATTACTCTGTACCTATTACAGCTGCGTGTCTGAAATTTTGCCAAAAGTAGTTTAGTTTTATGGCCAAAGTTTCTGCAAATGGTTGGTCTAGTGGAGTGGGTTCGAGTAGCTGCCATACAACTTCTTATTTTATATGAGCATTACTCTCCACCTAATGAAGCTGGGTGTCTGAATTTTTGCCAACAATTGTTTAGTGTAATGGCCAAAGTTTCTGCAAAATTTGGTTGGTCTGCTGCAGAGGGTTCGAGTAGCTGCCATACAACTCCTTATTTTTTATGAGCATTACTCTCCACCTAATGAAGCTGGGTGTCTGAATTTTTGCCAACAATTGTTTAGTGTAATGGCCAAAGTTTCTGCAAAATTTGGTTGGTCTACGACAGAGGGTTCGAGTAGCTGCCATACAACTCTTTATTTTATATGAGTATTCCACTACACTTAATAAAGCCAAAAGTAATTAACCGGATAATATAATGTATATGTTACGGTCATACGGGTATCCCAGAGTTGACACAGTCTACTCTACTACACTCTTCCTCGTTTTTATATAACACAGAAAATAACGCAGAAATGAGATAAACAAAGTGATTCCAAGAGGAAAAACGATCTGTAGATGTGAGAATAATAAAATAAAAATAATAAACAAAATTCAAAATTTCAATTCGTTCAGCACAATGAATCTGATTTTATTTTATATAAAAGATTTGAAAAATCATAAGTACAAAAGAGAGAAAGAGAGAGTGATACAGTAGAGCAAAAAAAAAACACAATGTATATAAATTAAAACAAAATGATTGTTATTTCCTCATTCTTCTTAATTTGATATAACAGAGAAGTAAATTATAATAACTATAAATATAATGGAAATAATAATAAAAAAAGAATAATAAAAGAATTATTATATCTTATTAATGAGAACGTTGAATGTTGTACTAGAATAGAATGAAAAATTAAAGAAGGAAGGTATTCCCTTATTTCTATATAATTTATTATTGACATTTTTTTTTATTTTTAAGCTAATTCAAAATAAGACGTAAATAGATTAAAAGAACATTTCAGATTGCTGCAATAAATTCATCAGTTTAATACATATACGTCATGTATTACATGAATAGATGTATAAAATTTGAAATTATACGAAATTATGATTTGATTTTATGGCATAAAAGAAAAAGTATGAACATATGTTCAGTGAAAATTCTTTGAGGAAAAAGTTTTCAAGTTAAAAATAGAAAATGATTTAAAATATTTATAAAAAAATTTTTTTAAAAATTAATAATTATAGGACTATGTAAAAATATATTTAGAATATTACAAATTGGGTACAACTATTTTTCCGATATTCAAATAAAAATCAATTTTTAAATGTTTTATGCTTTGGTATTATATTCTGAGGATATATGACATATTCTACAGAACAGCTCCAGCAAGCAGCACTTAAAGTTGGGTTAGAGATCAACACAAATAAAACCAAAGCCATGAGAATAAATAACAACAGCACTTATACCATAAAAATAAAAGGTAACCGAATATTTTGAAAGCTTCTCCTACCTTATTAATATTTTTTTTAATTCCTTTTCCACTCCTTTAAGGAGTATAGGGCATTCACCAAGTTTTTATTTTAACCTAGGCTTCAGTTTCTTTAATCATAATATTCACTAAGCCGTTGATTACTCGGCTGTAGCTATTGTATAAGGTTATGAAATATGAATGCACAAATGTTAACTTTGTGCGCCATCTAGAATCTTACACAAGAATTATTTATATATTTTTATTAAATCTTATTTTATATTACGATATAAACTATTACGATATAATTAAACAATTTTTACGATATATTTTTATTGGATATGATCTGACCGGGGTTTGAACCTGAGACCTTCCACAGGAAAGGCGGCGTCTTTACCACTACGCCATTGGTCAGATATTAGTTAATATACTAACAACAAATTGAGGTACAGAAGAAAATGTTAACAACACACTACGTACAGCCAGAATCGTCTTTGGAGAATTAAGTTCAATATGGAAAAGAAGCCAAATAACCAAACTTAGAATATTCAAAACATGTGTAATGTCCACATTTCTATATGGCAGCGAAACTTGGCTGACTTCAAATTAAATCAGAAAAAAGCTTCAAAGATTTGCGAACTGATTCCAAAGACGAATATAAGGAATATTTTGGCCTAACACCATAAGTGGCAAAGGCATAACTTAAGACAGGGTTGATTCAACAAAACCAATGTCGAACAGCAACAGCTGAATGGACAAATTTGGGGATAAATTAAATTATCGAGAGCAATGGAGAAGGCAAGTTAAAGCTGTGTGATACCACGAGGTATAATGGGAAAAAAAATTCTATTTTTGTTACAAATATAAATTGCACAATATTAATCTATTAATCTATACATAGGGAAGTTTAATATAATTTAAATTAACAACAACTAGGCAAACAAATGAATAGATAGTATAAGAACACTATTAACTAATTAAAATTTGGGTAATTACAATACGTTAAATTGTCCGAATTAAATAAAATTTGCTCTAAATTAATCTATTGTTTGTAAAAAAAAGGTTTAATTAAATTATTTTATAAACATCATTAAATCATTTAATATTAGAATTATAAATTTTTTTAAAATCAATTTTATTGTTTAACATTTCTCCAGGTTTTTTTTTTTTTTCAAAATTGTTACAAATGAATTACCTAAATTCTAACAATTATATTATGTACTAATATGTTCCAGTTTAAAATTTTAAATGGACACACCCAACTTATTATCTACATATTTAACCAAAATGTAAATTTAATTTTTTAATTAAGTTTTTATTCTAAAAATTAAATTAAAAAATAAAAATAAAATACAAATAAGTAGACCTACCATGAATACATCAATTAGATTACAAGTTAATAGCTTCTTTTATTCATTCACCCCATTTCATTTTTGATACGGGTGGTTCAAATATAAAAGAAAACTCATAATTATCTTAATTGTAATTTATTAGTAAATAAAGAACAAAATGTTTTAGTTAAAAAATAATAAAAAGATGTATACATAAATTATGTTTTAATTTTATCTTGTTGTTTTTTTCCAGGTCAAAGTACACATACATTCAGAAAAATAACGAATCTTTTTTTATACAAAATAAACAAATTTGCATACTTTCAGGCGGCAAAAATATTGCATACAATTTTTAAAATTATTAAAATAAAAAGGGAATTGAAAAATACCAAAGAAACTTTGAAGTTTGACTTGATATAAAGTTTAAACTGATAAAGTATATAATATTATGGATGATAAATTTATATAACTACTTATATGTATGTATATATATATTCGGTAATAGCGGAATACACGTTTTTCAGTTTAAAAAGAAATGTTTAAGGGCTTTATTGGATTACAAAAACAAATATAAAACTCAGAAACGGAAATTAACATAAATTATAAATTTTAAATGGCGCAATATAATTAAAAATCATTTGTGAAACAAAGGAAAAATGTTATCAAAATTTTATTTTGCAATTTAAAAAAAAAAAATGCTCTTTTAATTGCAACTTTATCAGTAATTTTATTGAAACATTATTAAATTTCTTTTTATATTTGAACTATACACGGATTATATATTGAATACAAAATCATACAAAATAAACAATATTTTATTAGTGGAAATATTATATTTTTTATGACAATGTGTAATCTGTTGCAACAAATTTAGCAACCAGTAGTTAAACAACAAACCAACAACATCCGGTGACTAATGGCTCTCTAATCAAAAAATAAAATGAAATAAAAATTATAACAGACGATTTTTCGTTTTTATTCATATTTTAATACATTTAATGAATTGAAATAATAAAAACAAATATTCAAGATTTAAAAATAAATAAAATTTATCTGAAAATATGGAAATATTTGTTGTAAAATAAAAAAATATAAAGAAATTTGAAGTGATGTCATTTACATATCCGTTTTTTATTAGTATAGGAAAGGAAGAAAGAAAAAAAAAATATTTTTGTAAATGCGTGGTGTAATGACCCTTTTTTAAATATGAAACATGAGATGCGATATAAGTTTCCTATTACAATAAGTATCTAAAATTATGCAGGCTGTTCTATCGAAATAATAAAAATTAATCGCATTTATAGATGATCTTGATCTCGATTTTTTATTATAAAAAATATTTGAAGATACTTACAAATAAGATTGTCAAATCGCGCAGTAAAAGTATCTTTGACTTTTAGAGTATTACCATTGAGTTTTTATGTTTGTAATGAAAACTAATATTGTAAATGTTACAAAAAGAAGCTTAAATTATGATTTATTTCTTTTTTAAAAATTTTATCATATTCTAATTTATTTTATTTAAAATTCTATTATTTACATACTTTACTTTGTTATTTAAGTACGGTATTGTTTAAACAATCGCGTCAAGTTAATGCATTGCGTCATATTTTTTATTAAATAAAACAACAATGCATAAAAGATGTATTCACAACGCGTTGTTTTAAAAATTTAATTTTAATTAAAAAATAAATAAAAATGCTGTACATATATGACAAAATGATGACAAAAATGAAATACTATATTAAATGGATTTAATTTACTCATTTTTATTTTATTTTGCACTCTATTTATTATAATCTCTGGGATGGGATGTTAACTTAAACATTGTTTAATTAAAATACTTGAGCCTATTAAAATTCATCATCATTTTAAGATCAAGGAAAAATTTTAAGATAAATTTTATAAAAATTTAAGTGGAATATTTCAAATATTTTGAAATTTACACAAATATATGGAATATTTTAACTAATTGTGCCCTTCAACCATTTTCATTTTAACTAATTACAGATATTTGCATAGCAAAATTTTTTAAGACAAAATTTATAAAAATAAAAATCCGATTTGCCAAAAACTGATTAGCAATAATTCATTTAATACACACCTCTCATTAGCGCCATAGAATTTAAAAAAAAATATCTTACAAAAATGATCTGTCCAGTAATAACAGATTTATAATATTAAACTATAATTAGAGTTGTCTTTGACTATAATTTAAATTTAAATATTAATTTGTGGTAATTGTGAAATATGTAAATCTTTTAAAATTTTAAAAATTAATTAATATTAACAATTTTAAATTAATTGTGCGAAAAAACACGAGGGCAATTAGTTGCTTTTGTCTTCTATTTGATTTTGTATAGACTGGAAATTTTAAAATCTAGAATGAAGTGATTTATAATTAAAATTATTAAATAGATTTTTACATTGGGAGCTGTATAAATAATATGAACCAATGTTTCAATGGGTCTTTCTAGCTTTCATTCCCACAATTTGCTATTGAGACAAATAAATATAATTTATTTTAATTTAAATTTTTTTTAATTAGTAAATCAGTTATAAAACTGATATTATATTCATATCCCAGCAAATTATAAATTAATTAAAAGTGTTAAGTATAATTTTTTAATAATAATATAATATATACATTATCGCAAGTTCCCTCCTAAAATTTGATTAAAAAAGTATGAGGTTTTAGTGTGAACCACAGTTTCAATGGATGACTTTCGAGCTTTACAATCCCTCGTAAAAAAAATAGCCAAAGTTCTTCAAGAAAAAGTCTTGATTCTTTAATTTGTTATTGAGTCAGATAAGTATTTATTTTTTTTTAAATATTTTTAAATTAGTAAATCAGTTATACAATTAATATTATATAAACATCCCAGCTTATTCTAGTTTTAATAAATATTTTAAATAATTATTTCATAGTAATATAATATATACATTACATTTCTTACTTGTTCATTGAGATTATCACAAATCTCGGCTGTAAAACCATTTAATTTTCCATTTGATTGTTGCATTGTATCCATTAAATAAAAATCTTCTGGATTTTTAATAAAACTTTTCTTATCAATAACACCGTTTGTATCACTATTACAATTATTGTTATTATTTAACGTTAATTTATCAGTAAATTCACCACAAATTAATTTATTTTTAAAATTTTTTAAATTTTCAATTTTATAACAATTATTTATACTTTTATTTAAATTTAATTTATTTTTATTTATTAATTCTTTATTTCTAATTAATTCCTTATTATTAATATTATTATTATTTAAAATTAAATTATTATTTTCCAAATCGGTTATAATTGGAAGTGGTATTGTTGTTGATGTTGTTGTAGAAGATGTTGTATTATCAAAATAAATTGTTGAATTTGGTCCAGATGAATTATTATCACTTGTATATGAATTATTTATATCATCAAAATCATGTGGATGTAAACTTAAAAATGTCTCCTCATCAATTAAAATTGGATGTTTATTATAATTTTGATTTTGTAAATGAAAATTTAAATCTTCAACACTGTCACTTTTTTCTAGACTAGATCTTTTATCACAGATGAATTTTTATTATTTGTTCCATTTGTATTATTTGTATTACCAACAAATTCAAATTGTCCTTGCCACATATCATAGTCCAAATCAAGGCTGTTTGGCTGACTTGAAGGTTCAGATGATGATACAGTAGTAGTCATGATTTAATTACTAAACGTTTTGATTAATTTCTTTTTGTTTTTATTTTGTGTTTAAAGAATTAACAAAATTTTAATAATTTTCTTTTGAATTTAAACTTTGAAATATCAAAGGAAATTAATGTGTAATTTTATTATAAAAA